>JAJKFL010000006.1:21595781-22195781 GCA_021186555.1 Reticulitermes speratus
TTTTCGTTTGAAGTTAGACGTCCAGAAAAAACCGGTGGAACTCTGCTATATTCCTAGAACAGGAATTATTTGAATATTCACAAACGACGACCCTCCAGCTTATACATGTCATAACCCGGAACATGGAGGTAGACGATGGACGTGACAAAACGCCCCTACCACAAGAGTATAACAGAGTAATATTTACACCGGCGGTTGGACCAAAACGCTATCATGGCTGTTAATTTACCGCATTAGAAGCAAATCAATGAGTCTAGAAGCGCGGAGTTGTAACGATCCTTTCCAATAACACCGTTCTAAATCCAAGCCATCCTCGTCAAAGGCATATAATGTCCCATGGCGGAGGGGAACTAGGTATGGCATATTGTTGCTGGACCTGAATATGGCAGGCAACTGGTCATGTTATTTTGGACAAAAAGCACGCCAACTTCCATTCAGCCTACTGAGTCTGGTAACCTGGACGTCCAATCCCAAATTTGTAGACGTAGGCACAATTTGGAATTGCAGATATGCATGATTCATATTGAAATCATTTAAATGACCTCACAGAGATTTAAATTCTCCTCAACTAAATCCGAAACATGTGAAATTCTATCCAGCTGAAAATAAACAAGTACGATTATAATATGACGAGAAAAATCGGAGACAAAATCTCTGGATATTAGGTTTCTTTCTTAAATGCGTCTCACTCCTGAGGGTACAAAGCTACAGCAATCGCCTTCGAACAAACTAGTGTAACAAACTGTACACTATGCAACCTGAACTATCAAATGTTCAATACCACGACCCATGTGGCCCTCGTGTCAAAAACGCAGTACGGCGTAACTAACTCTCTACCGCTGTTTACGTGGAAGTGAACTTAGTCTGAAATTTTATCTTTCTGCTATTTAGTCAAACAACTATTAGTTACAAACGCTCACCGTCTGCAAGGTGCATTTTTGAATTCCGAAGGATTAAACCTAACATATTCCAATATGACACAACATATTTCACACAAAGAAAACTGACAAGTAATTCCACAAGTTCTGGACATGCCTATCATTTGGTAGTGCTGGCGTTTACACAATACTGCAATTTCCAAGTTAACTTTGATTTTTTATTCACGATCAATCACAGAACAATCTAAAGGTTTACGTAAATTGAAACCTGCTAATGTGAATGAAAACAGCAGCACGTCACTGGAACATTCTCTTCATCTCTTGCGTCACCACACAGATAACAGCATGAAGTGCAAATGTAACAATGCATGCATATGTTTTATTGATAACGTCATGTTACGGAGATCGATTAAAAATGGAAAAATGACTCAGAATGACATGAACTTTACACAGACTTAATGAAGATAGGTCTACTGCTTCTTAGTATGTACTATCTAGTTTCTGTTACATTTGCTACTGTTTTGCATTGTTTTAAATATAGCCTCCTACTTCGAAATATGGTAACAATAAAACGCAAGACAGAAAATAAAGAGCCAAAACCGATAAAAACTGTTGAATAACGTGTAGCTTTGTAACGTGCATATAAACCCCGTCTCGCACCGAGTATTGTTAAAGTGGATAAAATGAAGATGAGCTGCGCATGGAGCTCGGATGGACAAGAGATGAAAGCCTTTTTAAAAAACCTCGAACGGGCTCATAAAAAAACGAATATACATATAAGATCCGGACTTACGAAACTAAGATGTGGTCATGTTATTTTAAGTGTATTAATTTCACAATGCTGCCAACTGCCAAGACTAAACAGCATCGGCGATAGATGTATGAAATGTATGCGTATGAAGTACTGGTGGAATGATAGTAACAGGGAAAAACCCGAGTACTCGGCGAAACGCCTAACAGCCTTTATGTCCACCATATATCCCACATGGACTGACTTCGGATCTTAAGCCGGGCCCCCGGTCTGTGGCCGACAACTAACCGCCAGAGCCACAGTACAGCCTCTTGTAACGGTGGACAGTGATCAGATGTGTTGAACTTCGGAGTAGTAACAACAGCAAAAATCTAAGTAGACAGTTGCGTATACAAAGAGCAGCGAACCGGTACCATTATTCCTGATTTACTTAACGGTATTTTGTAAACTACATCGTTACACAGTGCCGAATGGTACGCAGTGAGCGAAGTATGAATTGCCACGGATGTGGAAAAGGAAGCCGGGATAGTGTAGTCGGTATAGTGACTACGCTACGGGCTGGACGATCCGGGGCTCGATTCCCGATAGGGGCACGAGATTTTAACTTCTCCAAATCGATCAGACTAGCTCTAGGGCTCAACTTTACCCTTTAAGGACATGACAAAACTCGGGGGCGAAATGTTTGACATAAGAATTTTTTCACGAGGACCAAGGACGACATGAAAACTCTACATTAGGACAGGCTATACCAGGGCCCAAATGGAAGCCGGGCCTTCCCGGCTGCGAAGCCTAAAGTACTAACACTACATCATGACATAAATCACGCCAAAAATTATACTACTGCCGGATAAATCCCGTCTCACAGCGATTTACTGCTCCCTGTGCTGCTTACGAGTCTGTGTGGCGTTATGCAACGTTAAAGAAACATTAATTATGACAACTTACATCGAATCTGTTTCAAGGCAAACAGTGTAGACAATTTCACAAAAGACTACCCAATGCTGGCCACATTGCGCGCTCAGAAAGGCCTAAACTAGCTTCTTCCAGTCTTAACCAGATTATACGAGTACACACCTGATCCGGTATACGAATACCACTGCGTTGCCTCTTGCATCCTGATCACTGGCTGTGACTTCACTGTAAATTACCTTAAGCTATCAAACGCGTTGGCTCGCGCTCGTCAAGTCCAGTCAAACCCAGACTCTCTGGCAGTCACTCGGTAATCTTCCGAGAAGGGGTAACCACCTCGCACAAAAATTATAGGCCTGCTCTAGTTTTCTGGTTCAGCCATGGATTGTGTTTCAAGAAAATTATTTGTCTGTTACTAAGTATGAGTGGCATACATTGCCCAAACGTGTCGGAATTGCAGTAAAGACACGTGTGAAGTTTTCTGTGCCTGTGGACAACGCAACACACCAGTACATAAGATGTGGCGATAAAACTCCACGCATTCAAAGACCACGGCACTAAATACGCTGTATATTCAACTTCTACTCCTATGCATATATGAGCGGGACAAAACACCCTAGTTTCCACTAGTACGAACGTGAATAAAATAAGTGTTGTCCTTATCGGGAAGCGAACTCCGATCGTCCAGCTGCCATGAATTGAGCCGTACTATCTGTTCGGGCCGATCCCAGTGGCCGTGCGGTCTAAGGCGTGGGTCTTCAGCCGCTCGCTTACTAGGATCGTGGGTTCGAATCCCACCGGAGGCATGGATGTCTGTCTATTGTGAGTGTTGTGTGTTGTCAGGTAGAGGTCTCTGCGACGAGCTGGTCCGTCCAGAGGAGTCCTACCGAGTGTGGTGTGTCTGAAATGTATGTGACCATGAAACCTCGACGAAACGAGGAGACCCAGGCCCATATAAGGCTGTCGAGCCATAGAAAAAAAAACTATCTGTTCGGAGTCATAATTACTTCTCAAAAAAGCAACTTTTAGACCCTCGACAGGGCTCTTGGACACAACACAAGACCTCCACCTATAGGGCAACAAACACGGAGACTGTCCGTCAATGATCAGAGTAGGATTCGAACCCATGATGAATGTTCGAGTGCCTATAACGGTACGCACCCTACGCCGTGCGATCATTGCGATCGGCAATTTATCCACAAATGTCACTAAACTTCAACGGTACAATTAACCAGTCCAGCGTTTCCTTCAATTTCGTAGCAGTCGCCGTCAACAACCGAACGCATGTCAGTTACAGAGGCCTACTTGTGGTTGATTACATCTTTTGACGTAACTGCATCGTCATCATTATCAGTAGGCAGGAAGCTTTCACATACATTTGTACTATTTCGTTCAAATATTCTGCTGTGTATTACTGAAGTTAGGATCGCTGATGGATTACAAGACGTCTGATCTCAGTTCCTTCTTACGTCTTGTCATACTTCTTCCCTCGATGCACTGCATAATGTGACTTGTCTACGACGATGTTAAGGGCAGGCATTCCTCTCTGCCAGTATTAAACACTATCGCACAGTCGGTCAAGCAATTCCCCGCCTTCATGGAAGTTAAGTGTTCACAACAGACCGCGACGAAGCCTGTCCTGGGCCAGCTAAGTACAGTTCATAACTTTGCACCGTGTCTCCTTACGATACGTTGTCACGTTAGGTCTAAAATAAAACAGCCTCAGATGACGACAAGAAAGGCAGAGAATATGATGCACAGTACCATACTGCACTTCATGGAAAGGAAGAAGTGTCACTGAGGCACGCGGCTTATTTAGTTATACACACTCTTAACTGCTTGTCACTTTTAAAACTTCACTCCAAACCAATTCAGTCACCCTGAAGATCGACGTAGTGTGGTCCTCCGAAACGTCGAACAAACAGCACACTACATGGTGCAAAAAGCCAAACGACGGCCATCATTTGAATTGTGGAATTGCTGTTGGGTCATGAACCGAGACAGTTCAACCCATAAAGTGTATTCGAATGGAGTTCAATTCCCAGCAGAACCTGGAATTTTCCTCCTCTATCCTCCAGACTGGTCCTGGAATCACCCTGTCTCTAATCCAATGGCAACCGGAGTTACAGCTCACCATTCACCTCCTTATCGCAATGACATCAAGAATGCGTGGAGCTTTAACGCTGTACCATCTCTGGCACTATGCCTTCACTCGCCGCCCTGTGTATTACCTGTTGCTGTGTAAACGTTGGGACGATAATATTAAAATGGCCCTTTATTTAGGTTAGTAGGGCGTGGACTGGATTTATGTAGCTAAGAATACGAACAAGCAGTGGGCTCTTGTGAGCACGGCAATGAACCTTCGGGTTCCATAAAATACCTGGAGTCTCTTGACTAGCAGAGGAACTAGTTAACTTCTCACGGACTCCGCTCCATGTCACAGTCATGTCGATCATCTCGCCACATGAATGCCCCTACCGTTCTGCCTTAGGCAGACCTTGGCCATGCAACTTGGCAAATGCTTCGTACAGAGATAAGCCGTTCCTGTCGGCAGGGGTATTTGGATTTATTAATCCATCAGCTGAAGAGTTGTTATGTAATTCAGTTACTAAGATGTGTCATCGCCCAGAGCGACCGGTGAGAAGGTCAGCAGTGGATTCAACAGTAGGTGCAGAAATGCTCGAAACGTAACGCTGACCATTACGGGCTGCTCCCGCTCTAAAGACACAAAACGTTCGTTTTTGGAAACCCCGAGGCGTGTTCTGAATAATGGTCACGTTCCTGGTCACGCACCACAATCAAACTGCTCACACTCGAGCGAGTACGCGGATGGCAATATCAGTATGTGGGGCTCAGGCCAATGGCAGTAAATTGGCACAAAAGCTACGCTCTTTCCAAGAAATGATAAATAACCGTGGGGCGGATATTCCGTAAAACTGATAACTGCTCTGCCGGTAAGGGATTTCCCGCTTTTACGGAAACTCATTGGTCATTACTAATTCAAGGACAGTCATCCGACCCTATCCCCCGAGTCTGCTGAATCCACGCCAGATGATTAGGGCCTGTTTCTCTACAATCCACTTCAGAATTACTCCCATTTACGTCCCAATCTCAAGGGGGTTTGCCGACAAAAACTTCACATGAACGTCTAATATCGCACGTGCGTTCTACGTGTATCTCATCGTCCTCGATTTAATCACCGGAATTCAAAGAACATTTATTTTAAAAATACAGGTTTAGTTTACAATTCGGTGCACGTTGTGTAATATGTCAGTCACGTGCCGTGCCGTTTTAGGTTAAGCTGTCCCATGTAGGTTATGTACGTTAAATTCTTTATGACACTAGAAGACATAAACTTCCATATTTCTGCTCCTGCGTGCCTTTGGTGTCTCTCTGAAAGCTTCTTTTTTTTTTTCAGACACAACGGTTGGCCGAGCATTATGATTCATAACCAGTTATCGAATTCTTGTAAAAATGCATTTGTGGTGTCCATTTGGTCTTAACGCACGACGGTACTGTCATTTGCCACACTGACATAATACAGTGCCGAACACTTCAGTACTAGCGACGGACAAGCAGTAAGGCAGTTGTAATAAACATTCTTCACACTGCCGTCAGAATCTGCAAATCGTAGTAACGCTTCAACAGTAAAAAGAAAAGAAACAAGAGCACATGTGTGTGTATATATACATATATATTCCAGACGTCCTGCTTGCTGTTTTCCATGCTAATTCGTTACCTAAAATTTCAGGAGATGCAAGACAAGATTCACCTCACTTTTTAAGCCTTCGTCAAATTACGTGGCGCAGCGTCAAGCACTCCACTTGCAATTCTACGAGTACTTGCACGTTCACAACACGTCCAACAACGCAATTTCCTACCAAACATTCCTTTGCTTGACGAACAGTATTGGCTGTTTTGGAAAATACACATGAACATGACTGTAGTGCATGTACAACTACCTCCTGTCTGAATTCCTTTGTGTTCGCCATTCGTAACATCACTCACTCATCTTGTTCGCATAAATACGCACGCTAATGTAGAGCAACAAGGCACGCAGGCCTAATCCATAACTTCACTGCTGGAATATATGCCGCATGTACCGCTTTACAGTTTCACTGGTAGCCTATTACGGCTATGACGTTGTTACACTCCACTTATCAGGATTATCCATATGGCACTGAAAATTCCAAAGTAACTCGTTTCCTGTGTTAGTTTAATTTAACGATGGTTTATAAACTAAACTGGCTAAACAAATCAGATTGGACACCTGTACAGTATTACATGGCTGAACAATGTGTGTATGACTGTGTCAAGGTAGACCTTCCATGGTTTTCCTCAGTTCCATCAGGAAAATTATGTGAACGTGTCTTAAATTCCGTATGCTACATGCCAGCTACATCTCCAGCCCAACCAACAATTAAATTATATTTTAGGCAATCTTAGATCCCAAACTTCATGACTCACAGGCACAAACCAACCACACCTCGTGGTGGTAGAGCCTTTAGTACATCCGGTTACCGGAAACAGACCACACTTACTGAGGCTTTCTTGTTTAATATATCCGATTATTGGAGAGACCACGCTTAATGGGGGGGGGGGGGGTCGTTGGAACGAGATCACTCTTACTGAGCGTTGCTTGTTTACATTTGGTTATCCGAACGAGACCACGCCTACTGGGGGTTTCTTGTTTAATATATCCGATTATTGGAGAGACTACGCCTACTGGGGGTTTCTTCGGTTCAGTACATCCAGTTACTGGAACAAGACTACACTCCCTGAAGGTTCCTTGTTCATTACACCCGGTTAACGGAACGTACCCACACTTACTGAGGATTTCCTCTGGTCCACCAGCCAAATTCTGGGATTTTGTCCTGCCAATTATTACAAGTCTGGATAATACCAAAACAGGCCACAGCCGCTCGCTTCCTTCCTCATCCTGCCCAGTTTGTCACACATAATCATCCTATCATCAAGCAGGCCGGTCAAAGCGAAATGGCGCGAAAGTGTAACCAATGACAGGTTAACGCTCTGCTCTTTTCACGATGTTGCCATTTACACTTACAAGGTCAGTGTCACGATCACGTGATACTGATGACGTATGCAGGCGTTCACGGCAATAATGTGCATTCACCTACGAATGTTTAAACCACCTTTCCTTAACACCAGTCAGGTGAAACAAATCCATGCTCTCCCATCTTCCTCCTCGAAGAGCCATTATAACATTAGCCTTCTATATATGGCTAGGTCTTCAAAACACTGCCTTTCCCCACCAATATCTTGTGTGCATTTCTCGTCTTCCCCCATTCCTGCCACATGCCCCGTCCATCTCATTTTCCTTCATTTGATCACGTGAATAATATTCAGTTAGTTCACGTCTGCACTTTGGAGGGGCTGCGAAGGGTTTTGAAATGAAAATGTATCTTTCTAAACGTTTTATATTACAATGAAAACGCTATAATAAACGTCTGTAAATTGTAATGGGTCAAGTTAAGTAATTTGATTAATTAACTTCATAGAATACATATGCTTGACATTTCATATTGACTCGTGGACGATTTCCAAAGGAACGTATATGAATATGGGCGAATGTTTCATGTTTCAATGTTATTTGCTATCACCTTTATGCAGGTATTTACAATTATACACTTGAAACAAACCATGTTTCTAGGGTAAGCCTACAAAAAGTTGCAGCTATTCTGCAGTTACAATTCATGGCACATGCAGTGTTATTTCCCATGTTGAATGTTTTGTACTTTTATAGATTATTACTTTCCGAAGTACGTGTGCAGTGTCCAGTATGGCTGTTTTCTGTAGTTCCTCCATTTCGCGCTTATTTATTATTATTATTATTATTATTATTATTAATCATCGTAACTACCACCACCGTTGTCGTTGCTATCGTCAGCAGTGATTGAGGGTGGAACAGAGAGGCATCAAAATGGCATGTTATTCGAAGACTGTGTGCACACCATGAAGGCATAGGGTGGCGGTATAGCTCCACTCATTCTCCAAACTCGGCAGTACATGAGGTGAGTGGTTCGCATCACATCCCGGCCACTTTATTCCCAGAGACAATGACGCCAGTACCTATTCGAAGCTGAGTGGGTCTCAAGAGGCGATCTGGGCGATTTGGGGAAGAGAAAAAACTGTCGCCCCTGCCAAGAATCGAACCATGATTCCTGGACTGTCCGGCCCGTAGCGTAATTACTATACTGAGTACGCTACTTCGTTTTAACTACATCTCCTTCCCAGTTCTTGATAATACAGTAAATAAATGGAAAATTCATTTACGTTTGACGAACTTTAACGGACGCGCTGGTTCGGCGAAACAAGGCGCTGGCGTGCATGCAACGTTATGTCCACACCGAGAGCCAAGATCGTCATCACACTGGCAGAAGACAGTGACCTGATTTCCGCATTGCCCCTGCCGTTGTAACAAACGCCTCCTCGGGGTCATGAGGGCATGCCAACCCACACGCCGCATCTTTCTATGACTTTCCGTCCTGTACAGTTGGCCCTTCTATGCTATGGATATGGCCAACTCAGAACCCAAACTTCGGGAAAACACAGATGGAAATACTGCTTAAATTTCATAAAATAATGCAAATTATATATTTTCACAATTAAATTAAAATAAGATGCGGAAATGTTTTCCACGATTCCGTCCAAAATGTTTTTATTTTCACCTGTTAGTACCAAAACACAGAGATCACAATATGACAAAAGATTCTACAGCAGGGCTGACGACATCAGCTTTGTTACGTCGTGCACACATCGCCCAAAAAACTGCATTACGCGTGATAAAGCTTCATACGAGGCAGGCCTGTGTGTCGATCCCACGAGCATTAATTATCCTTCAAAATATCTCAGTAGGCCTACCGATTTGTGAACACGGCAGATTCATGTAATAACTAGCTACATATAGAAAACTGACTGGTATTCTGCCTGAACACAGTGATTTCGAGTTGTCATCCGATGAACTGAGAACACTGTTGTATTCAGCGTGAAAACAGTAGATTTGTATTATCTTTATATGAATATAGACCATGTGTGTGTGTGTGTGTGTGTGTGTGTGTGTGTGTGTTTTCAGAGAAGTGTTAAAAATGAGTAGGCTACTAAGCAAGATACAGACGGTGTAGGGATCGCGCACAGCCAACTACGGCCACACACACATTATCACCTTTACAAACAATGGTGTACTGATAAGAAGGAAGACAGCTGAGGTTCCTGGCACCGTATGGAAAAACGAGTTTGTTCCTCTGACACGTTGGGGGAAAAACTTACAATCCTATACGGTGTATGACACCGCTGTGAAAGCCTGAAACTTACAACGAAAGGCCGATTTCAAGGCCAACACAATTCGTTTATAAGACTCAAGGATGCAATCCGACTTCTGCATATAAGTCCAGTGTTCGAACCCGATCGGGCATGAATAGTAAGGCAAGTTTCTTTGTGCCCTTAGTAATGGCTCAGGTCTTGAAATAGTCTAATCCTTCACGGCGATATCAAATTGCTTGTCCGAAAAATCTGTATTATTAAACAAAAATTAATTATTCTAATGAGATGGGCCAAGTTCTGTAATGCAATCCACTGTTTAAGTACATTCACTTGAATCTGAATCGGAACAGTACAGTGTCCGGTCACTTGAAGTAAGAAAGGAGTAGACACGAAGACAAACAAAGTGAATGAGAATAAAAAATCTAACAAGACAACAGAAATATTCAGTAGTAGTAGTAGTAGTGGTATAAGCAGTAGTGCTGTAGTAGCGGCAGCAGCAGTAATAAATTCAAAAGTGAAAAGGATACCACTGGTAAAGAAAGATGCAAATACACAAAGTGAGCAAGGTAACACCGGAACCCGAAGAACCAAGTACTGGCCAGTGAGCCGCACGTAACACCGACTCCATCTGATACGTAGGCACAATGCTTTTAACAATGTTTACGGTCCGTACGTTCGGGGGTTCAGGCACAGGTGACGATTATGAACGAAAATCAAATGACAGAAGTACTACGAATTATATTTTGTGAATTCAAGTTCCCATGGCACAGTAATTAATTCAAGCCGGATAAACGGGTAAGTCCACTAGCACAGAGGTAGAAAAGGTAAAGTTGTCCATGTCTAAGCCATGAAGGCATAGAGCGCTCTAGATGGAGGTGAGTGATTGACTCCAAGCCCCAGCCGCTTACCCCCGAGGGAAAGAACACCGGTATCCACTGAACATGAGGCCGGGTGGGCCCCAAGAGCCGGTCTGGACGATTTTGGAGAAGAGAACAATCTCTTGCCCCTGCCGGGACTCGAATCCCCGACCGCCCAATCCGTAGTTACTTCAATATACCGACTACGCTATACCGGCTACATCAAATGTTCCAAAGCAACTAAAACTTCCTCTACAAAAGCAGCAAATCAGGGTGCCAAGATCGCCACAGGTACGGTTCTGAATTCTGCGCTACACAGGACTGGCCTACTACACAACGCTTCACAAACATGCCCGTGTATTTATGTTCCAACGTCTAGTTTGGTACTTGACGACGGAAATTCTTACGAAGCAGTTTCTGAGTTAGAAAAGGTAATCTTTCCAATCTCTTATCAAAATACAAAATACTGGACGCCATTATACAAAGTGGCGGTCAACAATGTCTATTTGAGAATAAAACCGTTAAAGAATGGAAGAAATAAACGAACACAGAACAGAGGAGAGACAGTAGACAGAAGGATAAAAAGACAGTGATAAATGAACATAAGGGGTATAAATAGGTAACAGAGAAAACGAGAGAGAGAGAAGATATAGTAAGAAAAGAAGACAGTACAGAAGAGGAGAAGGGCAAGGACGACGAAAGACTGAGAGACAGAACTAATGATGTTCTGAATCCAATTAATGAGCCGCGTGGCTGTCCACAACCCCTGATTCAATTACGAACATTACAGGCCCAACTACGGACATTCATCTGTCCGGTTTTCAAGAAAATAGGTATAAACAGCACGTCATTGGTAAACAATCCATCATATGAAGAGCATTAACACCGAATGCGGGGGCTTTACCTGCAACCGATAACAAAGCGACACAATACTCTCAGCACTGCCTATAGTGACGTGAAGGGTCTAGGCAACTGTTTGTCACATGCTATCCCACATCATGTTTCTCAAACTTTTTACCCACATCTTAGCACGTCTGTAAAAAGTGGACAGTAACCACAAGATGAGCACGTGAAATGTTCGGATACAATGCCCGATTAATCACTCACACTCTGAAGCTGCATGCTGAAATGTCACAAACCTGTCGCACAGTCCAGGCTACCTGGGCCCCTAAGTGATATGGAAACCTACAGTGCGTAATCCTTCCGAATCCTAAACTGCACCGAACCAGCGACATGTAGACTATTAATTCATGTATAATTACCGCACAGCACTTGCGTATTCTTCGCGAAGTCCATGTCCTGACTGTCTCACTATCTGCTACTGATACAGTCAATAAAGAGGGTTACAGCCTGCCTTCTATCAACGGCAGAATGCAATAAACAGACAGGTGAATTAACCTGCACATGACCTCTCTAGTACAGTCTTTCCAACCTTTCCCTTCCTCGCATACCAATATCACGAACAAAACATTCACCCGTACCACCGGCTACTGAAAATACTTACAACAAAGCGTTTGTACTTCTCTAGTTTAACTTTACAAATAATTCATACATATTTTTATTTTCACTTAAATACATTTAAAACAATTTTAGTAATGCGATTAACATCTTTAAAATCGAATTACGAAAAAAAAAACCTTACTTCCGAAGTAATATCACCGATTTAAAAGCGCTGCTCTAACAGGAAAGGACATCATATGTAATTCTGCTTTAACGAAAATGAATTTTCGTTGCCGTAGCCACATTCATGACAAACAGAATTTTATTACCGCATCGTAAACAGACTAATAAAGGGAGAAGGGCACGTTCGGGATGGGACTGCAAGTGCAGTTTGTTTAAGCCTGTCCTTTGCCTGGCATTGTCTTGTAAGCAGAGCGGAAATCCGCTGAATGCCTGAGCGCTCACAGCTGTCCATGTTTCTGCACAGCACCACCATTGTTTACATAAACGAAATCCGAAGGGGCGCACTCGCAACAGGACGGGTTTTCTCCGAGTACCTTTGTTTTCACCACTGCTCCATACCCATCCACCCGTCACCGACACTATATAAACCCCGTAACTGACAGCGTCGTTAAATAACGCATTTAAAACCACAGGTACCTGATAATCACATAAAATGGAGCTTTCGCTGTAAACCCTAAAATCATATAACGGGTATAGCATAATTGCGAGGGCACTCCTAACAGCAGAACCCCATACTTACATTTTCTTGTCAGTTCATGAATAATCTCGGAGATATTTTATTCAACCATCCTTTGTTTTCTTATACTATGGAAGACGCTACACATATACAGACGGACCCCGACTTACGTAGCTCCGACGTACGTAGATCCGGACTTAAGTAAAAAACTTCTTGTGCCACTACCACCATTACTACCACTCCAACCACCACCACACACACCCCTGCCTCTGCCTCAATTGAATACGACAGTGACTCCAGTATCGATTAATTATTATTATGTTTTTGATTGTTATTAAAATTATTATTAATTATTACTATATCAATTATTATTATTGTGTATAAGGTATATAATAAAACATGGCTCCGAGTTACGTAAAAATCGACTTACGCATAGCGTTGCGGAACGATCCACTTACGTAAGTCGGGGACTTTCTGTATTCATAATTCGTTTCTTTTGGTATGAAATATTATACTGTGCAATGGCATTTCATAGACCATTCCATTAATACAAAGCTTACGATTATACACATTTTCCATCATATTCTGAAATTTTAATATCAGGGCCTGTAAGTTGCGGCCCGACCTAGGACACCGTAAAAGCGCTACTAGCTCTCACTGAATTCGTCGTTTAGCACTGCTGTGGACAATGGTGAAGGTATTTGGGCCCACGAGGGACGAGGTTAACAGGGGACTGGAGGAGACAGCATATCAGGAAGTTCATGATATGAACTTCTCACCAAATATCATTTGGTAAGTAGTGGTAAGAAAACTAAGTTTACGACAAACCTAGAAGAAAAAAAAACTTTACGCTCTACTGCACCGGACTAGATGAAAAAACAGTTTGATCCAACCACCGTGTCCAAACTGGTTCCTAGCGTCACCCATCCACTTACCCAATGGGTATCGGCATACACATGTTTCTTTTACAGCACTGCAGCTTTACTTTCGTACCTTCTGCACACCATCAAGGCATGGAGCTTAAGACACACGAGGGAAATCTTTCGCTCGCCGAATTTTTATTACGTCACATACTAATGAATTAAAACTCCAAGGCAATTTCGTGCTTCAAATATTTACGAAAAATACCACTGGAACATATAAAGAAGTACAATATCTACGTATAAACACCGTGAATTCAGTAACAAAAAGTTTCCATTCTCTGACGACAGGGATACAGCACGTGTCCGAAGTTCAGCAATGCTGTGCTACGATCAGTATGCAGTACCGTTAACCACCCTGAGCAGAACACCACAGACGCAACGAACTGCCTACAACTTTGGTGACTATCATGTATAGGTGAAGCGTAAGGGATCCGATGGGTAATCTGTGGCACACCTTACTTTCAAAAATGACGCTCTTGCTACTGACTATTTGCTGTGTAATGATTACATGTGTTATAATGAAATACCGCTGATAGAGCAACCGTTGGATTTTTTATTGTTAATACGTTAAGAGCCTCGAATAACCTGTGAAACTGAAGAATGCTGTCTTCGGATATATAGCACCTTCGGGAGAAAAGTGACACACGTCAAAAAAGCAACATTTTACAAGAGATGGAGAAGAAAGTTGTCAAGATTTCAATATTAACTGAAAGGGAGCAGGTTTAGATATGTAACCTAGTAGATTCCCATTCGTACAGGCTTAGAAAACGCTGCATCGGGGCATTATAAAAACGCATTCGGCCAAGCAAAGAAGCAAAATTTTGGAAGTATTTGAGCTGTCATTTTTGTGCACAATACGTGAACTGTTCTCACACATGTGACGCAAGGAGAAAATGATATATGACAGGAAAATAATAAAAAGAAAGTAATTTTAGGTGCGTTAGCAAAATTTCGAAAAGCGACTATTAACTTCGTCATGTCTGTCTGCCTGTCTGTCCGTCATTCCGCATGAAAGAACTCAGCTTCCAATTGAAGAATTTTCGTTAAATTTGTTATTGAGTATTGACCTATGTACATTTATGATAATATCTGGTTGAATTCTTCTCTGAACGAGAAATGTTTGAAACAAATGCTGTACAGAAAATCAAAACACATATTTTTACATTCAGCATTTTTTTTTTCCGAAAATCATATGATAATGTAAAAAATACGGTAGAGCCAGACAGGCCACAGATGACAATACAATACGGCGCATGCGTTTTACATGCTGGATAACTATGGATACAGACACACATTCAGAATACGTAATACTTATTTCCTTTCCACGGCAACAATGGATACGCGAACGCGCCTCAATGTTACGTTATTCCAGCGGTTCTCAACGTGGGTAATATGGCTCCCAGGGGGCCACCGAAACTTCACTGCCTGAATAAAATATTTCAAATTTAAAATTGAATCAAAGGTTCCCCTCTCTCCTGCAGCACAGTAGGCAAAATTGTATTTTGTTGCTTTTCCCACATCTTATTTGGTTGAATCCGGTCTCAGTTGGGTGACTTATTTGCTGTCGAAGGTACATAATCGCCTTGATGTGAAGAGAGACGATCTTCGCTTATCACCGACCACAATGCAATCGGACATTCAAAAACTGGCAAGTGTTTATCAGGCCCAAGGAATACACCGAATATAATGCCAATTATTAACAGAATATTTTTACTTGTATATGTAAACAATGTGTTATACCTAAACAAGATATTTAAAAAACAATACAATATTGTAAATAAGAGTAATATAAATATATTCTAATATACAAATCAACAATGTGGAAATAAAGCAACTTCTTTTTATAAGTAACAGCGTCTACGAAAGGTTGGAGGCCATACAGATAAATCAAACTCAGAAGGGGGCCTCAAGGAAAAAAAAAAAAAGGGGGGGGGTGTGGAACACTGCGTTATACGTACATGGCCTGTCTTGTTCCGTAATTGCACTATTCGTAAATGTTGATATTTGTACTGAAAACAGAACGGATTTATTCAAGAAATAACTTTGAAACTTTACAAAAAAATTCGAAAGTTACGTTTCCTTACAAAAATGATATGAATTACGAAAGACTGAAAAGTAATATATATATATATATATATATAAAGAATTGCAGCATGATGCATACTAGTTCATGACTGAAAATGATAAAAGAATAGCCACAATTCAAAATTTAATTCTTGCCAAGGTAGCACTTCTTAGAATAAAACGTTACCACATCAACCAAAATGATACAACTCCAAACACCAATCTACTAAGTGACGTACCTTACGAATCTAGCAATCACAGAAAGCAAAACAGCTCCAAATACGTACACGAATAAAAGACACAATTACGAAGGAAAGTTACTTTTCTGTCAACAAAAGTGACATAACTACAAACGTGACGTTTTTCGCGACAAACAGCAGCACTTCCCTCTTAGACAGCTGTTACTGAACTAGGAAGTTACGCTCTTTCTGATAACGCACAGTGTTCAGTACCAACCCCGGAGAAAAACTACATAATCTCCAGCAGAATGTCTTGCATCTACACGTGTGACATGCATAAACATTCCCATCTTCTGTGCTGACGAGGACTGATAAAAAGGAAACGAAAATTTCTTTGACTTGTCACTTTTCTCCCGAAAGTGTTATATGACGCCATGTACTCCCGTATAAATTCACCAGCGTTTCGAAAGAATCTCTACCCATGTAATCTGTGGTCTTTTGGGTGATTACACGGCGTCGTGAGGTAATTATTTACCGACGTTTCGGGACAACGTGTCGGTCCCATCTTCACGGGTCGCCTTCGTGGAATCTCGACCCGTCGAGATTCCACGAAGGCGACCCGTGAAGATGGGAGCTGTTTTGCTTTCTGTGATTGCTAGATTCGTAAGTTACGTCACTTAGTAGCTTGGTGTTTGGAGTTGTATCATTTTGGTTGATGTGGTAACGTTTTATTCTAAGAAGTGCTACCTTGGCAAGAATTAAATTTTGAATTGTGGCTATTCTTTTATCATTTTCAGTCATGAACTAGTATGCATCATGCTGCAATTCTTTATATATATATATATATATAAGACCACAGATTACATCAACATCGCGGCGGAAGCCTGAAATCAATCTCTACCCATCTTCAGGGTCCTTCCACCCCGGAGACAGATCAAGCAGATTCCTCTGAAACGTCGTTAAATATCCACCACACGGTCCCATCCCAAAAGACAGTATCCTTCACGGTCACAGAGGTTAGAACATCGTATACCACACAGTCCAAATGGATAATATTTAAACCAACCCTTTACAGACTGAGTGAAAGTACTTTTCTATCCAATGCTCCCCGACTTCCGAAACAACACTGCTTTTTGGAAGGCAGGGTCGCTGACAGCAGGTTCGGGCCCAGGGGGAAATTTTTTTGCCCCCCCCCCCCCACCGCAAGCGTGGACCGACAAAATATCTTTACACTAAATCGGAAAGACCGTCAGTTGCAGAGTGACCTGAGCATGATCTGAAAGGGTGAATTTGTACAATCGACAAATAATGATACTACTAAGAGAGACGAAAACGTATGCAACATAGTCGGGCCCCCTTCCGGCCGCCGGGCCCGGTAATTTGTACCGGCTTCCCCCCATCCCCTGTCTCGTCGGCACTGCTGGAAGGTTCCCAGGCTTCATCCGTTTGTCCTTCTGATAAGAGCAACGTGTAAATGAAGATGAGCATGGAGCGTTAGTGGAATGATATTGACAGGGGAAGATGGAAGTAGTTTGAGACAAACCTGTCCCAGTGCACTTTGTTCGCCACAAATCGCACATGGACTGACCTGGGTTCGAACCCGGGCCTCCACGGTGAGAGGCCGGCGAATAACCGCCTCAGCCATGGCATGACCTTTGAAGACTGAGATTAACATGAATTATATTTAAAAGACCCAGGTCGTACCGTGCAGTAAACACACTCCGTCTCGGTTACAACCAGTCCGTTAATCCAGTATAGTGAAACAACCGCTGTCTGCCCTGAGATCCATACAAAACACGTACATACTCTGTGGCTAGAATATAGAATTTCTAAACGTTAATCCTGGTGGTACATACAATAACCACAGAGTCTTTTAACACACTGTAAGCAGCATAACTCGTTTCTAGGACAGATACATCGACGAACAGCGAGACACTTAGAACTCAGTACGTCTAGTTATTCTAAAACACACACACATAAATCTTGTGATCGTATTTGAAGAATTGACAGAATTATATAACGAATTATATAACAAATTACATAACACATTTCATCGCAAACCAATTTATCATTCGATAACAAGCACCTATCTGAAGAAAAAAGATAAAATATATCTACAGTGACATTACATTGAAACCATCCAGTCTTCTCCTCATAACACTCCTCACTACCACACCCCACGAGAAGTATCTAATCTTGTGAAAATGTTTTATCGTCGACATTATTAACACTCCGGTTTCCGATCTGTGGGCTTGATTGAAGCATCTGAGAGGGACGGTGTGTGTACCACAGCTTATACACCAACTGGACTGGAGAAAACCCAAGGCGGAATCAATTAGTAACAATTCACAATGTTTGTAAAACAGAACTGTTCATGGTTCAAAATTCACCTTTTCTTACATCTGTATGTGATTTTGGCATTTTAAAGAACGAACACTGATCATATCCACACAGCGATCTGTTGATACCGGTCACATTACAAAGAAAAAAAACAAGAACGCACTCTGTCATCTAAAAGCAAGAAAATTATTCAGTCTACAGCGCAATTAACTGACAGCTCGATATAAAACCTAATGTACATGGTTTCATCATTCATATCTTACCACATCTGTACTTAAGGATATGACATTTGATGCAGTGATAAACAGTACATATTTTGAGAGACAGAGAGAGAGAGAGAGCGAGAGAGAGAGAGAAACGGAAAGTTTATTGCACCGACACCACGCCAATGACTTAAAGAGTGTACCTTGTCCCTCCCATCAGCTGTCTTGTTGTCATCTCGTGTGGCTGAGATGGTTGCTACACGATAAGAATCTGATCGCCCATGCTGAAACACAATAAAAATGCAGGGATGCCTAGTAACTACAGTTCAAAACGCAAATAAAAATTATTAGGAAATAAGGGAACAAAATCTATATTCCATGCAAAAGAATAGGAAATAGGATATGGTCATTTCTACTGGTTGGCAACAATAGCAAACACAACACAAAAACAACAAAAGCTCTTAAATACACAACTTAAAAGTAAACTTATTACAAACAGCCATCAACAGTCCCATCGTGTGTTTTCATGTGACAAGCATCTCACAAAAAAAAAAAACCCTCTTCCAGAAAGGGTCTATTTATAAAGTTAAGTACAAACATGCTTAAACCCGTATTAAATCTTATGTTATAAATAAACAAGGAAGCGTGCAAACATTTTTCTTGTACCTACGTGTAGCGGTATAAGCCACTATCTATGGCACACGACACAGTTATAAAATTAAACACACAAATATCGCTGAAATAGCAAAACCCGAAGGTTCAACGCTACTGACACCAAATCCCGCCACTGTACACAAACTTCGTGCCATCCGCCTTCCACATTGCACAATGCCAACAACTCTGCTTCGCATTATCCTCCAATAGCCTTCGTCATGCAACATGTTTCTACGAGGTTTCCTCACCGAAATGCCGTACCCACTTGTCCGCGTCACCCAGCAGTGGTAGCACAGTGCAGCGCCTAGGTTACGGGCAGTATGACCGACAAATAGGGACTGAGAAAGACCCATTCTAACGGGCCCACCACAGCAGGTTCTCCCCTTTCCCGTTCCACCTGAACACGGAGGAATATCTTCCCTCCGAAACGTTGTGGGTTTTCTGGTCTGAGACGATGGACAATGTCCAAAATCTCAGTTACGGCTTGTAATTTGTGGCCCGATTCCCGACGAAGAGAATACAAAATCAACAATTCTAAAACAACTTGCTGAAGTACTGCTTTTGTTCATTTTGAAAAGTAAAATAGATAAACGGTTTGAAATTCAATAATAACAAGCATCCCTTGAATTTATTTTATTCTAATTTTAACATGAAACTAATAATAGCGCAAAATCTCTTCATTTTTCTACGATCAACTGCATTGCTAAAGAAAAATAATATCCCCGACATTACACCCTTGGCTTTTGACTAGGAGGCGACTGGGCTTACACAACACGTTCGTGTTGGGCTTATTTTAGGTTAAGGTAAAGCTTGATTCACACTGTGGGTACGCCACGGTCAGCGAAATAGTCTTTGTTTGTATTTAAATGAATCTGTTCAAACCAAGTTACACTCACGTCACGGGACGCTCAAGACAGGGCGGGTGTTCTTCCGACAGAATATATGATCCGAAAGTAATGCGATTACCGCCAAGTCTTTGTTAGTTAAGTTTCTGAAAATGTTTAAAGCACAATGAACTGGGCTTGATAACCGCACGAGCCTTCAGTGTGAATGCTCTACCCAAATTATAACAGACCACTATCTCTGTACGCCAGAGGACCGTATTAAAACCTTCCCTTATTTGCTTCCGCCGCGATGTAAATGAGATCTTCGCTCTTCTGGGATTTTACGCAGCGTATGTTGGTAGTTTGTTACCGACGCTTCGGAACAACCTATCGGTCCCATCCCATGAAGATTGGGCCCGATAAGTTGTCCCGATACGCCGTTAACAAACTACCAATCTACGCTGCGTAAAATCCCAGAAGAATGAATATCCCTTCCTGTGTTTGTTTACACTGTTATTTCCGACATGTTCCGGCTTGTGTTCGGCCATCATCATAATTGAGATAATTCGTGTACAGTGTGACATACCATCACTTAGAAGATTAAGAATTACTACTGGTTCAGTGTATGGAAAAACTGAATGTTAGGATTATGTTCTGACAAATGTTCACACTGTTCAAAGCACGTAAATCCTATGACTGATCACAATAACTGATAATTACATAGGCCAGTATGTAGATTTCAATATGTGTGCCACTTCACCATTCGCAAGTATTGTTTTTATCGTACTTAATTATAAATGGAGGATCAAATCAGTCAGTAGGTTTATCTTGTTATCTACGTCTTCCTTTTTTATGAACGATCCTATTCCCAGACTATTTTGACGTACTGCAGACCATCACTGCACCAGTCTTACGTCATTCGTTTATGCTGCTGGAGTGGTTCTGTAATAAGCTGAGCAGGCGTACTGACGTTACATGTTCAAGATCTGTCATTTCGTTTGTTTAATCTCTACGGTGACAGATTAAACAATCAACAATGGCAATGATTACCATCTGTAAGATGGCAGATACTAATCATTACCCTCTAGTACTTTAGTTTTGTAAACAGAAACTAATTCGAAACACACAATTGCCGCAGCATATGGTGTAAAGCATGGGCGAAGAACGGGGTACAATTTCGAAAGAGTTTCAATAACAATCTAGAAGTGTTATATTTCATGCCACAAATGTACATGTTTTAAGTGGCGTAGTGTTCTCCATCAGCATACACGTAGTTCTCGATCTTCGAGTTTCTGCTTCACGAAAATGTGGATTTAAAATGCTTTATAACTTGGCACGTTCTCAGTTTATGCGGTCTAAAAATTTACGTTTCCTGTAAACGTGTCTTTCTTACTAAACATTTATTTGTCTCACATTTAAATGCATTTCATATCTATTATTGTATCGCACTTATCGCATTGTATTTTAATTTACAATTTGCACTTTTAGTGAACGTACAGCTCCTAACTTGTACATTCAGTTATTTTATATGGGAAAACTGTTCTCATTCTACGCGAATTTGACTGATGCGATAGTTTTCAGGATCGCAATAACCGAGCTACAACCAACCTTTAATATGAACTACGAAGAATGCACAGTACATAATGACAAACAGTTAAGGATGTTGAAAGGTGTGGGATACAAATACTTGGCTTTCCAAAAACCTGATAATGAACAGATACAATAAGGTTTACTCAACAACATAATACCAAATTAGAAGAATTTGGCTTTCAACACAGATATTATAAAACGGCAACAAAATGCAACGTGTTGCTGTTTTTAACTAATTCTAGCGGTTCTGAGCTAGATGCTACTCAGATGTGTATCTGAATAATATTTAAGTACTGCTTTATCCCATCCTTTCAACACTGTTAACATATATCGTTAATTACTAGGCATTCCTCACAGTTCAAATTCAACAGGCAACTATTGCCCCATGCTGCAGGCATTCTATACTGCGCCAAGAGGTAACAAAGACAACGTTGTGGTTATTGCGGTCTGTTAACACAATGCTGTAACTACTGCGCCACGGGTACGACGAAGTCTGTGCTTGTTTCCTGAAACTTGGCAACAATGCAATACGTTTCTTATACGCATGAGGAGACGGCGCAATTAGTTCGCAGCTTACCCATCGTTCGAAAATGTTACGTTCTCGAACACTTAACAATTGCCTATCCCAGTCTCCGCGCGGTCTAAGGCGTCGGTCTGCGGCCGCTCACTCGCTAAGGTTGCGGGTTCCAATCCCGCAGGGGGCATGGATGTCTGTCTATTGTGAATGTTGTGTGTTGTCTCAGCGACGGGCCGATCACTCATCCAGAGGAGTCTACCGAATGTGATGCGTCTGAGTGTGATTGCGGAACCTCAACAATGAGGAGGCCTTGGCCCACTAGGGGCTGTTGCGCCATGAAAAATGGAGTAAAAAGGTTGATAATTAAATCCAATTCATTTCTTTATTTATTCACGTGCTGACTCAATAGCTTAATGGCCAATTCCAAAATAAGCACGACCACAACAATAATAATAATAATAATAATAATAATGTCAGATTTCTTCTTTCGAACATTGGCGTTCTTCCCAATGCTGCAATGCTACCATGTCCACTTCGTTTCACAAGACTGTGTGACATGATACTTGCTGTTACGTGTGTTGAATCATGAGCTTCACCTGGACTGCGTACTGTGCCTCCGACGGTACATTATGCAAACCTACAACTCTGTTACCATAACAACAGCAGTCTACTCTAATCATGGCTGAACTATGGCCTAGATACTAGGCAATCTGTGGTTAGGTTCATGCTCCGGGCGCTTTACCCCGTGAGGAGTTCCAAGTACTGTACACTGGATAAGACGCTGGAAGGACAACAGGTCTCGGTTGAACATGACTGCTAGACTCCAGTTCCTCGACCCAGTGAGCGTCCAAACATTAACTGGGTAAGCAACACAGCAAGAGACGGTGAACACTGTGTTACGCAACCTTAACAGGGATCTGGCTACTCCCAAAATAGCGTCGTCGAATCTGCCAAGATACTTGGACAATATAACATAGGCCTACATACTGTCCCACGGGAAAACCAAACAACTTCGGATATGCATACAGTTTATTTTAAACGTAATCAACTTATATGCCATCAACTTATATGCCTATGTTTACTGGAACAGAATTTTGAACCACACAACAAACAAGATTTCAAAATGCATGTTTATTTAACTATCAGTCACACACAACAAGCTATTTTGTACACGTTATCCTGGCGACTAGTTTCGGCTCTAAGAACGAGCCATCATCAGGCCAATGACAAGAGCAGTAAAAATTGAAAACTCTATATATCATGTACCTATTTTTACTGTTCTTGTTTGTGGCATGATGATGGCTCGTTCTTAGAGCCGAAACTAGTCGCCAGGATAACGTGTACAAAACAGCTTGTTGTGTGTGGCTGATAGCTAAATAAACATACGTTTGTGATCTGATACAACAACGGGGATGTCCTATACCAAGAAATACAATTTTATTACACCGTTTCAAATAAGAAACCTGTAATCACTACAGTAACCAGAGGAACGCACACTGTGTTAGAGCTATCGACGTCAGGAATGTCGGTGCGTAGTCCACTCTGAAGTGTTCCTAACTTTCTCCGAAATAGCCTTCTAACAGGCCACGATCGCTTTTCCTTCCTTTTATGGGACCGGCGACACAGTGCTTGGCACTCCTGTGTCATAACGAAGGCAGCGGGTTCTGTTCTCGGTCTGGAAACCGGTTGACAGTTTATGTAGTTTTCTTCATTCCCTCAAAGTCAATTCCGAAATAACGTCCAACATTCAAAGGTTGCTTCCTTCCACATCGTTTCTCATCCATCCTTCCATCATTCCTCCCATTCCACGACTTTTAATCTAACCTACTCACTTTAAACAGCCTCCTTAAACTATGACACACGAAAAGAAGTTGTTCCAGCTACGGACGTAATAAAACAACCATAACAGCCTAATTAGCACCACAACGCCCGGAAAGTGCATTTAAGGAACCTATCGTTGTCCGAAGTTGAAGTACAATAAGACAAGTTACGTAATTTTCACACATTTCTCAGTCAGTACGTTTGACATCGGGCCTCGTGCAGTTGATACTCGGGAAATACACTATCAGACCTGGTGTCTAGGACTGATAACTTGTCTTGCATGCTATTTAAGGAACGCACATAGCGTGGGTTGGAATTTCTGCCTGGCGAGACAGCGTGGTTCAGCGACTACTATGTGTGCAATGTCATCCATGCACTACAGAAATCTCTTTAAACTGTTCTGATGGCCAGTGTATTTAGGACGGGTGTTTTTCAATGACTGGCTACACTAGCAAATAGGTACTGACCGCACACCCCCCAGTTCCTTTTCCTTCCTCTTTTCCACGCCTCCACGACCCGCACGTCTCATGTTGCCAGTCCTAGACTGTACTTCAGTTTCGTAAGCCATAAATTGAGGATATGACAGTGTCTTCGAGCGAGTGGCTCTCCAGTGCCTTCGTCTTCATCCCAAAGACCTGAATCCTCAGCAACACAGCTGGGAGAACCTTAGCAGCTCCCCCCACCTCTCACCCCGGTAGAACACTAGTTCCACTCTATGCGGGAAAGAAGCGCGAGATCAGTCTATATCCTGTTGTCGGTTGGGGATGCTGCGCTTGCAGTAGCGTTCTTACAACACGGCAACGGATCTGTACGCACGGAAGGAAGTCCAGATGGATGTGGCCGCTACTATCAGAATGCGCAATGGGTTCTGTCCGGTTAACAAAAGCCTGCTGGTTAATCAAGCAGTACTACTGCTAATGGGATCTGACGTTCGCTAACGGCGACAACGAATATATTCTGGAAGTGACTCCGTGTAGACTGGTAACATTTACCAGCGTTTCGGAGTAATCCGCTGCCTCTATCTTCAAGAAATAGAAGAGTCCGTTCCTCTACCCTCATGATGGCGGTAAAACGTTTCTCCGACACAGCTTCACATTTTAGAACGAGGCATGCGTCAGAAACTATGGATGTTGCGAGTTACGTGGTTTCAATGCGTCACAATTCTCCTTTTAAAAAAAAGGTACAGGTTTCCCTGTCCACGCCAGGAAGACATAAACGCGGAGCAGAGGTACAGCTCCGCTCATTCTTAATCTCGGAACTAGATGGAGGTGGGTGGTGAGATTCACACCCCGGCTGTTTTACACCGGTAGCCATTGAACAAGAGGATGGGTGGACCGTGGAGCCGGTCTGGACATTTTGGATAAAAGAAAAATCCCATGTCCCTACCAGGATTCGAACCCCGGGGCCGTCGAACCCGTACACAATACAACCCCCACCCCCCACACTACGCCTGCTACACCTTCATGCACAACTGCGGCCAATTCTAAAAACCGGACGAGCACATGCTGCGTGCCTGTACTGTCCAGCATCACCTGCGTAAGAAGTTTCTTCTCCCCTTCACTTCGTCCTCACAGTAGAACACAGCGCTATGGTTCCATTCAGAACTCAATGCACAGATTGCGGTAATGTTAAAATATCTTGAAATACCAACTGTTAATAACCGAGCGGGTTAGCACAGCGGTATAGCAGGAGTCACCAGACTCGAATTTCGACCGAAATGCCGACTATTCTAGGGATTTTCCCAGTTTCCTTAAGGAGAATACTGAGACAGTGCCAAAAATATACCAGAACTATTACTCCTGCAGTTCTCATAATTTCGCTGCATTTCACTCTCACACTAACTGATGAAACACACTAAACCACTAAACGCATAAGCAACAAACACCGTGTCAGCCTTGCGCACTAAGGTTCGAGCGACAGCAGACAACATGCCGTCCTCAAACGTTCCGTGGTAACAGGTCTTTAAAAATACACAAATTTTGTTAGGGCAACTTTTTTACGTTTCACATTAAATAACAGGGCGGTGGCGCTACATTTCTATTAAGCTTCATGTATTATGACGATAACTGATGAACACTTCGGATGGAAATGTGAAATTCAATGCGAAGGCTGGCCGTAACTGTATCTATACATCATCTGTGAAACGCGTGTAAACAGGTAAAAAAGGTAAAGTCACCATACAACATGCTATGAAGGAACAGAGGGGGTACAGGTATAGCTCTACTCTTTTTTAAACCTCGGCGCTAGGTGAGGGTGGGTGGTCAACGCCAAGCCCTAGCCGCCTTACCCCCGGGAAAGACCCGGTACCCATTGTACAGGAGGCTGGGTGGGCCCCAGGCCCGGTCTGGGCGGGTGCGGAAAATATCGCCCCACCGGTTTTTTTTTCTTTTTTTCTTTCCCTGTCCGGGGTTTTTCCCCTTTGATCCATTTTTGTACTGTTTAAATCCTTTCGTCCTTCATGTCACTTTACGTTCCATGCTACCGTCCTTACAACAAACACAACACAAACATCCATGCCCCCGGTGGGATTTTTTTTTTTTTTGCCTGTCCGGGGTTTTTCCCCTTTGATCCATTTTTTGTTCTGTATTAGTCCTTTTTCGTCCTTTCATGTCACTTACGATCCACAACCGTCTTTTTACAACACAACACAAACATCCATGCCCCCGGTGGGATTTTTTTTTTTTTTTTGCCTCTCCGGGGTTTTTCCCTTTTGATCCATTTTTTTTGTACTGTTTAATCCTTTTGTCCTTTATGCCACTTATGTTCCATACTACTGTCCTTATACAACAAACACAAACATCCATGCCCCCGGTGGGATTCGAACCCACGATCCTAGTAAGCAAGCGGCCGTAGACCCACGCCTTAGACCGCACGGTCACTGGGATCGGCTATTCGATCCCCGCACCGTCCAGCCCGTAGCGAGTCGCTATACCGACTACGCTATCCCGGCCGACACTTACTTGTGTATGTTTTGAACTACTAACATGGCGACGTAACTAAGTGAAAATATGTAGTTTTATTAAAGATTTAATAGACAGAAATAGAAACACCACTAAATTGCATAATTATTGATTTTATATTCCTCCTGCCTGTCTATACAGGAAAAGAGTCTAAAGTAAGGTAGGCGTTATTAAACTCTTGATTTCCTTTTTTACCAGAACAGCCATAAACAAGTTACAGCAAGATAAAACTGCAGGTAGGCAAATACGCTATCGTCCTACTTCCTGCGAACAGAAGCTTGGAAAGATCAAATGCTTTCAGACAGTGCAAACAAAATCTGTGTCAGCAAGGACGAGGCTACTGTAGGCAGTATAGGATGCATGGAGCACCAAGAACTGGTTGATATTAGATTCTGTATAACTTACGGGTCTTGACGGTCAGACAATTGCGGAAACAATTCTACTGTTGCAAAGCTAATCGACTGTTCTAAAAATACGTATCACGCTGTACCGGGTCATAAATTGTTCTCATTATACTGTCTTACACATTCACCACGTCGAAGTGTTTCAGATAAAAGCTACAGTACACACAGATACACATTTTGTCACTAATCTTCTGCACTGGGCAGTTTTACATACACTTTAAATTCGGTTTCATGTAAAGAAGTACGTACGAGCACCACCTTTTAATGACAAACATTTCGCGGCCCCCACATGATAGCAGTTTTAGTGTTAGTACCCGGAGACTGAGAAAATGCGTAATGACAACAGATACTAAACGTTCAGTAACGCTTGTAAATGAATTGTACTCTATGAATCACAGCAGCATCTACACACGTACGAAAAACAGTAATACAATACATGCGCAAGACACATTATTTATTCAGCCTGCAGAAGGTATGTTTGCTTATTTATTGTAATGAGACGACTGGTGCTGTTTTCCTGCTTTAGAGATTAGACGTTTACCGCACATTTCACTCTTTACTTTGCCTGACAGCAGTAAGGTATTTCACGTGTGACTAACAGTTTTGAAAGACATGAAAATGGTTGGTACTGGGAAACCACAGACGTAATTTCTTGAACATGGCTTCTGCTCGTACTTAACTCCCACTACGACCTTATTTACGATTACCCTGGAATTAGGCTCAGTTCATTAAGCGGCTGAAAATATCAACCAAGCATGCTAGTTTAGTTGGCCATGATAAGTCACCAAATCAGTGTCACAAATGAAAATTGGAATCAACCAGAAAATTCAAAAAGAGGCGTGTCAGAAACGTATCTCGACAACACACAGATATCGGTGAGCGGAAGTAGTCGAGGTTGATCACTGCCCATCTCCTCACACAGAGCCGCAAATATTACTGAATTTAAGAGGCCGGCCTTAATGAAATTAACAGCCTTCACAGATTCCTCCACAACAGTCTTCAGCTCAGCGGGAATTCGCTGTGGATGCAACAGTGAATAACTTTTGCATACGGTCACACAACTTTCACATTAGCAACCAGTTACTCCACTGTATCGGCCTGTCACTGCGTAACCATCAGTACAAACTCCGACGCACTTTGACCACCCAAGACTGTCCTCCTTTTATGAAAACACGTATCATCTAAACATCCAGAAGATGGCATCTGAAGACTCTCGCGTATGCAATGATTTGAAAAAGACGAGGTCTTCATTCAAACTTCCATTGCATTCACATCTAATACAAGTCAGAATAATGTCCCTGCATTCATCAGGCAGCAGCATATAAAGCGAATGCTATCAACCGTACCTTCAAGGTCTCGACCATCTCTCCAGTTCAGCACTGAGGCTTGTGATTTGACAGCGAGAAAGCATTCGGTTACCTTCAAGCCTTCTCTCTCAGACCTGTCCTCACCATTTTCCTTGCTGCTAACAATATTAACTTTTCGCCGATCGTGTGCGGCTTTCCTGTATTTGCTTTCAGATAACCCACTCTTTAAGAAGCTTCCAATGTAGTCGAACTGTTACTATATACAGCTGTCTGCAGCAGCATTCTGCAGCTTTCTTTAATTCTTCGAGTTTATTTTGAAAAGAAAATCCACAGGCGTATATGCACTGTTGCAGTGCTCGGTTTCCAAATGTCGACGAAATTTGCTGGGTTATAGGGCTTCTTTTCAAAGCACTTCATACAAATTACGCACAATGTTCTTTGGTCATCTTTAGAAACAATGCACGTACAACCCATCTTTACATAGCTGCCCCTATATTTCCCACGTCTGTGTCTCTTTTATTTGTGATGTAAAGGCAGATACTGGAAGCGACAAGGGTAGTGTCTATTTTATGGAAAGTTTTGGCACCGTGTGGCGTAAATATGTGAGAACACCAAAACGATTCTATCAGTACATCACTTTGAATGCTATTACACCAAACGTATACTGTGAAAACGACACGACCAAAACACGGCGACTTTTCAACTACGCTCACCACGCTTCTGCACATACACAGATTCGTTTAGGGTCACTGGAATCCCGGTGATGGTTCTGGGATATTACGATTACTTTTGCGTACTCCCTCCAAAATACTCTCGCAAATTGGTGGGATGAAACCATTCTCGGTAAATGAAGCGTTTAGAGTTCATTTTCGCTACAAACAATTATGTTTCGGATCAAGAATAAATAACGGTCAATCGAAATCACAAACATTCACAAGCGGTTATTCTCAAATATTAAAAACTGGTGGACCTTAAACAGTATTGTCATCCAAAATCAAAGCAACTCTAAGATGTGGGCAAGCAAATTTGACACATAGTTAAATCCGGAAGAACACAAGCAAGAGGTCACAAATGAAAAATGGATATAATGTACTAATGTCATGCACTGGATGAGTCAACTACCGCACATTTATGAATTCTTTCTTCCTAAACTGAATGAGTCAAACACTGCAAAACAAATACAACGTAGTTCTTTGTTCTGTCATATACAGTGAAAGTCTGAGGATTACCTAGTTTATTTACCCCTATGAGGTAAGCGAACGGAAAACACAGAGACATCGAGATATGCCTGAGTTATACTGGCGTTGTAAGCAGGTGGAATTTAAACGTTGCTAAACGGTACAGCGTCACACACACAAAAAGACTAATGGTGCCACAACTCAATCTGGAGACCCTGAAGGTGCCCTGATTAAATATCGGGACCCAACATTCTAACAGCAAACACAATTTTCCTCGCAAAATTGCCATTTAGTTGTAATGTGTATTCTAACATTATTTTTATTTGAAACTTCTGAACCAGGATGGCCCAATCCGGAATTAAGGGCCGCGTTATCTAAAATACCAACACGACGGTTGTGCAATCAATTCGTAGAGACGGCTAAACCTCAAGCCCTGGAAATGATTTAAAGTTTGCGCCCCTGTGTGAACTTCACTACATTACACGCTTCACGCAAAAGCTGCTCGACGTTGCTGGCTCGAAGGGCGTTGAAAGGAACAGACAACAGACCAGACAGAGGACGTGGGTCTCGAACAGTGTACCTGTTCTGTAAAACCTGGAAAACCCACTTGGGTTTCGTTTCATGCCTCCCATGGAGCGAGAAAATATACCGAGACTGCAGTTCTTGGACGCTCTCAATTTTCAGTCGTTGATGCTTTCGTTCTTCCTTTCTTTTTCAGATACGGTACCCCCTTCCTAAACGAAAACATCCACTTTCTTCAATCGCAGACTGCGGATAAGCAGTCACGGCCGAGGTTTCTCGTTGTTTTAATTTCCAATGGAAAATCGTAGTTCAGATTTGTTTAAACAAACCCCTGTGTGAAATATTCCCACCTAAGAAGACTAAGAAGACGAAGGAATTAAGAAAAGTACATTTTAATGAGCTTCAACTAACTAATATTCACCTAACACGTATACTGTTGGTATACTTCAATCAGGGGACTTGCAGTGTGTGGTACATACAGAACATGTACACTAAAGAGAAAGAAATGAACGGTTCAGGTTGCAAAATCAAGGAGAGATAATTTAGGAGACCAAAACATGGAAGCAAAGCTATGAAAATAGATCTTGCCGAAGACGAATGTCATAAAGTCTCACCACGACATTTCAATGCTGATTGCGATCCAATAAAACTATAATTTTGCCTGTTTGGTATGGGTCTGAAACTTGGTCTCTCATGTCAAGGGATGAGCACAGACTGAGGATATTCGAGAACAGGCTTAAGAGGGGGAATATGTGGACTCAAAAGGGAGAAAGAAAAAGATGTTGGAGAAAAATGCACAATGAGGAACTTCATGATACATATTCATCACCAAATATTATTCCGGATGGCCTAATGAAATCCATGAAGATATTGAGATGGCCGGGGCACATGGCGCATACGAGGGAGAAGAGAGACGCAGACAGGGTTTGCTTGGAACACACGAAGGAAATACACTACTTGGAAGACCTAAGCGTAGACGGAACATTAAAATAGATTTTAAAGACACAGGATAAGAGGCCTGGAATCAGTGTCAGGTTCTATGAGGTAACAAGTAATAAGCCTTCGGGTTCCTTAAAATCAAGAGTAAGGAATTAAAGTTTCCAACAAACGACGTTTTCCCATATAATAAGCACGAATCCCGTTACAACTTAAATGTCGTTTACCAAATTTAACTACGCGTGCAAAGTTTACCAGATCACTAAATCATTCTGATGGGGGGAGCACACGTTAATTGTTGGCGAAAACTCTCGGAGGCCGCGGAAATAATTTCGGCGGGCCATACGATCCGCGTGCCGCGTGTTGCGCATTACTTTCTAATGAGTGCCGGAGGCCAGTTAGGAGAGTAAAGGAGCCGGGGCGTGCAGCGGATGACTGACTAGATTCTAGTGCCAGGCCTTAACTAAATTTCTCCACACATTTTCATTGCATGGTGTTTAGACACAGGGGTTACTTTACCCTTTTCGTTTGCTGTGTTGTTGAAGTTGGTGAATAAGAACTTCATGGGACCACAAACTAACAACCGGTTTTGGTCATGTCTGACCCAGTTATATAATTCAAAATAATAATTCAAGGCCAAAAAACACATAAGGCCGATAAAGTGTAGAAATTATACAATGAAGAGCCATACTTATATACGCGCGTCTGAGGTCACTGAAGTAATAGGACCGGGAAATAATTCTACCCATGCCCTTCTGAGTTTCACTATTTCATTTGTTACGGAAGGCCACACTGTGGCACAGACGACAATGTCTGTTCAAAGATCAACGTGCGACCTCTGAAACAGCACCAACTGTATGCATGCATATTATAATAAAAACGAAATATCTGATAGTAGACAGTTCAGCCAATTGCAAGCGATATATGACTACTGCATAGTGCAAACCACTAAATGAAAACCATTTTTTTTTCCTATGGCTCGACAGCCCTATATGGACTTGGGCCTCCTCGTTTCGTCGAGGTTTCACGATCACACATATTTTAGACACACCACAGTCGGTAGGACTCCTCTGGACGAGGGACCAGCTCGTCGCAGAGACCTGTACCTGACAACACACAACACTCACAAGAGACAGACATACATGCCCCCGGTGGGATTCGAACCCACGATCCTAGTAAGCGAGCGGCCGAAGACCCACGCCTTAGACCGCACGGCCACTGGATCGGCAAATGAAAAACCATTACCATTGCGTAAATCCCTGAAGGTCATGGTAAGGTTTATTTATCTGGCTTGCAGACTGTCAACAACGAATGGCATTCACCGCTTAAACTTGCCAAACATTCACAGTATAACTTACAACGTGCTTCAGTTCTCCAAACACTATACACTAAGATGACCAGCATTTGGGGCACAAATTTTCGGGACACTTCATACACACAAAAAACAACGCTGCTTGTACCTTAGTATCCTGTACCTTTCTCGTCAACACGCCTATTGGCAGCTAGCGCAATATAACAATTCAATTACCTAACTCCACGGTGCAGGATCTTTCTTAAAACGTTGGAACTTGGCAGCTGGCCATCAAACTCATTACTTTTATTGAAAAAGAAAGTTTCACTACCGTGTTCAAAAATACAGCCTCTCAACCGACCATGTGAGACATTAATTCAGCCTGCACCACTACACCCTGCTTTTCTAAGATCCAATTTTATATTATCCCATCTGCGCTTTGGTCTCTCGGTTAACCAACTGAAATTTTAGATGCATTTTCTCGTGTCCTTTCCTGCTACGAATCCTACCCATCCCATTCTCTTTTATTTAACCACCATAACATGCCATGTTAAGCAGTTCCCTGTTACCACGGAATGGCACCTCCCCAAGACAAAGATGGGGGACACGGTCCCCAAATACAGAATATATCCATGAATATATTAAATAAGCAAACATAAATACCCTACAAGAAATAGTTTACGGATTCAGAGGTTTGGCGGGGGCTAACGACCTCCACTGTCAAAAATAGAGTTTGTTACGAAATGTGCCTTGTACATGAATACATTGTGTGGCACGTCGTAAACACAGGCATATGGGGGGAGTGGAGGTATAGCTGCAGTCATTCTGACTGCAGACATTCGGACATCAGATGAAGGTGAGTTTTAAGCTTCACGCCTTGACCGCTTTAACCCCGGGAAAACAGCCTGGCACGCATCGAATAGGAGGCTGGGTGCGCCCAGAGCCGATCTGGAAGCTGCGGATACGAGGTATCTATCTCTTGTCCCTGCCGAGAATCAAACCACGACTCCTCTGACTTCCAGCCCCTAGCCTAGTCACTACACCGGACTCTTGTATATCAGCAGTACATGATTCGAACCTATGCTCAATGTCATTCCGATAAAAAGCCGTACATCGTTCACAGTTGATACAGCTCAAGCAACACCACGTTCGCTCACTGCGACGTCACGCAAAACGTCTCCCGTCCCTCAGGGACCGGTCGTCCTTGGCTTCAGCACATACAAAAGGTACAGCGGTTCATTTCCTCCTCGCGTTGCGCACTGCATAATTGGCGGAGCTGGATGTTCCACCATCAGACCTTCTTTCAATATATCTCTCGATTTAGACCGACCGCTGTGGTCAACCCAGAGAGTTATATGTTTATCGTGTACAAAATCATATTAATGGTTATGATGACAATGATGATAATAATAGGAAAACGGAAAGTCGTACCTGCCACGAAGAACAGCCCTGTGCTTAACAGAGCACTCGCCATGAAAACACATGGGTGAGTGAGAATATACCTACGCGCATTCTTTACCTCGGCGCCACATGGACGTCAGCTTCACACCCCACTCACGTACCTGCCGAGGAAAAATACCTACGTCAACCACTGGGGAGGAGGCTGTAGTGCCGAGTGGGCCTAAACGCAATGACGAAAAAAATCAATGATCCTGCCTGGAACCGAACCGTTAGTTCAATCCGTAGCTCAGTCACTACAACGACTGCGCTCTCCCTATTATTATTATTATTATTATTATATTTCTTTTGAAATATAAACTTGGGGATTCTTATATTACACGTACTGATTGTATTAAGGATTTGGGAGTTTTTACTGATTCCAAATTATACTTTCACTCTCACGTTGATCATATTTTTTCTCAATCTATTAAGCTTTTGGGTCTCATTCGTAATATTACCTTTTCATTTTCGACTCTTCATAGTTTATTAATTTTATTTTTTTCACTTGTTGGACCTAAATTAGAGTACGCATCCGTAGTATGGAATTTAATTACTTCTACTGATGCTAAGAGGCTTGAGCGCATTCAAAGGAAGTTTGTAGCTCTATGCTATAATCGATTCCTTTCACGAGACAGTAATGGTTATAGTTATGCTAATGCTCTTCAAGTACTTAATTTACGTACTTTACATGAGAGAAGACATAAACTTGATGCAATTTTTGTTATTAATGTTTTTCTGGGCTCTAAATCTTGTCCATCTACCATGGACATTATTGGTCTACGAGTACCCACTCGAGACTTTCCTGTGTTACATGTTAGTTCATCCTATACAAATTGTCCATCCGGCCGGTGTGCAACTGCCGCAAATTCAGTTTGTAATCAATTGGATGTCTTCAGAAGGCAAATTGTCACACTTAGTCAGATGTGATACTATTTTATTACATTATTTTAAGGTGTCCTTATTAATTATTTAAGTATTTTTTCATTTGTTTGTTTTGGTTGTGTTTGTTTCATTTATGTCCTGTTCATTGTCCGTTGTTATTTGCTTTTGTATATAGTGCTGTTTCTGTAATTGGCCATCTGACTGTTGACTCGGCACATTAATAAACTAAAATTGAATTATTATTATTATTATTAACATCCACCGTTGTTCCTACAAATCATATAACGAAGGTGTGTACGGGAGCACAGATAAACCTCCACATATTCACCTCGGCACTACATGAAAAACAGTGGTGAGCTTCATGCTCGGTCCCCTTAATCATGACAAATGCCCCTCTGCTCCCGCTGAACAGAGGCCGCGGGGTCCTAGGGCCGGTACGGAAATGGCGACGCAAAGAGAAATACTGCCCCTGCCATGACTCGAGCATGTCCAGCCAGTAACCTGTTGTAGTGAGATTACCAGACCCAAAATAAAGGTAATACTGCTGTGAAATACTGCGCTGAAACTTTCCCGGCAGAAGAGGGTTCTACTGGACATCTCTGGAACATGAGCTAGTAGCGATACCGTTTGTTTAATCAGACTCCTACGGCCAAACTTGCACAGCTCTGTCAGTCCACCTAGCACAGTTCGTCACCCTGACTTCAGCCACGCGCGGTACCTGTGTTCAAATTCCTTACTTTGTTTTAACTGTTGGATCATGTCCTAGTCGGGATTTAAAACCGGTATCTCCCGAATACGAATGAACGCTACCCACTGGACGAGATTCGACCACGTTTGCAACAGCAGACCTACACCTGCAATAAATAAACATCAGGGCCAACGTACATATACAATACGAAAGAACGTAACTATATAAGCTGTACTGTTAGCCAACACATTTCCTCCCCTGTCTGCTGCAACACTAACTGGCTTCCACGTGATCCCCAGTCCCTCACATTCAACATTCTTAACATTTTGCAACATGTAGACTAATATTCGGATAGCCCTTCAAAACTCGGTTTAAATCTGATCACGGAGACCGGCTACCCTGATGTCTCCCACCTTAACACTCTGAGGACGTAGGCTGGTCATGTACAATAAGCAAACAAAGCGCGCTTTGCTGTGGGGTCAGAACCTCTACTTCGTGGTCGGGGCATCCCAGTTCTGAATCTCGATCCAGAGATTTTAAGTGTTTCGTATTTCTTCCCAGTACCACGAAGCATATCGTGGCGCAGTTGCAAGGGCATTGACTGTGTCTACAGACCTAATAGCTACCTTGCAAACCCGCCATTCACAGTAATCCTCACATTCGACGCTATAAAATTATGCAGTTGAAAAACGCTGTCGAAGAAACTAATTTCGTTTAACTTCCATCCCAATTAAATCACAATCCATGCAGTTGGAACAGCATCGTTACATATTTAAATACGGTCTTCATACGATGGGGCTGCGTAAGCCTGGTGTAAGCGGTCAACTACTCTAGGCCGGCTCGCTTTCACATGCACGTTCGGAGCTTCATAAATAAAAAATCCAGCATTTCTTTAATGTTTTTTTGTACAATGCATAGTTCAAATAGTACAGAACGAGAAATGAAAGAGCATTCTGGACAATGCACTAATACGTTCCGTGAGATGTTAATATAAAGATATGTCAGGCAAAGCCAGGTTACCCCCCAAGTCAAGACAACCGGTAATCTGACCGAGATTCGAACTGGGAACCTCCGAGATCATGAAAAACACTTGCAAGCACGGTGCATCGTTATAATGACATAGCACATTCACCAAGATTACAAATACCGAACCCTGCAACAGTTCCAAATAATCTCCACACAACAAACATTCTTATCTATGGCACATGCCTATGTAAGATACGAAGGCGTGATAGTCTGATTCATATTATGCAATATTTGAAAACGCTTCATGCTTAACTGTACGACACGGATTAATCCGGTTCATGTCAAAGTACAGTAACTGAGAACACGTGGACATATGAATGAGGCAGTGGCCGAGGAAGGAGAAAACTGTACAACAAAGTTTAATAATATGTATCATATATCCTACATAATTTGTGTGATTAAATAAGATTTACAGGAAACTCGAAACGCACATAACAATTTGGCTTTAAAATGTCGGAGAACTACCAACCCGAGAGGTAAAGACGTACGTGAGATAGAACACACTCAACTGGATCTTACATAAATTGGTTGTCAAGATGCGAAATAACATGCACCGGTAATACTAAAATCCGACCACTATTCTACAAGATCCTGAGCCACTCCATACATTTCCCAGCCGCATAATAACTTATACCGATTACGGCATACTTCTAAAATACCATCACCTTCTTGGTACTCCGGGTGACCGTCTTCCAAAAGATTCCATCAGTACCGCCTGTACTCTAGCTCACGTTGCTGTTCCCGGGTATCACCTGTACTCTAGCTCACGTTGCTATTCCCGGGTACGACCTGTACTCTAGCTCACGTTGCTGTTCCCGGGTACCACCTGTACTCTAGCTCACGTTGCTGTTCCCGGGTAACACCTGTACTCTAGCTCACGTTGCTGTTCCGGGATACCACCTGTACTCTAGCTCACGTTGTTGTTCCCGGATACCACCTGTACTCTAGCTCACGTTGCTGTTCCCGGGTACCACCTGTACTCTAGCTCACGTTGCTGTTCCCGGGTACCACATGTACTCTAGCTCACGCTGTTCCCGGATACCACCTGTACTCTAGATCACGTTGCTGTTCCCGGGTACCACCTGTACTCTAGCTCACGTTGCTGTTCCCGGATACCACCTGTATTCTAGCTCACGTTGCTGTTCCCGGGTACCACATGTACTCTAGCTCACGTTGCTGTTCCCGGATACCACCTGTATTCTAGCTCACGTTGCTGTTCCCGGATACCACCTGTACTAGATCACGTTCTTGTTCCCGGGTACCACCTGTACTCTAGATCACGTTGCTATTCCCGGGTACCACCTGTGTTCTAGCTCACGTTGCTGTTCCCGGGTACCACATGTACTCTAGCTCACGTTGCTGTTCCCGGGTACCACCTGTACTCTAGCTCACGTTGCTGTTCCCGGATACCACCTGTATTCTAGCTCACGTTGCTGTTCCCGGGTACCACATGTACTCTAGCTCACGTTGCTGTTCCCGGATACCACCTGTATTCTAGCTCACGTTGCTGTTCCCGGATACCACCTGTACTAGCTCACGTTCTTGTTCCCGGGTACCACCTGTACTCTAGATCACGTTGCTATTCCCGGGTACCACCTGTGTTCTAGCTCACGTTGCTGTTCCCGGGTACCACCTGTACTCTAGATCACGTTGCTATTCCCGGGTACCACCTGTGTTCTAGCTCACGTTGCTGTTCCCGGGTACCACATGTACTCTAGCTCACGTTGCTGTTCCCGGGTACCACCTGTACTCTAGCTCACATTGCTGTTCCCGGTTACCACCTGTATTCTAGATCACGTTCTTGTTCCCGGGTACCACCTGTACTCTAGATCACGTTGCTATTCCCGGGTACCACCTGTGTTCTAGCTCACGTTGCTGTTCCCGGGTACCACATGTACTCTAGCTCACGTTGCTGTTCCCGGGTACCACCTGTACTCTAGCTCACATTGCTGTTCCCGGTTACCACCTGTATTCTAGCTCACGTTGCTGTTCCCGGGGACCACCTGTACTTTAGCTCACGTTGTTGTTCCCGGATACCACCTGTACTAGATCACGTTCTTGTTCCCGGGTACCACCTGTACTCTAGCTCACGTTGCTGTTCCCGGATACCACCTGTATTCTAGCTCACGTTGCTGTTCCTGGGGACCACCTGTACTTTAGCTCACGTTGCTGTTCCCGGGGACCACCTGTACTTAACTCACGTTCTCGTTCCCGGGTACCACGCGCGGGTCTACAGCATCGATACGTACGTATTTCTAAATTAACAAGGTCGGATGCCGGAAAATCTCCAGTTTTACTGTGTCGTTATGGAGAGAGTGGCAGACAGAGGAGACAATCTACATCGGAAAACGATGAACCACTCGGTGATTTTTATGATATCAGTTCACATTTTAATGGTAAGCAATGTCAGTACACAAATTCAGCACTTGCACATTTTCCCATTATCACACTATGCTCCAACATTCGGCCTCTGTTACAAATTTCATGTGTGATATTACTAGAATATGGTTTTTTTAAAGTGACTTATAACAAATGTCAATGTTATTTATTTATAATATAATGACGATTAGACCAAGGATACACAAATCCCGCGCGACTAAACTAGCACCTAACTGGCACCTAATAATTCCATCACAATTACTACAGCTCTTTTCTTACATACAAAAATGTGTATCAGTTCACATGCTCCGAGCAGAAGGTGCCAGATAACAGTGGCGTTATCAGGGCGCTCCACAAATGAGTGCTCAGTGCCAACGATTCGTGTCACATTTCCGACGCCTAGAATTTGTAGTGGCTCCTACATTTTTAGAAAAAATTTGGACCAATGGATTCGGCGTTTAGAAAATTTCTAAGTTTTAACCTAAAATCTGAAACCAAGATTTTTTTTTGTAATTGTTATTCCGTATATTTATCTATTTTTTTCCAATGGCGCAACAGCCCCCCTAGTGGGACAGTGCCTCCTCATTATCGAGGCTTCACTATCACACTCCGACACACCACATTCGGTAGGACTCCTCTGGATGAGTGATCAGCCCGAAGCAGAGACCTCTACCTGACAACACACTACACTCACAAGAGACAGACAACCACTTCCCCGGCGAAATTCGAACCCACAATCCCAGCAAGCGAACGGCCGCAGACCAACGCCTTAGACCGCACGGCCACTGAGACCGGCTTATTTATTTATCTCATACAGAAATAAAATATAATATTGGGTCCAGCGGACCCATTAATTTGTTTTTACCAGTAACAATTTTTTTCTGTTCCGATATGCGATTCACCTTTACCAGTCATTACCGACTGATCTCCAACAGGAATCTCCGTAACTAGATGACTACGATCGCTTATCTATGTAGCTAGCCGTACTGCAACTTTGCATAATACATCGTTTAGTAAGCAGTCCGACAAGCAAGCATCTCAGATGCCCATAGTCATCAACCATTTGTATCTGAAACTTCTCCTGAACATTCCATCTGTCAGCAAATAGGTTTACCAGGGAATGTTGATGGCAACCAAGTCGAACTGCAAACATACATTCTAGTCAGCGTAACCAGGAATCCAAATTGCAGAATGACACCCCCCTTTAGTGATGGTCTAAGAGCAGCGACGAGCAAAACGCTACGCATGCGACCATTGTACCTTTGCAATGGGCCCGAGATCTAATTTCAGAAACACAAAACAAAAACACGTAAAATTCAACGAATTATTATTTCATCCGCAATCATGCAAAACCCCTAAACGCAAATTTCATGGTACTACACTTCTTGACTTCTATCAGCTCTTATTTACCTACTGCTCAGCAAACATGTCTGACAAATGAAGAGCCCTTTTGGAAGTACTTCTGTTTGTTAATTTTTTTTCAAAGATGAATACCGCAAAAAAATTCCACACAGAAATCAACTGGACCGAGGAAGATTCGACAGCTTCTTCTCAAATATCTCCGGATATTAACATTTTTGTGACAAATTCGCAGTGCCAATTTTCTCAACGAAGTTCCTGTTTTTCTTAAACAGTGGTGAACAGTGAACAAACGCGTGCAAGAGAAAGGACAAATGAAAGGCAGATAAAATAATGTACGTGCGCTCAGTTCATTTCACTCAAAATGTATTATAAAACAGACACAAGTCAGGACTTATTAGCTGAGATTAGTTTCAAACTTTGTATGGTTAAATAATAAAACCAACGAAATGCACTATATTGACCACTTTTATTATGGCCTATTTCCCCTCACCCTACACGTGTTTCGGAACTTTAAAGTTCCATCTTCAGGGGTTGTCGTGTGTTACCAATTATTCACATATTAAAACAAATACACAATATGTACAATAGTCTGTTAAAGTATTAAAACCATAGGTAAATGAAGTTCAAAACTCTTTTAAAACTGTACGATATGTACTGTAGTCTATTAGAATCTTAAAATCTCGCGTAAATGTATATTTAAAACCTGTGTTGAAAATGTATTTAAAAAATTTGTGGACTGTTCGTAATATTCACTTTTTTACGTAACTACTGGCGTAGTTTTATACATATCGTACAATTTTAAAAGAGTTTTGAACTTCATTTACCTATGGTTTTAATACTTTAACAGACTATTGTACATATTGTGTATTTGTTTCAATATGTGAATAATTGGTAACACACGACAACCCCTGAAGATGGAACTTTTAAAGTTCCGAAACACGTGTAGGGTGAGGGGAAATAGGCCATAATAAAAGTGGTCAATATAGTGCATTTCGTTGGTTTTATTATTTGATTAAAAAATGCACGGTGGTAATACTGTGAAATTTGTATGGTTAATTCAAACTTTTAAGATTAATTTCAAATAAGTTTTGCCGCCCCAGTATTAGCGCTACTAACGACAGGGGATGGGCATTAATGGTACGTAAGTAAAAAATAGCTGTAATTTATAACGTGGCACGCAAACATTTTTTGCTTAATATGGCTCTCGTGCCCGAAAGGGTTTTCGTCACCGGTCTATAGCGTGCTTCCTTCCAGGGCTTAGGCGGCCGGAACGTGAAACAGATCACTAATCCCTCCTACAGTGCCGGATGACGAAATGGACGGAACGTTTCCTTCACGCCCCTGCACACCTTCTGCAGAGGTGCTCATGTTCCTTGGTTTACTTACAGGTGATTTTGCAGCTACTTTGGTCATCAGCCTTATATGGAAGGACTGTGAATGATGAGGTGGAAAGGGTACAGAAGTAACCGTGGCCTATTTTAAAATATTAAACTACCACTTGTCTGGAGAGACTGAGTAAGACTACGAAATGAGCCAGAATAGTCCAATCCGGGCTGAGAATGGAGTCCCGGGCCTCCGAAACACGAATAGAAATGGTAATCATTTTTGGCTGACCTTTGGAAACCGATCTATTTCGTGGTGTTTATCAGTGTGAAAGTTTTTGGACTTCAACAGATTCATTAATTTGTTATTCGATTTTGTACATCAAGCATTGCGCGGACCTGTATTTGGGAATTTTGAGGTTCCTAATCGAAACCAAAATCTTCATTCAATGACAGTTTATAGGAACATTTCCTTACACGGCGGACACTTTTAGCCCCATCATTTGCCTTTTATTAACTTTTATCTGTTACTACCATATTTCCATGGCAACGAGTAATTTCCGTTGTTGAAATGCCATAAAACATCAGTTTCAACTACTGAAAGACCAGGACTTCGTTTCACGTCCCAGCATCAAATACGTAATAAACCCAACCAGCTGGGTCAGTGTTACGAGCCAGGTATCTCGTGCATAGCACTGGAATGCTTGCAAACTCAAAACCCAGTCCGAGAGTCAAACAGAACGGCAACAACAGGACTCATTTTTACTGACTAAATTAAGTATATTTTATATCATGTCTTAGACGAGAAAAACTCGGGGTTTAAATTAAGACGCAGTAGGCTTGCGACCAACACTTTAATCTGATTGTTGTTAAATCACGTCAATGAGATCCTGCACACTGCTACTTTGCTACCTAGTTATTAATAGCAGGAAATCTGTAAATGCAATTACGTGTATTTTTACCTTTTTAAATCCGTGAATCACAAAAGACGGTAAAATTATTGACTAGATGAGCGACCATCAGTTTCCCAAGAACTCTGTTCCCTGGGGATAGTTACAGTCGAACAGCGGGCCAAATAACAAAGTCCAACGGGCCACGTGCGTCTCGCGGGCCATGGTGTGACCTACCGCTCTGTAACACAGACATTGGTTTGGTTTGGATAAGGTCAGGGTCCTCCTGTCGCAGTTATTTCACAATGCACCAAATGCGGTTTGGGAATCTCCTCGACCTGTGAAGGTTTTCACTTACAATAAATATGTGAGATTTGAGATTCTCGCCAGTGGTTGGGCTAAGGGCTTGACAACCGACAAATCGCGGTTCGATTACCAGAACAGGCAACAGATTTTTCTCTTAATGCAAAGCGTCTAGACCGACTCTTGGTGGTCACCCAGCCTGCTATGCAATGGGTGCAGAGCGCTCTTCCCCAAAGGTAAAGCGGCCGAGGCGTGAAGCTGACCGCTCACCCCTATCCAGTTCCGAGTATAAGGATGACTGGAGATATATATACCCCACTCTCCCATATGCCTTCAGGGAGCGAACCGCGACAACTTTTCTCCTTTGTACGTTTGAATTAGACCTACATATCCTTAGATGGCAGCATAATATTCGAACTTCTCCAAGGAGTCAGCTGATCAGTAGGGTCAGGACTTTTGATGGGCAGGCTGGACTGCTTCAGCATTATTTATGATTTGTAACAGGCCAGTTGGCGTGATCCGTAAAAGCCGAAGAAATTATGTGGTATTCCACCTGGCGTTTACTTTCTTTATAGATTTGTAACTGTACAGAGTTCTAATCAAATCCATACACGCCTATGTTTGAAAAACGAATTCCCGTCAGAAGCAGGAATATGTTTCCCACCACGCCCAAATCGCCTCCTGATGGATTAAGAGAAGGCTTCTGGCCGGCAGAGTGGCCACTCACCGACATAGTGCTAAGGTAACGAACACAGTATATGCAACGTGACCGCCGTTCACCCAATACGCCGTCAGAGTGGTACTTGGACAGAGAAACATTGTCTTTTCTCTATATTTTTATCACAGATCCAAAAATCAGTAACGATTTTAACAAGTATGCCATTTTATCACGAGTTTTTAGTTTAATCCTTGTATGGAACAAAAAACTTTTTCTTGTCACCTGAAACATTTAAAGAGGGGGCAGTTACGCTGTCTTTCTCCTCCACCTTCCATTCACAGACGAGACAATCGGTGACGATATTGACACGTATGTCGTTGCATCACGAATTCTGAGCTTAATTTTTTTTTTTTTTTTTTTTTTAGTTTTCCGTTTTCACGACACGTTATTCCTGCATTAAATTTACAGTATCAACAAATTTCGGCCAAGAACTATTTTTCCCCGGAAACAAACACGCCTTTTTTGTTGTATGAAACATTCGAAGGGGGCAGAACGTACCTTTTTTTTTTTCGTTTTACTCACATACTAGAACCGTAATTATATTAACATGTCGTTCCATAACGAAATTCTGTCGGGAGAAAACCTGCGTCCTTTTTGTTGTCTGAAACATTTAAAGAGTGCACGAAATGGGAAATACGACGCAGACTATGAACACATTCCTCCGAATGCACGCATGCGTCACAAATGAAATAATTAACTACTCGAAAATTAATATGACGAAAAGCGTGTTGGTGTTTTGTATAGTTATTCATGCAAATAACTTGCAACAAAATTTCAAGCCAGAACTTACAACCCGATTATTATTTGACGTTGTCACAGCTCGCCTTCAGTTTAATTTCATTCAGTCTTCTACAATTTTCCGTGTGCAGACTTCAGCCATAAGTAGAACCGTACTGGAACACAATCAGGAACATGTGCTACCAATTACTACTAAGTCACGATGTAACAAAAAGCAGCCGGCGTTAAAGCTACTGGTAAGCGGACACAAGGAACTATATAAGTGGCCCTTGATTAGGGCGATCTGACATTTTGGCAGAAACGTTACCAATAAAGAAAATGTATTTTACATTATATCACTACTAAGCCTCATAACATCAAGTCATGAGGGAGTAGAGAGAGCAAGAAGAAGCAAAGCTCCACAACAGCTTGACCTCGGCACTCCAGTGACAACTTAATTTCACGCTCCAGTCGCTTTACTTCCGGTGAAAGAGTCCCTGGAATCCAAAGACCACATAACTGTTTTAGGCGTGGCGGTGGGGATAAATAACTTCCCCCACTGTCAAACAGCAACTACTGCGCTTATTCAAAATGTGGCAGTAAAATATTCCAGTTGTTTGCCCCCAAATAAAGACGAACTCCATATTCAGGCAGTTTGGGACTTCCATATCGAATAAACGCAACACACATCCAGCTTCCTTCTTTGATCATACAAGACCGCAACCAAAATTCGAGTACCGTAGTATGGAAATACGCCGGAAAAGTGTGTTCTGACGCTGAAGTGGGAGGGGGAGGGGAAGCGATATTTCTTTCCACGATAAAAACACAACAGGGAAGAATGTTCTAAATCAGTGTTACAGTAAGGTTTCTAATTGAGACTTATGGCCTACAAATTAGTAACGGGACAATGAACAATTCATGATAAAGGATGAAAAAGTGAGGGTTATTCACGTAAAAAAAAAAAGAAAAAAAAAAAGACAGGATATGCACTCACCTGGTATACGGATAGTAGCATTCGTACTTTTAAAAGCCTTCGGATTTACAAATTAATTAGTTGTCTGTAAAGGAAAGCGTGTCCAATAACTTAGAAGGCAAATACCTTCCCTCTTCTAATTAACCGGTTCATATTCACTAGTTTTCAGGCTGGAGTTCATAATAAAAATCCCTATTAAAGTACCTATCCACGGACCTATTTGATGAAATTACGGGGAGAAGTGGCAATGGTCTCTCTATCCAGAATCCATGATGTGGTTTAAGCCATTCGTTTGCTCTCAGATTCCTGGTTACGCTCGTTTTCGCCGCTATTACTACTGGTTTATATGCCGGTAAGGTGACAAAATGGACACTGCAACAACGTTACAAGCTTGCTAAATTACACAGCAGATTTAATCACTACATCGAATTGGAACGAAACGAAGCGAGATTCAAGCATCTAGTGAGATGACACAAAAATAATGAGGTCTTGTACCATAAGCCAAGGTCCATCCATTTACTCGCACAACTAACCTTATCAGTAGGCATGGTTGAAGTGGAGTCCCCCAAAAAATGCTGTATTCCTTTTGACGCTGGCCCTGGTGCTACTCAACAAAGTTTATGACGCTGATTAGTTGCACTGATATCTTCGCCTGTCTCTCAATGTTAGGTTAGGACGTTCTCTTCTTATCTACCCCGGTGCAGATGGAAGTATTTTCATACACAAACACACTCATTCACACACTCTAACGTCACGACAGGTGCGTCTGACGTCCGAAGTCCACTGATTAGTAAACCACAAGTCAGGGAAAGGGCGGACGAGTCGAAGGCAGTTTACGTAGACCAGAGATACAGAAGCAGATATGTATATATATGTGTGTATATATATATATATATATACGCGTTTACTTGTTATCTTATCAGGCAACACAAATTTAGTCGAATACTCGATAAGTTAGTGCTGGCTTCTTCCTGTGGATGCTGGGGAGAGCTGAAGTCGTGGCGACTCTCGATATAGCACGGAACTGCAACACGTTACGCTGTCACTACTCCCGACCGACGCGGTGCGAGTTGTTTCCTAACGCCACCACCGTTGCTTTCCTCGTGTTCCTGGAGATGTGAGGAAAAGATATATAGGAACAAAACAATGAAACAAAAGGATTCACACTACTAGATTCACTCTCGGGGAGGGGAAGATCCAGTAACCTCCTCCACACAACACTCACTCGACAAGTTTCTGTGAGACTCGATGTGAGACTGGCGCTGCTAGCCTGCAATGGATTTTATTGAACGTTGAGCACTCGCTAGTGACGTCACACTGCGTCACGACAAACAATCATGGCGCTCGCCGCGCTTCGGCCAACTTCGTCTACCTTTCGGTTCGCTTCGCCGGCTGCCCTCTTTTATTGTCGGTAGTAGAAAATGGTGATCATGCCAAAACGCAGGTGGAGAGGACGCCAGCTTCACCAGTGGACTGCACAGTTAAATTAACTGCAAATGAACGCAACGTACAGTCTTGATCTTTAGGCGCGCTACAGAACGAATAGCGTCTATTGGCTTCGTTATGTCTACCCGTCTGTCACCATCAAGGACTTGGCTCTCGCCGTACGGGTTTTCGTGAAATTTGACATTGGGGATTTTTTTTACTAAAATTTGTAGACATATCCCAATGTTGGTTAATATCAGACGAAGATAACAGGCACTTTACACTGAAGAACAAGCATATTTATGACTAATTAACATAACTGTTATGGTCACCATGGTTACATCTTGGTTGCCAAGATCCCTAGCTTTCCTATGGCCACTTTGGTGGCCCTGATTACGAAGGTTATCAGTTTTTACAAGTTTTTCGCTCTACGGACATTTTCCACTTTGTTTCATACATCCCTCGCGCCGCGGTGCTTCGTTACACCCCAGGCCAATTGCGTCTATCCATTCAATCTGCTCCAGGTTCTCTTAGTTTTCATGATCTGGGCCTCAACTTCAAACTCTGCGCTACCCTCCCTGTTATATTATTATTATTATTATTATTATTATATTATTAAGTCACAGCCATTTAGCTATTTTCAAACTGTACGCGTCACTGACCAAGCACTTTCATTTTCTGCCAAAACCTTTCCAACTATATGGCATGTATTGAGTATTACTGCTTTCTGCATGATAATATATAAACAAGAGCTAAGATTATTATTATTATTATTATTATTTCGTGCTCAGTTTTGTACCAGATTTTCATGCTTATTCAATCATAACTTTACTATTTTGTTTACAAGATGGGACCGATCTGACAATATTTCAAGTACGGTAGAACAGATTTTTATATATGGCAGGTAGCATTTTAACCAATTATAATTAATTTTTATAATATTGTTCTGATATCTGAATGACTTAATCACCACTTCCTCCGGTCTCCACGTGTGTTCAGTTTTTTCTACACAGTTCACATGTTAATTTTCTTACAAAAACATTCATTTAAATGTTGCCAAGACTAGGACTGTCACATCATTCCAACGCTATTATTATTATTATTATTATTATTATTATTATTATTATTATTATTTTCTCTTGCCACAGGCCTTTACTTCCTGGTACTTCTCCTCTTGAACCACTGGTGATCCCACCGATCAGGCTTCAAGTTTCAGACTGCAGTACTTTCCGTATTATGTGTGATGTTCCAAGTACAGCTGTCTTTTGCAGTAAATGTACTGAATGTTTTCCTGGTATGACTTCCAAATATTTCTTTAAACCTTTTCTTGCTATTCCGGTGGCCCCAATTATTACTGGTATTATCACATATTTCAAGTACCACATTCGTTATATCTCTATACATAAATTATTGTGTTTTATTAATACTGGCATGTATATTACCGTCAAACACAACAAACTTCTAATAAAATTATCAATAAATGCCACATGTTTCGGTCCGTAAGAACCATCATCAGGCACTAAAATACATTATTTGAAACATAAGTAAATTTGCATAAAGGTGGTTTGAAATTTGTGAGACTGCACAAATTTTTACAAGCTTTTACAAAGGTGTCGTAGAATTGAAGTGTATATAATTTATATTTCTCATACATATTTGTTGGTTATTACACATTTTCTCCGTTGTTCCTAAAATTGTTAAAAGTCTGTTGACTGGTTCCCATTTGCTTGAATATTCAGTTGCCTGGTGTATTTTGGGCGAGTGTGAATTCTCTTGAAGCCGATAAGTATTTTTATATCGAATCCTGGTGGGGGAGAAATTTTCCGCACCCGTTCAGACCGGCTCTCGGGCCCACCCCGCCTCCTGTACAATGGGTACCGGGTCTCTATCCCGGGGGTAAAGAGGCCGAGGCGTGGCGTGGCATTGACCACCCACCCTCATCTAGCGCTGAGGTTACAGGAAGAGTAGAGTTATACCTCTACTCCCCGTCTGGACCTTCATGGCCTGTTCTAAAGTGAACTTTACCTTTAACTGTACCTAACCATACGAGTAAAGTTCAAACACAGAGGCAACGAAAAGTGAGAATCTAAAATCCTCCATGCGCCTTGCAGAGTAGCAACTTCTTCGGCAACCCAGTATGGTGGGTAGTCTAAACACAGGGCTGCAGAAAAAGCTTCAATATTAGTCTTCGGCCTTCTTAGCTGGGAATAATTATGGTTGACGAAAAAGACAAACCGGAGAGAAAAATTATGTCTGAATAAAAGGAAAGAGTTGATTTATAAATCAATGCTGCTCAAGGAAATATAGAGACAGAAAAGAACCAGTTACATTCTCCAGATTCCGCCCGTCAGATCTGAAATACTTTCGAAACCACTGGTCAACATTTTTTTGTTGTAAACGACGCTCTGCATATACTGGTGAGACGGCTTTGTGTTAATTAATGACATTTTGTAACAGAGCAAATTTTGTAGCGTTGAACGAGAGGGTGAATGGATGCTGATCTGGCAAGGAAGTGGAAGAAGCATTTAGGGAACATTTTAAGCAGCCAATAAGAATAATGAGAAATTCTACGCAACCCAACAGTCACGATAAATATTACTCGACCTGGATTCGACCTGGGTACCCTCAGAACACAATCCGGCCAGTTTACTTCCAATTCACACAGTTGACCTTGTTGTGACTAGGGATTTAAAGTTATACAAGTCTCGAAGTTACAAGTCATCCGGTGTGACGCCTAGTAAACAGCTACCGACGTTTCGAAGAAGACTGCTGCCTTATCTTCAGGGTCTGAGTAGTCGAAGAAGTATTTTTGAGCTTGGCGTCTTATCCCAGATGACCTAATTCTTTCTAAACACCGCTACGAAAACCTCACTTCTCTCACTTTAACGGTTCTCCTGCTTGACATGGAACAAGGAATGTCCATTGGTTTGCAGAACGGTATGCCTATGCGTTCGTAACTGTACACTTCACACAAAGAACATATGAGCTGTATTCGAGGTTAGTAACAACATTGGCTTATAAATAAACGCTGCGAAAATTAAGTGCATAGGAAAATGATAAAGAAAGTACGTACTCCATTTTGGAAGGATAAAAATTATGAGCTACATTTGACCGATAAGAGCCAAAATTAAATTCAAACAGGGAAAGTGAGAGTTACAGACACAGGGGGAAAAAAATGAACGAATGGATCAATGACTGAAATAAATAAAAGAAAAAAGAAAGAAAGAAGAATGAAGGAAGCTAGAAGAAGCATAAAAATGATGGAGCCAGATAGCCTAATATCCTTGAGAGTTCATACAACTTACGCGAATAACGTAGTTGGTAAACAAGAAAAGTCTACGTGACGTTATATTTTGCACTGAGCCATCTTCACACTTCTCAGTAACTATCTTACGGATTAGGACACACATACACGTTGTCTCGACGTCATGGAAAGCAACTGAAACTGGTGGAGTTGTTTTCCATATGTCACTACTTGCCAGTTACAGGTAGGACTTCAATTTAGCGTAATTAAGAATCCTGGGTGAGAATTGACCAACTTCATCTGTTGACGAGAACAGGCCTCAAGACTAATGCCACCTTCACGCTGCAGATGGCAAACTTCGTCACGGCTGTTTGTATTGTATTTCTTGAACAATTAACAGTTTACATATTCAAAAAAAACCTTGAATGGCAACGTTGTGTCGTTGAAAAGTGACAAAAATTGACTATAACCGATGATTCAGACCTTCTTGCCTCTTACGCCGTGTAACTGGTAAATATCACCATTACTGCATGCAATGTAAGGAAACAAGCAGATTTTTATATTATTATTATTATTATCATCATCATCATCATCATCATCATCAGTGGATGTACTATAAGGCATCAAGTAGATAAATCAATTCCCCCCTCCAAATTTTAAAGTTAAAACACCGAAACACTACTTGGACTGTGTATTCTTAAAGATGATATCATTAAGATCCTTCGAAACGTCGACATGGCGTAACAAACCGGAAGCTTGATGTTCAGCAACACCGTTTTAAAACCTCAAAGCTCGCATCGCAATGCATTTAACTATTGAGGGATAGTCGTACATTTCTCTTCAGCGACTTTCTTTCGTAAGCCTAGGCGGATTGTTCTGTGTTTCAAAGCAACGTATCTCATGCGAACACGGAAAGCGTTAGTACTGTAACTGTGGTCGAAAGTGTTTCAAACTGTTGATGTGAGAATCCTAACATTTCACATGAACCACACTGTCAGCGACAATGTCGCATTTAAATAATGCGGTTGCAATACATAACACCGCAATTCGCGGAGTAGTGATCAGCACACTGGCTTCGTTTTCGGGAGGCCCCGAGAGTGAAATCCACGCCGGAAACCGCCTCTCTGAAGGCAAATGCTGGAACAGTACCTTAAAGAGACCATGGCCGCTTCCTTCGCCATTATTCCTGCACTCAAATATTTACAATATATATATGTTTATATATCTAATATCCAAGTGTGTATCGTCTGTCCGTCTGTCCGTCCCAACCTGTTCCTCCAAAACGGAGCGCCGCAAAAAATTTTAAGTACAAAAAATGAAAGGCACCCCCGGGAAAACTGTTTTTGTAAAGTTCATAATTTCTGTTTTGGGCGGCCATTGTGATTACTCGCCCCGGGCGCCATAAAACTAAGCTACGCCACTGAGAACCAAAAGCAAATTATTTCACGGATCTGTACTTTACAATATATATTTATATCGCCTCAAACGTTAGTGGGCGGTGCCAACAAACTTGATGGAATCACACTGAAACAATTATCCAGTGCGATGAGAAACATGTCAGTTACTCAGCGCGTCCTGCGACTGCGGCACACTGCGTCACGATTAGCACCAACGACCCGATCCCACTGGCCGTGCTGTCTAAGGCGTGGGTCTGCGGCCGCTCGCTTGCTGGGATTGCGGGTTCTAATCCCGCCGGGGGCATGTATGTCTGTCTCTTGTGACTGTTGTGTGTTGTCTGGTAGAGGTCTCTGCGTCGGGATGATCACTCGTCCAGAGCAGTCCTACCGACTGTGGTGTGTCTGAGTGTGATCGTGAAGCCTCGACAATGAGGCTCTGGGCCACTAGGGGCTGCCGCGCTATGGAAAAAAAATAGCACCAACGAATTTTGTCAACATTTGTAACTAAAGCGGGTCATTACAGTCTGCTTTTTAATTAATATAAACCACGCATTAAAGAGGGCGGATGCATTACAACATCCGGTTACATCAGAAGTCGCTGCTGCGAAACAAAGGACCGCAGGTTACATTCGCAAAACGGGTGACACTGACCGTCGTATGTTGCCTTATTTATTCGTTATTAATGCTGAAACATCTAAATAAAAAACGTGTGCAGACACTGCGAGTCTTCGCACAAAATACTGGTACATTATGTAAATATATAGGCCCACCGAATTAGGGTTACATACATTATATGTATACAGTACACAGTGACATTCAACTTGGTTTTATCAACGACAGATCTGTGTCTTCAAGAAATAAACTTCGACTCTAGCACAAGAGGTGCTAGCTTCAAAGAAGTAAATGTGCTACAGAACGAGGCACAAACACCCATTCATATCAATGAAAACATCTAACGACTAAGAATCAATAAAAATAAAACTGTAACGCTGAACTCTGGAAATGAGAGCACTGTTGACAAAAAGTGATCTTGCCCTTTCAGTGTGAGGTTTTTTAATGAACAACAAAATGTCTGATGCGTGATTTCGGGCTTCCGTCGCTGTGTAAATGACATCTTCGCTCTTCTGGGATGTTCTGCAGCGTAGATTAATAGTTACTGAGGCTTTGGGACAACCTATCAGTCCCATTTCAAGGGTTAAACAGTCTAACCTATCGGTCCCAAATCGTCAGTAACTAACTACCGATGTACGATGCGTAACACCCAGAAGAGCGAATATCTGAAACGGATTTTAAAATACCGCAACGCTTAGTTATACTTATACGTAATGAGACTAAAACGTTTCATCATATTAATTTCCGATATTTTGGAGACAGTGGGTGAACACACACACCCTTCTACGATCCTATCTGGGCCACATTTAATTCAGTATTTAGAGCAGACTACTCCTATAACAACACTGTTGCTAAGGACTATGAAATGGCGCAGAATCTGTGCTTTCGGTCGAGACGTAGTATTTCCTACAGATTAAGGGCCCCCATTTCGAAATCGCATTAGCAAAAAAAGATGACAAACAGTAGACTGTTTGTCATGCTGTATTAGGAACTGAAGGGGCCAGAACCGTTACGGGACGTGACATTCCAATATCAGTAAAATGTTATATTTAGCATGACATGACATGACATGACACGACATGAAAAACGTAAGCAGGGTACTGTTTGTCGCACTAATATTTGTCGGTCTGTCCAGGACCACAAGATGGCAGCAATACAAGGTAGCGGTTCAGGTGGTACTGATATCGACATCTGCTGAAAAACAAACATACTTCCGAACTATTATTGTGTACTAGTTCATTCTATACAGCTGTCTTTCCATAAGTTTCCAAGTTCAAACCGTGAATATTCAGTGAAATCCCGATTTTGAGTGTCTGTCAAGGGTTATAATTTGAACACGCAAATCAATTAAAGGGTTATAATGTACAAAGCGTAGCTAGAGATCGACATTCTAAAATTTTCCGCTTGATTTTCAAAGGGCATTCCATTTGATATTATTAGATCTAAATTTACAAGTTCGTCCGAGCAAGTAAACTGTACATTCTTCTACTAATCTCTTACACGCACAAAACAATAACTATATACATTACGTCCTAGTGTGGGAAAAGAGAAGGTGGAAAAATTTATTTCGTACTTATAGCGCCGTTACAAGTGGGTCTAAAACCCTATCACCGAAACAGCAGTCTATCGAATCAGGATACAAAAAAGACCCCGTTTCAAGTCAGTTACACCGGGCCCAATAATAAGAAAGAGAAAATAAGTTGCGGAAGGATTTCGTTTCGTGTCACAAAGGACAATGGTGGTAGAACGCGAACCACGTGACCTTTGCGCGCCATACAATGTCAGCATTGTCCGTTATTAGTCACAAACGTACGAGTAATTACACAATTTATACACACAAAATTACACATACGTTCACACATGTTCACGAATGAGGAAATTTATGGTGTTATCTCTCTCCCTCCTAGAAACACAGATATACCGGAGATTGATCATGAATCAGAACATGTAATCGGTTATAGACTTATCATGTACTGTGCATGTATGTAGCACTGGTTTCTGTTTATCTGATTTGGTACGACAAGGCTGCTTAGCTGAAAACATACCTCCTCTGGGGAACATAAATAAGTTTTATATGAGAAAGGTGGCTAATGGTACCATAATATCCATTCGCTAACCTTTCGTACAACGGAAAAATTTTCATAAAACTTGGTACGAACATCACATCATTGAAGAGTACTCTCACATACGTAGCTTTTCATTTCCTACCTTCTGCACTCTCAACTTGGTAAACTACTGCTTGTCTAAAATGTCGACGTTACGTGACTTTCGAAAAGCATATACCCTAATATTTGATACGGCAATTTTTATGATGGATGAACAATATGACTGCCGTGAGAAACCTATATTTAACATATGATCTCATGACTGTAACCAATGAATCGTTAAGAGTCACGTACGCCTAAGCGAAATTTGGTACACAGACCACACACTTCCTACTTCAACATTACCATCCTAAAACCATACTTCAATATGCTTTATATAAATTCCTCAGTCTAGATAGGATTTAATAAAACCACCATTCCGTATTTACGGAAATTTAATAACCCAATTTATTCAGAGAACTTTCTCTTAAGTTATCATTATGACGATTATTACTGTTGTTTGTAATGTTGTTTATTTTCTCAAAATTTTATGTAATTTACACGTAAGACTTCCTTCACTTCTAAAGTTTTTATCATAGCATCAACGTAATACTTTATCGCACTGTCATAAAGTTTCACATGAATGGCAAAATTCCATTTTCAGCTCAATTAATTATCTTACACGTAAATGTTTCACTTAAGAAATAATGATCCCTTTGATTTCCCTTCTCCTTCAGTTAATTTATTATAAATCAGGACAGGTAACCTTATTATGATGTACGTTTATGTATCACAATTATCAGCGTGCTCGTCCATTCCTCGTCCAAGTAACACAGACGTTGCTCATATGGTCCCTTTTGATAAGCCTCCCTGCTTTAGTGAAACGATGACAAAGAGTCTGACGTTCCCTTACCACTAAGGAGCTTCCATTTGGAATACACGTGCTCCAAATGGGTTCTTTGCAATTCCAAGAACACATCATTTATATTGCCTTCATATATAACTTGCTCAGCTAATAAGCAGCACATGTACAAGAATGCAAACAGATACAAATTGTATTCCCTTATACCATCCATTATGGTAATATAAAAGTGTTTCGAACACAAGTTACACATCTTAACGAGACATTTAATGTGAGGTATTAATTTATTTTAACCATGTTAAAGAGCACGAGATTGATGGTAAACGTAGCTTGGACGGGAGAGATCAGAATGCATACACGAAGAGAGAGCTTGGAACAGACAGGCTGTACGTGGGAGGATACAAATTAACAAGAATCCTAAAAGAAACTAGACGTCACAAGGTGCTACTAATGTAACTGAACAGAAGGTACGGCATGACCTCGTTAGCACGCCGCAGTTGCGGTCTGCTGGGACAGGCAGGAGCTTGACGCGGTGTCAATAGGTAACGTAGTATAATGCAGCAAGTGTGGGTTACAAAGATGACAAGCAGCACATTTACGTCATCTATTGTGAGGTTCGGGAGTCAGCGAGATCATGCACGTCTACCAAGAAACACATATAAATTAAGCTCACTTCATTGGTAACTGTTACGTCTTCAGAACAAAGAGTTATTAAATTCACCAGAAGATCCCACACGCTCTTCATTTCAGTCCCTTTCCAGTTCTCTTTAAAACTGTCTCTCGTCCTTTGACGTCTTTGCCATACATTATCAGTGCAAAAAAAAACCGCCTTCCCACCTATGTATGTTTTAAAATCGCCATCTAAAGCACTCTGAATATTAAATTCACCGTACAGGTTACTAGCTAAAGTACCATCTCGTCGCTCGGATTATTCTTAAAATAACTGTATTAAATCAAAGGAACTTACACGAAAGCACGCGATATCATGCACACTGGATACACTCACTTAATGCCTTTTCGTTGTCGGCAGTAGATAAAAGTCTCTGATTAGCTTTACGCCCCGTATGCTTTTCTACCGCAATATCATGTTACCTACATCGGAGACTGATTGGGCCCCATGACCCGGCTATGGTTGTCCTCAGAGCCAGTCTCGATACGGTGACAAAGAGAAACCCCTCCCTGCCGGGAAGTGAACCCGTTATTCAGTCGTTCTGAGTCACTTTACTGAGCTACACCGGGTCGTACCCCTTCTCTACGACAGCAGAGGAAAGTATCGTGAAACCAAAGAGCCAGCAGGTCGTAACTATTGTACGTTCAGTCATCAGGTTCATATGAGAACCCGTAACATCTGCCAGCTTATAAATAATAACAGACTCCCAGAAAGAGGTAGCTTGTAAAACATGAATAGGTTGTCAGGCACACAAGCCCCTTGCAGGCATTAATGCGGCTCGAAACATCTTCCGCACTTGACAGATAGCTTCAACGAGAAATTCAAGTAATTAACTACGATCTTCTTGGTAGGAAACCTTCAAAGCCCAGGCATGTAAGTTCTGCTAGTAACAGCATTTCCGCCGACGGCAACATATTTTAATTATCGCACTGCATACACATTATAAAGAGCTCAGCATATCTTAATGCAAGCTACATTCTCTCTTCCACGCTTAAGAACAGTAACAGCAAGCCAGTACTAATAATTAGTTAAATGCAGTTCCTTCAGCTAAAAGTCTTGCCAAGAGCTAAAAAGCTACAACAGGCAAGCAATATACACAGTGCACAACATAATAACAAATTCAAAAAAGAACAAACCAGGAAATGGAAAGAGTGTCCTCACGGCCACAACATCTGCACTACAAAAGTCTCAAATTTACACATGCTACTTGCACCCCCGGACTGCACACGGTTTGCACTGAAGGCGGAATGTTCTAAAATTTGCCTTGCAGGTACACGAGTACCACCAGTGTCCTGAACGGAAGGACAATTAATGTTGCTTCTGAAAACTTTACTAATAAGTAAAACATTGAGATGTCGCCGTCTGGAATGAGGTGTTCTTAATTTTAAGCGATTCAAAATAAGTCATAGTTACGGTACTCGTCGAAGTAAAACTCGAAAACACAAACTATACGTTTTGAAGTTAATTTCTAACACAACACTCAGGTATTTTAATCAACACACGGAATTAAAACATAAAAAATAGCAATTATAAAACTGATACTGCAGTGCTGTTGTTATTTTATGAATACTGACTGACATACAGTTGTCGCCAAAACGCAACCTTTTATATACCTAATCAACATCAGATCTTCAACAGACTTATTTCGGAACACACTTTAAAGTCATCTGCAAATACTGAAGTTGGAATGCTTAATTTTAGCACAAAAGCCATTAATGAAAATGTTGAACAAAAGATGACCGAAGGCAAAAGCTTCCAGTAAGCCTACTCGCGACAAACACAGAAAAGAGAGAAAAATGCTTTCCTGATCTACCAACAAAAGAAGATCGAAGAGGAAAGCAGCGTAAAGTGAAGGGATTGCAGTGTCATGACGTTTAAGAAAAGATGGACGTCAGTAACGTCATTAAATTCTCCAGAAGATCAAAACAAATAGAATTAAACTGTCATTTTGGGCACAAAGGACACCGTGTAATGTTAAATAAGTTACATAATTGGTCACCATAGATTCAGATTTCAAAGACCATGCTGACAAGTATGCAAACATCTAAGATAAAATGAGAGCTGATCATGAATAATATGAGACTTTCAAAAATAGGGTTACAACTAGTCAGAGAAGCACTTTTATCCTTCTGGAATACAGGCACATGAGCCGCTTGATTCCTTACACAGGGAAACTTCCCTTTTGATAAATTAAGACTAAAAATGTAACTCAAAGGGAAGGCACAGGCTCAGAGAAACTTTATTAAACAAGCTGGCAATTTCTTCTGTAGCAACGTACTTCAAAAACAGATGTCGAATCCCCGTTTAGCGCTAAAGTCAGATATGGAAGGAACATTTTAAAAAATTAGAAAAAGTAAACACCAGAATTGTTCGGAATATTTACAGAGGCGGGAGTATTAAAACAGAACAAAAATGATCAGCAATAAATTGCGGGCCTGCTTTAAAAATGTTACCAAACTTTGTGCTTCGTGACGAATGGTCATACTTTTTAGCAATATAATTTGCTTACGTCCTCAGGTTACTGACCATTGATTTTAACAAATTAAACCCTTCTGTGTCAAAATAATAATAGCAGTTAAATCCTTATTTATCTATGTACTATTCCAACAGCGTAGTGGTCTTCAGCACCAATACAAACAGACGCACGGACAATATACACTTAAATGTCATAATAATAATAATAATAATAATCCACGTGAGTTTTCATGACTTCACGGCGGAAACTGCTCAGAGGATACGATTATGGGTTCTTACACAGTGCAGGATACATTTATTCTGATCATTTGGGGGAACGTCGGAACGAACTTATTATCCTGAATGGTATAAAAACCCAGAAGACTGTCATATGAATAATAATTCAGTTCAAAACAATTATAATTCTACAAAGGACAGGGAGCGTCCTGCGAAGCAGTGTTCCTCCGAGAAACAAGACAGTAACACGTGGCATTAGCCGCGATGGCGCACGTGGCTGCAGGACTAAACCTTATAGTATTATTTGCAGCATAAATGAGAAATTCCCTAATTAATTTAGTGAGCAGGCTACATGAACACCAATACTAAGGTGACACACCAAAAAATTAGTTTTTCCTTTCAAACACAAACAATAAATAATGGAGCGAAATGTCAGCAATAATAATAATAATAATAATAGTAATAATAAATGCCAGCTGACGTTTTGTTTGCAATGTGTACGCTTACACAGCACGGGGATCTCGAATGGAACGATGTGGCCTTGTTAAGTACTGCGCTCACAGAGACAGACATATCTGTTGCAGATAGAGGCGTTACGTCAAACAGCCTTGACGCAACACTCAGTAACAATGTACGGCCCACATATCTTCACATTATCTAAATCATCTTTCACAATTATATCTACTACAAATATGGAAGATTTTGAGTAATATTTACCGAAGCTGTTTTAACATAAAGGACAGCAAAGGAGGAAAGAGAATAGGAACGAGAATAGGATGGCAAATCAAGGAAACTGTACAGAAATACGTGAAGAAAGAAGGGATTGATCATTTTTTAAAAGTGGGAGACTTCCCGTTTTTCAATAATAATAATTCAATTCAATTCAATTCTGATTTATTAATGTGCCGAATCAACAGCCAGATGGCCAATTACAGAAACAGCACAACAAACAAACACAAATAACAATGGACAAGGAACAGGACAAAATAAAACTAACACAACAAAACAAATAAATAAACAAACAATAACTTACTTAGATAATTGATAAGAATACCTTAAAATAATGTAATAAAATATCACATCTGTCTAAGTGTAACAAATTCCCTTCTAAAAACATCCATATTATTACAAATAGAATTTGCCGCAATTACACACCGGCCGGAGGGACAGTTTTTATAATATGAGCTAACATGAAACAAAGAAAAGTCTCGGAGGTTTCGAGTGGGAACTCGCAGACCAATAATGTCTAAGGTAGACGGACAGGATATATAATAATAATAATAATAATAATAATAATAATAATAGCAGTGGAATAATATACATATACCTTCGTGGAGCACTTCATACAGAAATAAATCAACAGTTTCGAAAGAACGTACTTGTAGAAACACGTAATTTTATTGGAGGGTCTAAATGATCGTGTGTAACTCACGCTCTTTTTAAAACTGCAAACGATGTAGGCCAAAATAAGCGTTATTGTAAAACTTCAAAGTATCTGATTATTACACATATCAGAATCCTTCCTCACAAGCTGCGAAGACACACAACTAATCTCTCAACTCCCTGCCTTTTACGAAACCCGAACGTTCATTACGTGTTCACAAGAGTCTGCCACTGGACCCTGACCTGATCCAGCTTAATTCAGCCCACAGTGTTACATCTTACTTCCCATCCATGACAAGGATCACAAGTGATTTCCTCAATGTAACGTCTACTGATACTGCACAGCTGCAAAATAAAATACTGTGACTACATAACAATAGTAATACTGACAAAACAAGAAACATAGTGAAACAATAAAGATATCCTTTATATTGTACAGCCTGTAGGCAAAGTTTTCAGCCGTACATTCTGCAAGAAATTCACTCCTCATTCATCATATATACAACGCAGAAAAGGGCTGAATACTCCTACTTCCGAAACATCCAAGGTCGCGTGAAAAATGGGACTTTTCTGTGACAAAATTCAGTAAGAAGATAAGGATTTGATTGCAAGCGCATTAGTTGAAGAATGACCCCTGTTAACCTTAACAGAATGCAGGTTCATTTTCGAAGTTTATTTATCAAATAAAGTCCTGGATCCGATTCTACTTCAACCCTTTCACAAATCGAAGGTTCTATGTGCGTTTGGTTGACTATCTGAACTACATATGATCCATATATAAGCGGGATTCAATTTCTTGGAGCGATGTTTAGTGTTCTGGAAAGCTTCCTAGTTCCTTGTTAATGCCTGCCACGTTTGTGGGCTGTTAGGCATGAACCAACTTTTATGCTAATATTTTTATTTAACACAGTATTTTTTACCGTCGACACAAATGAAAGATTATCATTGTAAAAACAATTCTGTTATTTCAATTTACTCGACTCTTTGTCATGACCAAGCTGTTGATATACAAGTACGTCCCTTATGTTGACCTAAAATACTAAATCAAGTTGTAGTCAGTCTACTCTGAATAATAGAAGACTGTGGTGGACAAGTCTCACTGCGATAGGTTTTTTTCTCTCGACTTTTTTGTTCCCTGTCAGCATCCCTCCACCAGTTCTTTACACTCGATCATTCAACTGTCTCCGACGATATATAAATCTCAGCAATTGATAGCGTCGTTTACGATCCACAAAAAATGTGTATTATGAAGAAAACAGATGTACACTGAAGTGCTCCAATGTACAGTAATAAGTGTTAGACACACAGAGGACGTCATGACATACGTGATTGTGATAGTGCATTGTTGAATCGTAATGCAAATATTAACTTCAGTAAGTCACGGGAACCAATCGGTGTTAACTTGATACGTAAGCTTACATTTTAATATTTTACGTAACGTATGTAGCCAGAGGCCAACAGCAACACCCCGATGATAAAAGAGTTTTAAATATGCAGCCATTATGCAACAAAGAATTGTTGTAAAAACAATATTTTACCAGATAAATATATCATGAGAAATGCTGTACGGAAATTCATCACAAAAAACAGTTTTACCAGCCGGTTTCAAGCATCCATGTTGTCCTTTCTCTTGTCTAAATACTCTTCTCAATACTTCGCTATAATAAGCCCTCGGTACATTTATTTTCCTCAGCACTTTGTTCCGAAACGCCATACATCTATTTTCCTCCCTTAGAGCAGTGGTTCCAAACCCATGGCACGCTATTAAAGTACCGCGAACTGGATGGAAGTGTTCAGACACTGAAAACGAGTCCTGACGGTCTTTCCCAATTCTGAGCAAGACAATTACCTTTTGGGACATAACTTCCAAAATTTTACATTTTCCTCACAGTCTCTTGTATAAAAGCCGCCCTTCCAAGCAGGTATATAGTACAATATGGCAGCTTATCCTATCTTCCGCCAGTAATATTATTTATAGCTCGAATAATGACGTAAAATCAAATTCCCTTTTATGTTCCGCAAACAGCAGCATGACGTCAAATTCTTCGTGAACTGAAAAGGTTTACCCACCGCTGCCCTGAAGTGACAGACCAAGCTTCATACCACTTTAAAGTAACGCAAAATTAACGATTTATAAATACATGTTAATCTTTCTTGGCTTCAGCAGGTTTAATGGCACTTTTGAAGCGATTATCCTGAATCCAGGTGAGAAACTAACACCATGCAAAATGATTTAGCTTACAGTTTTTCATTATATATATATTATATACACGAGGTAACCTTGTCCTTGTCCACACCATGCAGGCACATAGGGAGAGCCGACATATAAGCTCCACTCTTAACCTCGGCATCACATGGGAGCCAGTGGGCAACTTCGCGCCCCGGCCGCTTTACTCCTGAGAAAAAAACCGGTACTCATTGAACAAGAGGCTGGGTGGGCCCCAGAGCAGGTCTGGACGTTTTGGAGAAGAGAAAAATTTCTCACCCCTACCGGGATTCGAGTCGCGAATCGTCCACCCTGTCGCCTAGCCACTATACCGACTTCAATGGTGCTAATTTAGGTGCCAGTGCTGTCGTAATTCTGAAGCCAGGTGTCGGGGATACGGAGTCTACCGAGAAAAATCTTTAACGGACACATGGCTTGTGGCATTGCCAACGGTTACGGGTCGGAGAACGGCGTGCTGAATGTGCTTATAGTGGTAATCCGCTCCATGGGTAGGGTTGAGGAGAGAGGGGAAGCCCCTGCACTGCGGCGAGGATATGATCGACCCAGCTCGACGCGTCGGTTCGATAGCGCAGGACACATCTCGCATTTTGCGAGACCTACTTTACCTTCTCTTTCCCACCCTTGTCCGCCATTTCATGACCCAAATCCACTCGTCTGGACCTCAGCAGTTTCAACAAACACATTCTTCAAGGCGTGGGCAGGAGCAACAGCAGTTCTTCTCACCCCACCTAAAATAGGCCTACACAGAAAACCATACGGAATGTATCGAAACAATCAAACCAAAACCCTGGACGGTATTTTTTATCTTCCAACAAGTAAATGTGCCATTTACTTGTTGGAAGATATCTGATGCCTGAACCTTCGGAATGCAGCAGCTAAAAGCAATTAGGTTACTCTCTTTCCGACGGCAAGTTCATTTCCAGTTTTCCTCTGCTCTTCGTGGATCTGGCTGGAGCGAGTTCCAGTTTCACAGCTATCTTTCTGAATGTTCTTCCTACATATCTGTATCGATTACGGACACTATGCGACCCGCTGACATCCTTTGGCTTTTTGCAGCATTGTTCTCTACACATATATCAGATTCACATTTGTTTAGTTCGCAATGCAAGATCCTCTATGCGGAACACCACGACAAAAATTGACTTTTTATGTCATCATTCAAACTAGGAACAATTTACCATAGGAAAATATGATGCCATGTTATGTAGTAGACGAAATGGAACAGACAGCATTTATACAATTTATATACTTCGGCCTGGGAAAAGATTTCCACTACTCGATTTCGGTGGCGGAACACTAGTCCGCCTCGCGGAACGCCAGGGTTCGACGGAAGCATAGTTTGAGCACCAGCAGTTTATAAGAATAGTGACGTCGTAGAACAGTCTTTTCTTTGTAAATATAAGATTTCCTCTCGGACCAGGTACTGACTGCGTACCTTTACATGCATCTGCATCTCTGCCAGACAACGTTATGAGGTCACGCGCAGACTAATCGATTGTGTCGTACGAATTATTCACGGTCTACGGGCTTGTTACGTAATGATACAGGTCATCTGATTGTGCTGTTTACGGTCTCTTGGGAGCTTGCCGGACACTGAGGGGAAAAAATAAACAGAGGTAGAAAGATAGACGGCAGAAAGGGCAAAATGCGATGTGTTTCGTTTTATTCTCGGCCGTACTTTGAAGAAAAACGTGGTGGAAGTGGAAAGCAAACGAATAAAGGGACGAAGAAACGGTAGGAGGACGAAATGCGGACAAGGAAAATAAAAGAGAACGTTGAGGAGAAAAAGAAGGGGAGAAATAGGTAAATGGGTTAGGAGGAAGAAAAAAGAAAACCAGAAGGATGAGAAAGAAGAGGAGGAAGATAAGAAGGAAAAGGAGATGGAATACTGGCGGAGAAACGGAAAAGGAAACCGAGGAGAAAGAGAAAAGAAGGTGAAGAAGGGACAAGGAGGACGACTAGAAGGATAGTCTTTTGTTTCATTACAAACTGAATTCCGTTTGTGTCTCCCTATTGAAATCTGTGCTCAGCTGACAAAGTCTATATTATTTAACTGATCACGTACAATATGAAATCTTTACCGATGAAGGGCAGTAGGAATGCGGATGGCCTCTTTGACATTATACGTTATTAAGGAGTGGTTTTTATCAAATAGAGGGTCAACCTGCGATTGTATTCAATTCAGCAACGATTCAACAGCAGCCATTCTCCGCTCAGACATTGGCCTACAGAAATATACAGAGCAGGTGGGGATAAGAACTTTGACAGGTTGTGTGCCTAAACACGACGCCACACTAAAGAAGTTATGTAAAATTCCACTCACCCTTAACCTCTACAGCGGACTGATATGAGTGGCCAGTTTCACGCTCTTGACCTCTTTACAACTTCATTCACACTTGCTAGTAGGCAGGGGTAGTGGCAAAAGGAAGACTCACTGTCCTAACTACGAAGAAACCTCGGTCGTACAGCCCGCAGCCAGTCCCTTTATTCCATCTCACAGTTCACAGTGAGTGGCTAGGCTATGAGCTGGATGTCCGAAGAATCGTGGTTCGATGCCCGGCAGGCGGAAGGCACATTCTTCTTCTCCAAAACGTCGCAACCCCTTCTTGGACCCACCCATCCTGATACTGAAAGGGTATCGGGGGTTCTCTCCTCGCGAGTAAAACGGCTGGGGCATGAAGCTGACCATTAACCTTCATCTGGCGAACAGATTAAGAATGCGTGGAGCTACACCTCCACTCCCGCACATATCTTCAAGGAGTGGTGCAGAGGGACGACTTTACCAGTACCACAGTACACCATGTAAAAGCGTCCTAACAGGTCAAAAACAATACAGCATGCTGTACGCTCGACCGTCTGTTGCAATGTGACTGGAGGAACTGTGGGATGGGTTGACAGCCTTGTCCTAGATTCACACACATTGCAGACAGAACGCTGTGGGACATTTGCGCTCACCATGTGTTTACCGCCAGTGAAAGTGGGAGTTGGTTCAATTTCAACTTCCTGCCCATGAATAATTCGCATGAGAACACACTCGATTTATCTGCACTTACGAATAAAATGTGAAATTTGTACAATCCCGAAACTGCAAAAGTAATACAGCCTGGTTAAACGGCTCCAAGTCCGACCTTGGCATCATACTTCCTGCGACTAATTCATATCAGGCCATATTACTTCATTACACTGTACATGTTCTTGCAACTGGTGGCATGTGAGTGGTGTGTGGTCCGCTCAGGAAATGCCGCTAGCCGACGCATGGAGGTGAGTGGTCAACATCAAGTCTCGACCGCTTTAACCCCGGTACCTACTGAACAGGAGGCTGGGTGGGCCCCAGAGCCGGTCTGGGCGTTCTGGAGAGGAAAAAAACTCGTCTCTGCCGGGAATATGCACGTTCAAACGAATGATTAGCGTACAGTCTTAACCTTCATTTAGCCGTGGAACGTAGTCACACAGCTGGAAAAAGTCGCTAACATTAACCCAAGTTTGTCTTCAAATCTGGCATACGTATTGGCGTCTACAGGCCACAGACAACGAAATTATCCCGAAGGTGATGGGCGTGTCTGGCACGGTGCGAGAGACTTCTGGCTAGCAGGACTACTGGATTGCTATTGGTAGGAGCGACAGACAGCTGGACTGCTACACACAGACTGCAAACGTCAAGCATTTCGAGTAGCGTGTAGTGAGCCAGTGCACTGGGCGAATGCTTTCAGGATAAGTAGTAGCAACTCGTCATTCGCCACGAAATCTTGCGCATGCGCATACATATCGCATTACTACCAGGGATCATCTCCTGGTCGGTGTTATTAGATACGTGGAATAAGTACTTGTAATTAATTGAAGATAAAGAAAGCAGTACGCGAACAAATACCAGGAAATTACGATCGCAGGAGTCACAACGCCAACTCTATGCTCATTCGAACATTATTCAATACCTGTTACGGACAGAAAACGCCAAGTGTCTGATTTTTATTGTACAGAGTGAAAATCCTCATAATTTTTCTTTGTTTCTATCTTAGCCCAGTCACTAAATTGTCTGTCTACGACATGAATGACCGACGTTCCAATCCCGAAAGGGGCATGGAAGCAAAATACATAGTAGTGGATAAAAGAGCAGAAAAATAATACAGTATAATCCAGTTACCCACGTGATTTCTTCGTTCCTTCGTCTTGTTTAAAACACGTTTTCAAATTCACAATTTGTGTATCAAAGAACGAAAATGACGACTAAATAATGAATCGGGAGGGAAGTGCAAGCAAGCGGCTGTGGCCTTCATTAAGCCACTGTCTTTGCATTCCCCTGAAAAAAAAATGAGAAAGCCATGGAAAGATCTGTTGTAATATTACAACTTACGGCTCGTGACTCGAAGCTGAGACTTCCAGAATATGAAGCAGGAATGCTAAACAGCACACCAAAACATTCTGACGTTTTCACCACTGCCCTTTCTCAGTCCACCTGTCGTTGACACCCCTCGCTTACCTGAAACAGAAAAGAAATGTAGAACTCCCTCTTCAGAAGCCAACAGTCGCTAGGCCAGTCAGGAAGTTCCCCACCTCTTGTGTAATCTATACGCTCAATACCGTGTTCACAATAGCCCATCACTTATCTCTAACCAACACCAGATGAATCAAACCCACACACAACTCACATCCTAATTCTTTAAGATTAATTTTAATATCATCCTCATGCCATCGTCTAGGTTACCAGCCTGCAAATTTCCTTTCATTTGTATAAGCAACGTAAAGGCAAGTAGTTCCTACGCACGCCATGAAGACAAACGGGGGAATTCTTAACCTCGGCACTAGATGGAGCTCAGTGGTCAGATGCAGGTTCTGGTCGCTTTATCCTCAACAAAAGATCCCCTGGTACCCATTGAATAAAAGGCTGAGTCGCCACAGAAACGGTATTGGCGTTTTTGAGAACAGAATAATCTCTTATCCCTGCTGGGAATCGAAACACGATTCCTCGACTTTCCAGCCCGTAGCCTAGTCACTATACCGGCTGCGCCATCCCAGCTCCTCCATTTGTATACGACCTACTACTACTACTACTACTACTACTACTACTACTACTACTACTACTACTATAATAATAATAATAATAATAAAATAATAATAATAATAATAATAGAATATGCATAGAGTGTTTTGGTGGGAATACCTGGGTGAAAGAGACCACTTGGAAGACCTAGGCGTAGATGGAAGGATAATATTAAAATGGATCTTCAATAAGTGTGATGGGGAGGAATGGACTGGATTAATCTGGCTCAGGATAGGGACAGGTGGCGGGGCGCTTTTGAATGCGGTAATGAACCTTCGGTTCCATAAAACGCGGGAAATTTCTTGACTAGTTAAGGACCTGTTAGCTTCTCAGAAAGGACTCTGCTGGATGATGCTAGTTAGTTGATCAACTTGAGAGCCGCATCACCACGGCGGAACTTGACGGTAGGCTGGGTGGAACACGTTTCAATAAGCACTTCTATAAACGAGTAATGTAAATTTTACACTAAAATATGTATGACTGTAAAATGCACGCCATGGGTAAAAATGAGCTCTGTTTTTAGGCCTACTAGGTGGATGTGCCTTATTGACAATCTTACGAGTGGGACGAAAAATACAAAATTTTGAGAATCAAGTCCTACAACATAACATCAGAATTCAGGACAGGAAAGGTGACATATCTGTTTACAGACGCTACCATGCAGTGAGACAGAAATATCCGTCAGAAAACCGACAGTGAATTAGAACACACTGAAATTCGGATACCTGCTGCGGCATAATATTAACACCACGGCTCTTGAAAATAAACTGTTCAAGTATAATGATCAATTTTGCAATTAATGGCGGGCAAGACAAATACAGCTCCGTACATAAGACCATCTGACGTAAGCCAGTATTTCCAGCCTTACTGTGCATAACATTTGGGTTTTCGCCTGATATGAGGAGCATTTATAATATTCCATCTGGCAGAAAATTTCAGTCGGAAAACCTGAAGGGAAGAAACCACTTGGGAGACCTACTCATATATATGGGAGGATAACATTAAGTTGGATGTTAAATACAGACGGTTTAAGAGCGAGAACAGGACTCCTGTGGCTCAGGATAGGGTCCAGTGGCAGAAAGTGTCCTCGACGGAGACAACAGAATGACTCTGCTTCTTAGTTAGTAAATTAGTTCACGGGAGAATGGAGAACTTTGTGACAGAAAGCAATGTCGCCCTGTATAGAAAGGTTTCAAAACTCTGTCACAGGGTAGAAGTCACTCTTTGAAAAACATCCTTACAGAATTCTTAACTACAGCGACTTCCCATATGATGAATATTTTATGTAGGCGAATGTCCGTAAATGCATATTATTTAGGAATTCTATCAGCGCATTGAAAATCGTGTGTGGCCGCGCTGCGAGTCTGAGAGGAAGGAAATGGCGAGTTAAGCAATAAGCTAGCCTCTCTATGAATCATACTAAATGAGCGCAGCTACGATGTTAATATGAGGAATTAAGCCAGAAGTACAAAGTAGACCTACATGGTCCCCAGGGACGTAACTGTGGGAATAACTGCACGCTATCAATTGATATGAGACCCTACTGCATAATAAGAATCTGAAATTTGACTTTATCGTTACTCGGGGAAGTCAAATCATCTTTATTAAGCCCACGTCTTTGACGTCCCCAAGCATTTAAGTCTAACTAGAATACAAGAAGATAAGCCATGTACTGTGGCGCATTTGCGTAACCACTGCTGCAATTGAAATGCAACAACGCGGTCTCTGTGTACTGTAGCGGTACATGTCACTGTCAACAATATAAAAATAACTGTGCAGGCGTACCGCACAGCAGTGCTTTTATGGAGAATCTATGTGGCCGGTAACAATAAAGCGTACGTAGGTCTGCACGTAAAGTGCCCGAAAGTTTTGTTCCATTTTAGTCAAATATGGAGTTTCCCGATAAATTTTCGTATAAGTCCTCGATACCAAATTTCACGGAAATCCGTCCAGTGCGACCCACGATGATACATACGGAAAGACGGACAGACGGAAATGGTGTACTCCACTTTCGAGTACTTATATCTCTAAAATTTCTTTACGATTTTGCAGACGTTGGCTCAAAAGGTAACGTTTCTGACTTGTACTCGGGAGAAGCCCTGTTCGACTCACGGCCGCGACATTGGTCACCTTGACCGAGAATAATCGTGGTTCCTCTCAGACCCTCCAGAAACATGCCCGTACAGTACGTAAACTAGACCTCAACCACTTCCATATTATTTCAAATTCATTACTCAGTAACCATCCTATCATTAAGGCTCACGTCAACGTCATTAAATAAACCAGACATGCCGCAGACAAATTATTTACCCTTCACGTTCATTTTACTATCTTTTTCCATGGCGAACAGCCCCTAGTGGGCCAAGGCCTCCTCGTTATCGAGGCTTCACTATCACACTCAATGAGAATGCCACACCACATTCGGTAGGACTCCTATGGACGAGTGACCAGCCCGACGCAGAGACCTCTACCTAACAACTCACAACACTCACAAGAGACAGACATCCATGCCTCCGACGGGATTTTTTTTTATTACTAATTCCTGGGTTTTCCCCTTTGATCCATTTTTTTGTTCTGTATTAGTCCTTTTTCGTCCTTTCATGTCACTTACGGTCCACAACCGTACTGTTACAACACAACACAAATATCCATGCCCCCGGTGGGATTCGAACCCACGATCCCAGTAAGCGAGCGGCCGAAGACCCACGCCTTAGACCGCACGGCCACTGGGATCGGCATTCGAACCCACGATCCTAGTAAGCGAGCGGCCGAAGACCCACGCCTTAGACCGCACGGCCACTGGGATCGGCATTCGAACCCACGATCCTAGTAAGCGAGCGGCCGAAGACCCACGCCTTAGAACGCACGGCCACTGGGATCGGCATTCGAACCCACGATCCCAGTAAGCGAGCGGCCGAAGACCCACGCCTTAGACCGCACGGCCACTGGGATCGGCATTCGAACCCACGATCCTAGTAAGCGAGCGGCCGAAGACCCACGCCTTAGACCGCACGGCAACTGGGATCGGCATTCGAACCCACGATCCCAGTAAGCGAGCGGCCGAAGACCCACGCCTTAGACAGCACGGCCACTGGGATCGGCATTCGAACCCACGATCCTAGTAAGCGAGCGGCCGAAGACCCACGCCTTAGACCGCACGGCCACTGGGATCGGCATTCGAACCCACGATCCCAGTAAGCGAGCGGCCGAAGACCCACGCCTTAGACCGCACGGCCACTGGGATCGGCATTCGAACCCACGATCCCAGTAAGCGAGCGGCCGAAGACCCACGCCTTAGACCGCACGGCCACTGGGATCGGCATTCGAACCCACGATCCTAGTAAGCGAGCGGCCGAAGACCCACGCCTTAGACCGCACGGCCACTGGGATCGGCATTCGAACCCACGATCCCAGTAAGCGAGCGGCCGAAGACCCACGCCTTAGACCGCACGGCCACTGGGATCGGCATTCGAACCCACGATCCTAGTAAGCGAGCGGCCGAAGACCCACGCCTTAGACCGCACGGCCACTGGGATCGGCATTCGAACCCACGATCCCAGTAAGCGAGCGGCCGAAGACCCACGCCTTAGACCGCACGGCCACTGGGATCGGCATTCGAACCCACGATCCCAGTAAGCGAGCGGCCGAAGACCCACGCCTCAGACCGCACGGCCACTGGGATCGGCGTTCATTTACTACAGACTACTTTATTATGAAAAGCTTACCAGGCCAATGTAGCAGCACTGTGTATTTGGTTTAAAACCTGCAATTTCCTTAAAAACAGAGCCTTTACGTCATCATAAAATTTTAGAAGTACGAAGTTGTAGGCATTCATACGATTCATATTTTGACACGTATTAACTATGTAGAGATGATTCTTTTCGAGAAAACTGACAAAGTCCAATATGGACACTGTGTAAAGCAGACACAATAACTAAAAGGAAAGAATTAAAATTAAATTTTCCAGAGAATATATAAAGTGCACCGCCAATAACAAAAGAAATCGAAATCGGCAGAGTAGATTAGGGCATGACACACCATCTCAATTATTATGTGCTCATCTAACCACCTTCTGCAAACGACGCATAAAATATTTTAAATAATTACAAGCTATATCAGAAGGAAGTTATACAGCTGTATTGACGACTAGTATTGAGGACACTCTTAAAACCTTTAAACTGAATTGCCCATTTTCACATAAAGGCTCCACGCATTCAGAACCTTGACAAATGGTCAGATTTACGTTCCTACCGCCTTACCGCTGTAGAAAAAAAAAAACCTTGGTACGTGTTAGATAGTGCTGGTTGGATCAACTGAGCTAGTAACAACGTTGAAATGAAACGTGAAACCTCTGAAGGAAGAATATTGTCTCCTAGGATGCGACGTCGCTTGCTATGGTAGAAATGCACTGACGTTTCGGAGTAACCTACTGCCATCATCTTCAGGAAAGAGTTTCCCTTGAAAGGTCGAGTTTAAGTGAAGTTCAGGGATCACCCTGTAACCTGCATAATATTCTTTAGTCAAATATGTAACTAATTAATAACTTCCATGGAGCAGAGTCTGCCTTGGAACATAAGCGAAGGACAATTTTTTCCGTTGTACTGCACTTCACATGCACCTTATTTAACAGAGTCTGCCAATTAGTTTTCACGGGCCACTCGAAAATATTACCTGAAAAATCTCTCTTTAGATCTGAGAGAATCTTCACTAGGTTTGTCAGAAGGGGATCGACTTCTCTGAGGTGGTTTGGAAGCTAACAAAGGCAGGCTTATAATCGCGGTCTTGGTAGCCTCACGGATACTTATACTAACTTCTACTACTGCAAAGGGATGTCAGCTACAAAGGACAGTGCGCGCCTCCTAAAATCTCTAAAACTTGGGTGTTATTTTATGTGGTGCATCCTGCTTAAAAACAGTCTCTGAAAACAAAGTTATGATAGTAAACGTTCCATCCGGTGCACACAAAATGTCAATAGAATTCAATAAGATGGAGTCATGGTGGTAGAGTTTGGGGAAATCCAATTATTAATAGGGGCTTAAGTTAGTTTTTAAGTTTTGATTTGACCCGTCTAATGTACTGATGGCCGCTAATAACCCGTGAGGTGAAAGTCCAGTCGAAAGACATAAATCAGCCGAAATCAAAGCAAGAGAAGGTCCAAGAAAATATGGATTGATACTGCAGCTAAAGTCGCATGTTGTACTGCACATAAAACTTAGGTTTGGGTTTCAAAAAGTTGAGTTTAAGTTTCATTAATAATCTCGATAAATAATTTTGAATACGTAAAATAGATTCAGGCCGATCCCGGTGGCCGTGCGGTCTAAGGCGTGGGCCTGTGACTTCTCGGTTCGAATCCCGCCGGGGGCATGGATGTCTGTCTCGTAAGTGTTGTGTATTGTCAGTTAGAGGTCTCTGCGACGGGCCGATCACTCGTCCAGAAGCGTCCTAACGAGTGTGGTGTGTCTGAGTGTGACTGCGAAACCTCAACAATGAGGAGGCCTTGGTCCACTAGAGGCTGTTGCGCCATGAAAAAAAAAGTAGATTTAGTTACGAGTAATTCAGTACTAGACATTAGAGATTCATAAAACTTTTGTTATCCAGACAAACTCTCCCATGCCATTAAACAGTCTTCTAGTTAAAAATACAGAGCTCCCCCCCCCCTGTAAATGTCTTAAATGTTCCAAACTGTAAAGTCAACTTAGAGCTGAACAACTTTTCCTGCCGTCTCATGACTTTTAAAGGTCAGCATACATAATTATAATGGAAATATTAAGCAAAATAAGAGTTTATCTTTGGTTAACCTTTCCTTGTTGGTTTTTATGTAAACGAATCACCTGTTTGTATATTTAATTGACAGCGTATAATTTATGTTGTTGACAAGCAACCAGTGAAGATCACTGGCAGACGACGTAGGCGATGTGTCTGTTACTAATCTTATCAAATAAACTGAAACTCGTAAGAGACGTGCCTTTACTTCTAGACGCAATAACTTCTGCACGGAGAGAGGTAATGTTGAACTGGACAGCACTGCGACTTCGATAGGCCTAATCACCTATGGGCCAATTAGTCATCTAACTGAATATCTCGCTGAATTCCCTTCGTAATAGCGCACATTCCTGCAGTGAATTCACTATAAACCTAAATTCCTTAGTCTTTACATTTGAATTCCTACAATGCAGTGTCCACCTACATCGCGTTTCTGGTTTCCTGTCGACTTCTGGCATTCAGGAGATAAGATCCACCTACTATCTACAGAACTTCCTGTCTGTGTGGTCCACTCCCTCTGTCCAGCGATGACACACATCCTCATTACACTGGCAGACATGAAGCCTCCGTAATTTAGCCGCAGCCTCCAGTTCCAACTCCCACTGGACATAGACTAAGTGACAATAAAAGAAACAGTGTAACTTTCACTGATGAAAGTCTGCAACAAGTAACTGCCTCGAACAGGTTAGGAGAGGTAATTACTTAGTATTACTGAGCACAGGACTACGAGAAGGTAACGGCCGTATCCTTTCATGATATTTGATTTTCCCTTTATTTTAATCGTAAATAACATGCCTTCCTAGTGTGTTTACCTGTCAAAAACGACGAATTGACAAATAAAGGGCAATACAGGCGTTTCATTCGTAAAAAAATAAACAATCAAACAACCACAGACTAGCAAACACAAACAGAATAACGAACTTGACTTTTGTTTATGAGATTATATTACTAACCATGACGTTTTTTAGAATAAAAATATTCTGAGTTAAAACTTGCCATTGTTTAAACTTGTCCTTGATGTGCTGGTTGTTTGAAGCATATTTTGATATTAATACCATTTCCAGCACCTGACATGGTAGCACACAATTTTCCGTGAGGCACCTAACACAGACAAACCTTATCGCGTTGAAATGTTTGTCCCTGTGAATTGTTCATGGTCACTGCAAGAGACTCACGACTTCGCCAATCCATCCGTCTTTTTCCTTATCTGGTTAAACATCGTTTCCTGTCTTCCATCTATTAAGTACTTCTGTAACTGAATTGTTCAACTCCAGTTTATCTATTTGAATCTTCTGCTACGAAAATGTTAATTCTCTCTTTATGTACGTTCACTTGAACAATTCCGTAGCACAATTATACCAGTAATGTTCCACCTTTCATCTCTGCAGTCAGTGTGTCAATCATTACATTTATATCCGACACTGTCTGAATAATTTTACAGGGAATCAGTGGTGTGAACAGTGCTCTATCACAACCATGAAAACCGTAGTACGGACAACTTGGGATTTACATGCAGACAGAACGTGGCTTTTTTTCTACATAAGATTAAGGATATCAAATTAATATGAGTCATACTGGTCCATTCCGAAGTAGACAAATTGTACCCTTCCCACTCACCGCCCTTTAGCCCACTCTTGCTGGAAATACAAGTACACATCATAACTCACAGTAGAAGAAGAATGGATAAGCATCTGAGAGCATCGAACGATTAATTCTTTAGATAAATAAATTAATAAACGTGATACAATATTCCATGCCATAAAGACACATAGTGAGAAATGTAGATAAAGCTCCACTCATTCTGTAACTCAGCACTAAACTGCACGTATGGCCAGAAGTAAGATATAATCAGCTGGTCAGAATGCTAGGTAAAATCTGGAGCCGGTCTGAACATAACTAAGAATGGAGAGTTCTCTCCTTGTGGTGGGAATCAACCCCCATCCGTCAGGTTCGCAGCTTCAGTGCTAACCGCATGTTATTTAAAACCTGAACGTATTTATAGGCCTATATATATCGATTTTTGAAGAGGAAGTGAGTAAGGGTGCATTGGTGCAAAATATAAGAAACTTGACGCAACGCCACATTGACAGTAATGGACTCCACTTGCATTCAGGGCACGAACACGCAAATTGCGCTTTTCATGTGAGTCCACATCGCAGCAATCCAGCGAGCATGCTTTGCTGACTACGAAGGACAGCTTACAGTCAAAGCGGATTCAGAAACATCGAAGCCATGATTGCATTCAAACTATCTAAAGCAGCTTTACCGCGCAGATTACCTCAGCGGTAGCGACCAGAACTGGTATTCGGAAGGTATGGGAAATATGGAAAGCAACTTTAAAGATGAGCCCGAGCGATTAAGGTTTAAACACAAAGTTTTCATTTTTTAAATACTGCTCCGTTTAAAGCAGCGTTTATTTCCCTAAGCAGCATTAACTTTGAGACGAAGAGTGTTCTCCTTGAGGTGACAACTAAATTTTTATACATAATTTCGATACTCTCAATCTTCGGCGGTTTAACTGTTTTAGCCACGTCTAACAAAATTTGATTCAACAATTACAGTGACGCGCGATTACCGGCATCACGTCTGGACCGATTCTGCGGCCTATCCAACCTCCTGTCCAATGGGTACCGGGGGCTCTTTCCCGAGAACAGATCAGCCAAACCATTAATCCGCTGATCTGTGTTGGACAACTCTGTTTTACGTTTTCCACTTGCAGGGCTACCTGCCATGTAATGTCGCACGGTTCAAACATCGAGAACAGATCTAAGACAGTTAAGGACCGACTATGGTAACAGGATCCGTGGAGTCAACACTGCTGACGCCCAAAATTGCACACTACGCTGAGTTGGTTCCATCCACACATATCCCATTTGCATATCTTATCTCACGAACCGATCTACATACCACAGCCTCTGTCTGGCTTTGTTGCACTACAAACACTACTGGCTGCGCTCGTTACAACTGTAGAAGACCTGCAGTGTGACATAGGTCTGTGGTGTAAACACTCTGGGCTCTCTGACAGGCTCGGTTAATAACAGATTCAGTAAGTTTGCCACTCTGTTCCAATATAAAATACAGTTGCTAGTTAACTTTATTGTCCTAAAATTCTCCTCTGCTAATCGTGATGGCGTTCTATGTATTTAGTTTTCGGTTCTCTTTATATCCATGGTATTTCCGTCTTCATCCTCTGGAGATACAAAAATAGAAAAAGACGCATTTCTAAAGCCATTATTAACGTTAATCTTGTTAATTTAAAGCACTGTAATTACTCGGTATGCTCCCATTAGATAATAACTGACCTTCAACAGGAGGCTTACTGATGAAGATTAGTTTTATCTACTGGCGCCAACGAAGGGCGTTTCCAGAATCCTTTTTTTTAACTTGTGGACGGCGATGGTGCATCTATCTGAAACGCAATTTTTATGTTATTCATACCGTATATATTCTTGTAATTAATACACTAACCAACTTATGTGCTTAATAAAATACATTCAAAAGTAAGTGTAAAACTCCCTGATGATGGTACCTCGGTGTCGAAACATGGACGAGTTTTATACTTACATTTTAATGTATTTTATTAAGTGCATAAGTTGGTTAATGTATTAATAAATAATAATAATCTGAAACGCAGTCATTTTAGAATGTTGTGTTTTCTTCACACACTGGACAAAGACCAAACGGACTGCCATAATAATGCTGCTGCTGGTGAGGACATCATCAGCCTTGCGGCGTCTACATTTAGCAACATCGTTATCAGCGTGAGGCACTTCACACGTTATAGTCTTAAGATAATACTGTTAAGAGCGATTAAATAACGAAGAAAGGCGAGGTGTAAAAACATTTAGCAAAGGCGAAAGGAACACAAAAAAAGAAAACATAATTTTTGTGAACACCTCAGCTATTTTGTTAATCGGTTAACTGTTATGTAACTTAGTTCGTTCATGTTTCAAACAAACCGTTGTTTGGTTAGACAGGCAGTTAATTATCTGTTTATCAGTTAAACTGATACAGAAAGTTCGCATTTTAATTATTCTGACACCTAGTTCGTTAGTAAGGCAGTATGGTAAACAATCTTTCTCAATAACTCATGTTTTCGGTCGGCTTATTAAACAGTCAGTTACTTAATAAGTACATCAGTTTCACAGTCTCTTAGACTGCTTGTAAGTAAGGGTAAAGCTCACTCTATGACATGACATGCCAATACAGGCACAGAGGGGAGGAGGGGGTATAACTCCAACCCATTCGCAACCTCGGCGCTAGAAGGAGGTAGGTGGAAGAGAACTTTCGTGGTTTCACTGTTTCGCAGGCGGACGTCGAAAGTGCGCCCTCAAATAGGCTATCACTTCCTGTTTCTAACGCTTTACTCACTCACTATTCAGGAATCATTTGACGCTACTATCACTTCTCCAGGTAAAACAGCGTCATTAAATAAGACTCGAATCAATCAAACTCCACCCTTACGTACACTTCAATTCTTCTAACATAAAGCAATAATTGTTGCTCTGGTCTGCATTTTCTATTATCCTCCCCGTCTGTTCTTATGACTCCAAGTGGCCTTTCTAGTTTTTCAACTCAAATTCTGCACTAATTTCTAATCTTTCCATGTACGCCACACGATCCACCCATCTTCACCGCCTTGATTTTCCCAACTCAACGGTATCTGAAGAAAAACCTACAATAGTCCAAATTTAACAACCAACTAAATGCACATTTTATTTAAAACTATTTTATAGTTTTCTTATTTGAATATTGAATGGAAATGCACGGTGAATGTAGGATAAAAGACTACAATAGTCCGTCGGTCATCCGAACTATATGGGGGAGGGGTAGTCCGGATTACCCCGGAATCCAGGCCACGGAGGGGAAACTCCGTGGTATAAGTAACCTACAAAGATCATCACTCAATATTAAAACTCCTTAAAGCTGAAATGCTGTAATTAGCAGAATACTAACATTACTGTAATAATAATAATAATAATAATAATTTTAATAATAATAGTTTCAATGGAAAATACTGGGCTATAGTTAGCCCATAAATTTCCAGACCGCTCGGGGATCCGGATTACCGGGTGCCGGTTTACTGAGAGACCACTATATTATATAATATCTCTCTGTATGCTTTCATTCTGTTAAGTCCAAATATTGGAACGAACATTTTGTTCCAGAACACCTTCCGTGTTCTTCTCTCAGAATGATAAATGAAGTTCCACAGTAGGAAGAACAGAGAACTGACGTAGCAGTTGATTAAAACTGTCAGGTAACTAATTTCCATAATCCATTCGAGGAGTCCCTTAGCACTCTCAGAACCTCTTAGTGTCGGTGCATCTGATACGACTTCCACGTGACAGGGAGTTTCCTGCGGTCAGCATCAGTCGATATGTTAGTACGTCCCATATCCTACTCGGACTCATGTGAACGTTTGACATTTCCAGATTTGGACCGTATATATGCGTGCTGAGGCGGCGCATACATCGCCAGACACCATTATCGATCGACGCTACGGCGGGCGTCGGCTGGGGTTCTGATGGTGGCTCGGGTTGGTCCATTTCATGCAGGAGGCAGGTAGGGCGTCGCAATCCGAACAGGGAGTCAAACACTGTATGCTTATTATAGTCAGAGATCTGGCGGATTCTGGACAGTATTAAGGGAAAACGTTTGAAAGACGTAAATTTATACGCTCTAAAATGGCTCAAATGTGCAACAAAATTATACCTACTTGTCTGAAATTATGGCTCTGGGAAATATCAATCTCTGTTTTTTGTAGTTTATATTACGGCGCCTCAGTATCTCAGACTACACAGCATCGAATGGATGATGAAAGAGGTATTCCGGCACTGACGTCATGGTACTGAAGAAAACTACTAAAAATCCAGTAAGATAAGGCGGTCTCCCAAGTCCCCACCGAGATTCAAACCAGGGACCTTTCAAATACGTTACCGTTACATCATCGTGTTGGTCCCAAGTCTCCTTCTTCATCGCTAAATTATTATTATTATTATTATTATTATTATTATTATTATTATCATTTTCATCATCATCGTCACTTACAACTACAGTTACAGTATTATTACAATGTAACTGCATATAATAAGTGTTTTAAAATAATGCGCCCATAATCCCTTTCACAGATTATGTTTAAATCTAATATGGAAGACTTTCACGAATATTTGTTGGGAATTTTGGAGTTTTAGAAATACAAATCGATGTTAAAGTTAGTTTACGTAGGCTATAAATAAACTTTTCGCTGTATCCTATGAACTGCTTGACAATTTTTTTTCAAATCCGATATAGAACGGTTCCATCAACTGCTCTTAAACAGTTAAGGGGTCATTCTAGAAAACGGAGAAAGAGAGAATAAAAAAGCAAGAGTATCACCAAAGGCAACCAGATTCTAACAGCCACTGATAAATGCTAATAAAAAATAATTATATAAAAGTGAATATTTTGGAAAATGTATATGAGATTATAAGTTAATCTAGAAAGGTGTAAGGTGTCGAGATAGAAGGCATGGGGCGGCACGTGGAAATAAATTGACAATAATCATGGATGCGGAGAACGTAACGATAATTTCTTAGGAACGGCAGATAAATAATTTAAAGATACTGAGACTTGGACTAAGAATTCAAAGGACAAAATTTTAAAAAATAGGATTATCATATATTTGGCAGTTCACGCCACGAAGGCATATCAGGGCGTAAAGGTATACAGGTACAGGCAAAGTGCTTACTGCGCGGTACGAACCCTTCATGCTCATATGTTTCAGTTTCATCTTACAATTAGCATTTAATGAATTAACTGAAATTACATCGAGAAGTTGGTGGAAGATCTCATAAACTTCATTTTAGGCTTCCGCCGCGATGTTGGTGAGATCTGCGTTCTTCTGGGATATTAGGCGGCGTCGTGTGGTAATTGCTTGCTGACGTTTCGGGACAACGTATCGGTCCAATCTTTTTTTTCTCCTCGGACTCTTGACCCTTGAAGGTGGGGCCGATACGTTGTCCCGAAACGTCGGTAAAAAATTACCACACGACGCCGCGTAATATCCCAGAAGAGAGCAGATCAGATCTCACAAAGTTTACTTTCCTTCACAGTGTCCCGATTACATGAGAGTGCTAATGGGACGTAGGGTATTAATAACTGAATAACTTAGTGTCCCATTTCTGTCCAAATTCCCACGTTAAACTTATCAGATACCACCTCACGATAGCGTACCATTGCCACTTTTCATAAAAATAAAACGTTTTTGGGTAAGTTCACGGTCTATTACTGTGTAATGTTTCACCTCACTAGTTTCAATAGTTCGTTCATTATCACAACCAAACCCCAACATAAATAAAAACGTCGCTAGTCTGTCACGTTGTCTTGCGCTCTACAAAGAAATTACAGGAAAATGAGTTCTTCGAAGATCTACCACCACACCAAATTTCAGGACCATGCTTTAAATAGTGCGCATGTCTGCATGCCCGATGCCTGGAAACTTGAAGGTAAAACGCGTCTGTTGAACCTTTAGCTGAATGGCGTTCATGCCGAGTTTCATAAAATTCCGTCAGTTGGTTCAAACGTTATTATGTGGGATATAAACACGGACAAAGTGACACCATAAGACTGCATTTCCCAGTAAAATCAATAAAGCAGACTAAAAATCGATAAATAGTCTTACATGACGATTTATATGATGTCAGTTCAACACTTGTAAGAAAAGCAAACATAATTTCGTCATTAAATATTTATGATGCAAAATAAGGGTGTTAGCACATTCGCTTTGAAGCTCACAAAATCAACTCATTTTTCATGTCATGCCAACACCTGACAGAAATTCATTAATCTTACTCTGAAATGTGGATAAACGAGCAATTTCATGGAAGGAGAAATATTATTTGGTAATAGAAACGTTATTAGAGGTCGTGGCACCAACACAGGCCCTTATATGTTTTGAAACTTAAAAGTTATTGCCTTTTTTTAACATGCTGAGCCACTATATTCGGCAAATATGGAAGTAGTGACACTCAGATCTCGTCATTTATTTATTATTAAGGCCTACGTAACCCAAAAAGAACACCGCTTTCCCATGACGTCTTCGTTTACGGTTTCTTGTATACATTTTAATGGGCATTTTCAAAATAAAATCATCTTTTAGGGGAAAACAGGGCAAGTACAAAGAACACAAGGAACTGACTGCAGTATGCAACTTTCATTGTGTTACGTCCATGCATACATAAATACACAGAATCTGTCCGCCAGTACGTTTGAACTCCGAAATAAAAAGGGGGTGTGATAAAGTCAAAAAAAAAATAAACAAGCCAGACAATGTACGCATAACGTAACATTGAGGCGCGTTCGTGTAACCATTGTAGCCGTGTAAAAGCAGTAAGTACGTACGTATTTTGGTTTGTATGCGGCCAATGTAATCTGAACACTACATTAAACTCACATCATACTTGATTTTCTAATCAATTATCCATTTATTCTCTACGGCATATTTTAAACCTGTCCTCCTATCCGCAGCGTCCATGTTCCACAACGTGTCTATCGTTTTTTCTAATACCATTAGTGGACACACTGCAAGCTGTCTCTCAATCCCACCCCACCTTTCTTTACTTAATCATCCTAAGAATATTATGTGAACAGTATACTTTACGAAGCTTCTCACTGCCTGATTGTGTACAGTGCTTTGTTACGTAATTTTGTGGATTTTATAGTTGGTTCTCACTTTACACGTATGTTAACAGTGTATTTGCTAGTTACATTATGTGTCCACTTAAAAATTTACTACTCACGATTTATTGTTTCTAACACCGAACTTACATGAAGTTCGCAGACTTACAGAAATGGAATAATCTTATACCCCAGTCACGGTACCAGATCCAAATATTCACGTCACCTGTACGTGTGGGTATGGACCGCTCCACATGTGAATGGAACACTCGTACAATGTCAGCGAGGAAATAGGTGTTGGGTGCGATAGCTGCGGGGACTGGACACTCCCTTCAAGTAACTGTTGACTAGTTTTGTGAATGTTTTAACAGATAAAAGAGACAGGACTGTGCGCTTCAATGAACTGGATTCAATACCAAAACCATTCATTCCTAATCAATATCCATTCACCCATTTGCCACGTAACTGCTACGTCATCAGAGGAACAAACATGTAGTGGATCCAAAGAACAACTTCCCACAGTCAAGTCTCCTGAATGCAAATACCGAATTAAAAACACATTTAAAACAGTTAAGTAGTCTATACCAGCAAACTGGGTTATTTATTAACGTCGTTTCATATGCAGAGGTGTTTTATTTCGTACTTCATTTAACGATGTTTTCCTAAATGCATACGTTAAGTACTTCGTAAAAGGGGCAGGGCGGATACTGAGAATGGTAAAGTGGAAGATGTGGGAAAGGAAGCATCAGCTTAAGAAAATCATCAAATATCCCTGTCACGGTATCCAGCTCCTAGAACGAGAATCGAACTCGAAACCTCAAGAATGTGAAACGGCAGTGCTAACCACTACTGCGATACGTTCGGTAATTCCGAACTTTAAAGGGCGTCGAAGTGAGTTGCGGAGATGTGGCGTAACATTTTGGAAGGAGGTGTTTGTAATGTTGGAGCGTAGCACCCTTTCAATTGCCTGGACTGACTGAGAAAAACAGCGAAAACTATCCGTGAAGATATCCGTCCTGCGGAGGGAGACTCACATCGGGAACTACCTGTGCCAGTCAGTCAAACAGCTCACGTTCGAGACAAAGAACAGCGAGCAACAGTGTGAAGACAAACAAATAAAAAAAGCCAGACTTTTGTAGACAGTCATTTACACAATCCATTCGGTCGCACTATGGCCCTGGGGTCGAATCAGCCTCTGATAGAAATGAGTACCAGGAATATTTCCTGGGGGTAAATGCGGCCGGTGCGTAGGGCTGACAGCCTTACCACTTTCATGTGCCGATTGTCTAGAAATCTGGGAGCCTTAACCTCCTGGAGCCCTAAGAGCCTGTCCACGCCTGTAATGGGATTGCTTTATTGCTGTGTAGACAGAGTAGGTCAAATTTCCTAAATCAATTCCAGGCCCTTTATACTTTGAATATCTGTATCGTAATACTGTCCTGTAGACTGTTTCTCTATTCACATTTAACCACTTTTCATTTCAAAATTTCATTCTCCAATTTATTGTTTCTAAATAGCCCACTAATATGTGTTTGACATCCTCTTCACCTAAACAAAGCGGACATCTTTCTTCGCCTGTTTTCTTTCTAATTCCTTTCAACTTCTACATGCCTCCTAACAATCACGCTATCCCACTTGTTCCTTTCCTAACACAGCATTCTAAATGCATTATTTTACCCCAGTTAAAATTCGTTTGTGTTATACGCACCCACGTCCAGCATGTCGACGCAGGCAGGCCTATATACCCCGCGCTAACTACACCGTTGTAAACGAAGGACAAATAAACAAACAAATCTAGAATGTTAGAATCAGGTGTTTCTGGGCAGGCGTTAAAAGTTTACCTCCACTCCCCCTATACGTCTCTAAACTATGATGCTTAGACATGGGAGAACTCTGCAAGAGAATTTCATCTCGGAAATTTTGTTTGCACAACTTATAAATGCATGTTAGGTATAGTAACGTACATAAACCTGTAAGTCTTTAATAAAACATGTCTTTAAGACAAACATTTATCGAAAACAAGGACGCGCATTACGAAAAGCAGAATTATAGGACGGTAAACAGTTTACCTTAACTGTGATAACTCGGATGAAATAAACACGTGAGATGATTGCGTAACGGCTGAAGGCTGCTGCTTAAGCAGTGAACAGGTAGGCTTGTACTAGCAGGACTATTCTCGTCATGTCTGCAACGTATTATCCGACACAGCAGTGTACGCGTGCAAGAAGTGTGTTTTGTCACATACATCTCTGCGGCCAAACAAATGCAGTTCCCACTCGCTCAGTGTTCATCACCACCAACTGTAAGATGAGCATTAGACTCATCTCCTACGTCTCAGTATAATTACAATTATGCTTCAAAGGCTGTTTGACGAAACTGTACATGCATTTAGATTACCTGATACTATTTTAGTGGGAAGTAGTTGATTGCGGTAGACAATGAATAAATAGCACACAAAAAAGAAGAAAGTTTCAAAAAAAAAAAGGTAGAAAATAAGAGCAAGAGTAAAAATTATAGAGAAAAAACGGTAGAGAGAAGAAAAGGAAGGAAGAAATTGGATGAAAGAAAGAAAGGAAAACATTTCATGCAAGATGGGGGTTTCCACATTCGCTCCTGTCAGGTACGAAAGAGGCACAGGCCACAATACAGCAGCAGATATTGGTAATGCAAACAGTGTATTCAGAATCTTACGTAAGTCTTACACAACCCGTTTCTGCGCGATCCTGCTTAGATGGGGAACTTAATTAATGAATGTGTGCGCTATTTACATCTCGACGACGGGGGGATTGTCTATTTTGGCACCTAAACTCTACGCTGCCAAGTAATGCCTTGATGGGTGCCAAGCGGCCTCAAGCCCCTTCTTAGAACTTTGTGGCGGGTCGCCCATATGCCCTTTGTGTGAAGATATATAGCAGAGACAGCAAAGATAAAGGAATAAATAAATGTGCTGTAAGAAACCAGCTAGGAATGCAAAATTCTCTATGGCGATCATAGAGATGCATTCAAATGTTCTTGTACGTATGCATTTGCAATTTTAAAATCACAACCACAACAACAGAGCATAGCTTCAAGAAGACATTTCAAAATTATCAAGCTGTTGGGTCCATACTAACGGAAGTATGTGCGTAATTCATTTATAATTCGTAACGTTATAAACCTATAGCTCCTTAACAACTTCTGAGTTTAAATGACGTGACAGATGTAAAGGGGTGGGCCCAGAACTTCTTCCCTAAGCTTCTTGTTATGTCAGATCACGTTGCAGCCTGTATACCTGAGTTCGTATTATTCTTACGTTTCCTGCATGTCGCTGTGAACACAACACTACGTGGTTTCGTTATTATGGCACGGCGAGGCTTCAAGAAGCCACATCATGGTTCTGTAGTGTAGAGTGAACAACACGTAAAAAGGTAAAAGTAAAGCTATCCCTATACAGGCCTGGACAGACCCTTAGTTGATCCCGGAAGTTGAGGCTCCCAGAATTTCTAGACAATCGGCCCTACGCACCGGCCGCCTTTAGCCACAGGAGACATCCCTGGTACCCATTTCTGTCAGAGGCTGAGTTGATCCTAGACTGCTAAAAAATATCTGCACATAAATAAAGAATAAAATGCCTTAGCGTTTTATGTTCGTGGATGATGTTCGCGCTGCATATACGTTTAAAAATGCAAGACTAATTTGTGGCTTAACGTGTGTAATATAACAAAGGGCGTATTTTTCAGTGCGTTAGGCACAACTTTGGATTATCCGACGTATATCAAATTTCAGTACTCTAAATCCTGCAACGCAACAAAGAAAGTTCACGGGTTGGAGATCAGGTAAACATTTCTGTACCAGTGAATAACACAGACTGTTTTGTGAAGTGGCCTACTTAAACCGCAATTTCGGTATTAGCCTACGGAGACTGGAAATTACCTCGGAAATTGTTGTAGGATCGTTGATATTCCGTCCGAGATTGGAACTATGTATCTCCAGAATACGACTCTAGAGCGCACCGTTCGTCGTACTCGTCTGCAGAATGCGCTTGGCTTACGAGCACTACAAATGGAGATTTAATTGACTTCGTATTAGTTGCTTCCTTCATTCCCAAAGACTCATCGATTAAACTTTTGTCCAAATATATAGTAGCCTATCCTTTCTCAAGTGACTAAAGTTCACGCATTCTGACACAGAAGTAGCTTTACCACACGTTCCCAAGATACAGAGTAAGGTAACGCATAAAAAATCCTGTTTCGCATATCTGAACTAACTCGGTGATAAAAGATTTTTCTAGAAACCCATTAGTCGTTTCACACCTTGAGGAGAAAGCAAAGGTTCATTATCGCGTTCGCAACGGTCCACCATGGGACTATCCTAGGCCAGTTTAATTTTGTCCTAACCTTCACACACTATTTTCCTTATATATATTTTAATATTATATTCCCATCTATACCTAGACCTCCCACGTGTTCCCTTCACATTACATTTTCAGACTAAAATGTCGTACGTAGTTTCTCATCTCTCCACGTATTTCATGTCCAACCGGTCCGTTTTGATGTAATATTCGCATCAGTGTTCGGTGGGGAAGGAGTACAATTTAGGAAGCTTCTCGTTATGTAATTATGTATACTTAATGTCTATGGATTACATTAGTTTCTATTTTTGTATCAAAATGTGTTTAAATTGTAAGATCATTTTACCGTTTAATGAAAGGCCTTAAGTGGGTAACTCACAAAACATTTATGGACTGACAGCCCTAACAAACACGCCAGTCATAGTGCGGCGCCAGTGCCACTGGGTGTTCCACCGGTTTTGGCAGGACTCCCTTAAGATGCACACATTTTTAGGCGCGTTCGCAACAATGCGAAAAGCAAACATTCGCTTTGTCATGTCTGTCCGTCCGCACGGAACAACTCGGCTCCCACCAGATGGATTTTAATGCAATTTGATATTTCAGGATTGTTCAGAAAATCTGTCCAGAAAATTCAAGTTTCATTAAAATCTGACAAGAATAACGGGTACTTTACATGAAGACCAATGTACGTTTATGATAATATTTCTCTGAATCTTCTTAGAATGAGAAATGTTTTAGACAAACGTTGTAGAGAAAATCAAAACACACATTTATCCCCAATATTTTTTTCCGAAAATCGTGCCGTTTATAAGATCACGTGGAAAAAATAAACACAAAATTAATTGTTGCGTTTCCACTGCAACAATTATTACGCAACGCACCACATGTTACGTTATACCTACATTGCCTATCTTGTTTAATTTGTATACAAATAACTCTTCATATGCTGCTGTGTGTCGGTGTAGTCTAGTCCTCCATATTAATATCGCCACACACTAAACATTTCTTCGCCTAACAGTTTCATTCTTCTCTGTTTTATACGATATGTTTCATTCATTCTCTTATGCAATTGATAATTCTTTGCCCAACAAGAAATTTCGTGCTCTAACATTACCGAAATTTCGCAACCGTTTTCGCAGTCGTTCATTGTGCGATGTGATGTGATGTTAGGCTGTGTTATGTTATTAACTCTATGACGTATCATACATACTGAGCAGTTTTAAACACCTGCAATAGTATTCCTCCCTTTCTAGTCAGAGACTAAATTTCACACTAACATAAAACATAAGATAAAATCATATTCATATACATTTGATATTTAAGTTTCTACGTAGAACACGGAATTTTAAATCAGTCTAACAATTCCGCGAATTTCATCTCAACTTAATTTCATCATAAATGTAATATCAATTTTTTTCTGTGAGTAATGTGAAAATTCTGCCGGTATCTCGCAGTATGTCAGACTATATGATGTCGATGGCAGGATGGTTGGTGAAGATAAATTGTACAGGCTTCAGAAGGAAGCGGTTAGTTAGTTAGTTCGTTCGTTAATGCATGGGAGATTTGACTTTCTCACACTGGTGTTTCAGAGGACTCGGATCTTCTGGGATACGTGGTACCCGGCATTTCCAAGGGCCGTAATGCTTTCATCTTTAAAGGTCGAGCCAAAGAGGAATGCAGCAGTCAAATCTGGTCACGTTTAAATCATATTTATTTCAGTTGGACTTCTGTTACCATTACCCCGATTTAGTTCCATTAAAACAATAAACCGTTCCATAGTATCGCGTCTGCATTTAGCACACACACTCTCTCTCTCCTTCCGTCCAATTTAAATCTTGGCCAGAACACCGGCTATGCTGATGTTCTCCCTGTTTTCCTCAGAAACTACAGTCAAATGCTGGAATAGTACCTTGATAAGGCCACGATCGCTCCAAACGCCTTTACAGTTCATCATTCACCAACCATACAACTATCCAACCATTCAACTCTGTAGTCTCAGATACTGACAACAGTAAACCACTACCACAACAGATAGAAACAAAGCAGTACGTCTAGATGGGCATTTGGAAGGACGCAGTCATAGTGAATCTGAAAGTATTATCCAAGTATTCTCCTTGGAAGAGGTTCAGAGAATACTGTAGCCTACTTCAAACGGCGAAGATTTTGTCTTTTATTGGCTAAATGGCACAACAGCCTGCTCTACATAGACACGCGATGATGGCGTATTAGGAGCACTGAAGAAAAGCTCTAGTAATTCCCAGTATTGAGAGAAGTGACTAATTAGTTTGTCTTTCTATCGAATTTTACTTCACATAAATGAGAAGCCGGCACTTAGTACATGCAAGATGATGGGAAAAGCAGGGATATTTCGGTGTTGAAGGGAATATCTCAATGACCTTACAGGAAACTTAATGCTTGTTAATGTCTACTGCACAGTCAAATACATAAATATGGTGAACAATGGTGTAGCTGGGGCCAGATGGACTTCAGCGTAACATTCGCGGATTCCTTAGCCTCAAGATATGAAAATTACCTTTCCACCTGTTACATTCCTGCCTTCAAAACAATCATAATTGAGAAAGCCTCAAAACTAACGGAGTCTGCACATAATTCAGTACACTCATCCGTTGCTTTTCACGGGGGTTAGGTTCCAAGACTCCCACGAAAAGCAAAAATCCACGAAGAATTCACCGCCCCCCCCCCCTAAAAAAACAACGTTTTAATATTTTTAAAATGTTTTTATTCTCTTTGCAAAAACATTGTGGTAGGGAAGTGCTTCTTTTTTCCCCTCAACTCATTGAACATCATGCGGCAGATAATGACTTAAAGACCCCTTCGAGTTGTCGAACAGTTTTGAAGCTCCTATCCACTGAAGAGTCCGAGTGATGTATGCTAATTCCTGGGGCGACGCCGCGAAGTAAGAACCCGCGAAAGACGTGGATGACTGTGTACTATATGCGTAAACAATACTGAGCAGAATGGAGTTCAGGAGGACGTAAAGAAAATTACGCAACGAAGAAATTCGTAAAGTCCATTCTTCACCCAGTGTTGGATCTACTATGGTGGTTAAACTGGGGCAGATAAAACGGGAAAGAGAGCATCTCTCACAAACAATATGAACAATTCATACAAAACACACAATACTCAACCAACAAATGCACTCTTATTATTTTTTAGATATTATATATTACAATCTCTGTAAGCTAGTCCAACATGTTTCGATCCCCTCCTGGGACTATCATCAGGAACTACTGTGAGAGTATGAATTACACAAACAAAACTAACAATATAAGTAAACGCTAAAAATACAAAATGTATAAAAATGTTTAAATTGTAGGCGATCTTTCGTGGTGGATCCCAGGATCCCTGTTCATACAAAAGTTTGGTCAGAAAACCTCAAACGAAGAGGCCAGTTGGAAGCCCTACATGTAGACAGGAACGTAATATTAAACTTAATTTTAGAGGAACAAGGCATTATAATGTGGACTGAACAGATATGATACAAGGCATTATAATGCGGACTGAACAGATATGATACAAGGCATTATAATGTGGACTGAACAGATATGATACAAGGCATTATAATGTGGACTGAACAGATATGATACAAGGCATTATAATGGGACTGAACAGTATGATACAAGGCATTATAACGTGGACTGAACAGATATGATACAAGGCATTATAATGTGGACTGAACAGATACGATACAAGGCATTATAATGTGGACTGAACAGGTATGATACAAGGCAATTATAACTGTGGACTGAACAGATATGATACAAGGCATTATAATGTGGACTGAACAGATATGATACAAGGCATTATAATGTGGACTGAACAGATATGATACAAGCATTATAATGTGGACTGAACAGATACTGATACAAGGCATTATAATGTGGACTGAACAGATATACAAGGCATTATAATGTGGACTGAACAGATATGATACAAGGAATTATAATGTCGGACTGAACAGATTGATACAAGGCATTATAATATGGACTGAACAGATATGATACAAGGCATTATAATGTGGACTGAACAGATATGATACAAGGCATTATAATGTGGACTGAACAGATATGATACAAGGCATTATAATACAAGGCTGGGACTGAACAGATTACAAGGCATTATAATTGCTACCTTGAACAGAATTTATAAGCCAGCATTATAATGTACTGATATTCAGATATATAAATGGACGAATATGACTGAACAGATATGATACAAGGCATTATAATGCGGACTGAACAGATATGATACAAGGCATTATAATGTGACTGAACAGATATGATACAAGGCATTATAATGTGGACTGAACAGATATGATACAAGGCATTATAATGTGGACTGAACAGATACGATACAAGGCATTATAATGTGGACTGAACAGATATGATACAAGACGGTGTCCTGGGTCTAGCTCTTGTTAATACGAAGTGCGCGGGATTCTTGACCACTTCAGCAACTGGCAGCTTCACAAAATTGCTCCACTCCTTGAAATGAATTAATAACGCCACCATTTAAGTTGTATCTGATATTCAGTATAATTTAATTGGACGAATATGAACCAAAACTCCCCCCCCCCCCCCCCCCCCCACCAAAATATGTTGAGTAGTGGCTTTACCGCGTCTTAGTTTTTGTTCCATGCGTATTTTATCATATTTCAAGTCAAGAAATTGTTACGGCGAGATTGACGTCTTTCAACAGCATAAATTTTAGTCTTGCGAATCCAGCCAAATTAATCAATTTCGTCACAACCATTACGTAGTGCACAGCCCTGTTATAATTTTCATACTGTGATTATGGGTTACGTTATTTTTATTTCCTTAACGGCCAGTGGTTTCGCATTATTTATCTTACCTGTTCTGAATCCATTCCAGGCCACCTAGCAGAAAATCTTCATCAAATTAACAGAGCACTTATATTTCGTGTTGTTTGGTACACTAAAAATACTAAGAAACTTGAACTGCAAAGCATCTATCAGTACTAACTGATTGTTTCACACACACATGCACACTTATATGAACAAATAACACAAAATCGCTCGTCAAGAGACAGAAGCCCCGACTCTTCTGAGCCAGTCTATCCACCTGCCTGCTCGCTTGTATTTTTAGTCTGTCCCTCCCCTGTACTGCGAACACGTCAGAAATACACCACTGCCAGTAAATACCACAACAACGGAGTGCATAAGTAAATGTTGATCAGTGCCAATGACTCTTGGATGGTCGTTTAAGTGGGAACTCCAGTATCCAATCACGTTCTTGCACGAAGAGCAGGCATGTGGTCCTATCAAAACCTGAACACAATATCGTCAGGACCAAGACAATGAAGAAAGAAAAGAAAAAAGAGGTTGAAAGTCATGAAGAAGTGAAAAGAGTAGTAGAAGGAGGAGAGGTAGAAAGAAGAAGAAAGAGAAAATAAAAAAACACAGTTACTGCTTTGCATCTTACCTCCGTACTTGTACTGTTAAGGAAAATATCCATTCTGAACATGCAGGTCAGTTATGCTAACTTGACCCTTGGCCCCTACAATTAAAAGAGCACTACAAGATAATCGCCATATTATTAAACGGCGAAAGAGTTGGCAAACGTTCGCGTGACGACGTCACTCTTGACGTCCTACGGCGCACAATGGAGTGGAGGCAGCTAACAAAAGAGCAATTTTACTTCACATAAATGAGAAGCCGGCACTTAGTACATGCAAGATGATGGGGAAAAGCAGGGATATTTCGGTGTTGAAGGCGCACACTGGACCGGATCAGACGGAACGGACGGACGTAGCGCACGGAGATAAAATATTCTTCTCTTTACTAGTTATGTGGCATCGCACACTGATCCGCACCGGACGCTACGGAGTGCGGCAATTCCGTCTCCGATTCTCTGAGGGGAATATTTTTCCGTCCGGCCGTCGCGCCCGGCTGACTCATCGGTGAAGTTATCGTATTGCATGGCGTGACACGGAGAGGAAAATGATGCAGTCTGCCTTGTTGAGACTCGGTTTTCGTCTTAATTGACTGTGAGGGACCCGTGGCAATGGACGAAGGACAATTAATTTTGTTCATGCATCAGTACGAAGAAATACACAATTTTAAAAATCCTAACTACAGCAACCTCCAACGAAGGGAAAATATCTGAGAAGAAATTGGGCAATTAATGAAACAACCAGGTAAGTTTTAACAGAAGTTTATTATAATAATGTGAATCTATTATGCTATAACTATTTTATCGATATAAAATAATACAAACACTTAAGCAAAACTTATGTATCACAAAGAATAGACACGTGATTCAAGAAAATATTTTTCTTTTTCGAACTTTTCTCAGTTGCCATTCTAAAGAACCTGCAGCCGAATTAAAATAACTCTTAAACCGGTCTCTGATTTGCAGTACACTGATAGAGAAATTTTCAGCAATTTTCTGAATATTTTGCAAGCCCTTCATATCGGAAATAGAACTACTGAGATCATTTTCTCTCCAGTGACAGGTGTCATCCCTCAAAAAATTATGTAAACAGCAAGCAGCAAGAAAACAGTCGTTATGTGTTCGTGTGACATGCATAATTTTCTTTCAAGAAATCGAAATTTTCTTACTAAAATCCTTCGAAAAACAAAAAGTAGCCACGCAGCGTCAAAGATGAAGGCTCCGAAATTTGAAAAAGAATTAACTTTCTTAGTTCCCTATATCTTTGACGAAGAAACACTACAATCAAACATTTCTTCCCCTTCAACGTTATCACAGGATGAACAGAGCCATGACGTTATGGATAGCCACGGCACGGCCGATAATAACGACACAGCATACAGCAATATTACCGACACCACTGCGCCTTCGTCATCTCATGCGTACACTGATTGTGTACAAAAGAACCGACGAAAATAACTCATTCACCCAAAGAACCTTCTGCAGCATCCGTTCTTCAGGAATATTTACGGTCAAAAAAGAAGAATCAGCTATTCTCTGAAGACATATTAACTAACTTTTGTATAAGTATGGCGCAAACTGTGAAGACTTTCCCTTTACGAGATCAGTTCGAAATTAAAGGAAAATCATTCCAAATGGTGAATTCTATACAAATGAAAACTGCCTTGATGAATCCCAGCTCTTAGAAAATTACTAACAACCGCTATGATCCTGATTATCATGCTCAGGACTCAGGCGACCTACCAAAGTATTATTGCCAATCTGCTCCATAGTGAAGTAGTAACATACACAACAATTAAAATGAATCTTTAAATCAGATTTACATTTTTAAATATCAATTTGTATTTTTGAATAACTTTATTACAAATAAATAAATTACCTTACGCAAAGTTCCAGTCTTTCCTTTGGTCCTGATACCTCTCTAAAGGATGCATTTTCCCTTGACACATTAGGTCCCAACATGCCCAGGAGAGTCATCATAAACTTTCCATAAGTGATCCGAAAATACTCAAAAAATGTTGCCTCGTCTTCTAGTAAGTCCGGATATAGGGAATGAAATTTGCCATGAATCATTCTTTTCTTTCATATGATATGCACCCAGAATCTTCGTCTCTTCCTTTTCTTCTTTTGTTCTTCCTCACTTAACAAGGACATAATAACTATTTGTTCTTCTTCAGAACTGCTCATGTTGTTTGCTAATCAACGGCCTGCACTGACATGAATTCCGTCAGCCCGTAGGCGGAAATACGATGCAGTGTGCTTACTCAGTAACAATATTGCGACTCGTCCGATGCGCCCGTTCCGTCCTCTGCGCTGCAGTGTGCGCGTACCTTAACCCTTCTGTTCGGCTTAAGGCGTTCAAATGGTAATTCCCTACACTGTAACTGACACAGAGTTAACTACATCGCTTTCATTTTGCTCTTTCTTTTAGACTACTTTCTTCTTAATTCTTAAAAAAAGGCACGTTTATGTAATCAGCCCCAGTAACTCTCCCCTCAATAACTACAAAATTATTAGGCTCACAAAATTTTAATGAAACATGGTGGAACATTGTTGCACTAGAAAACTTCGTAACTTTCAGTTTCCTACAAGCAATAATACTAGCATGGCGGTGACGAGAACTTCACGTGGCCGTGACATTAGCGCCTCTCAAAATAGCTTTCTGAAAAGCGTTGTGGTAACTAAATTAAAAAAAATATATATATATATACACACACAAACACAAAGCACCATAGCAACCGAATTTTTTAAGAGCCCCGCAGCAGACGCTACGGACGCACCGCAGCCTTGAGGCTTATTGTGCAACCCTGTGATGAAGATGATGAGTGTTTCCGAGTAATGGAGCACCGGTGGAATGAAACTGATAGAGGAAAACCGAAGTACTCGGGGAAAAACCTGTCCCAGTGCCACTTTGTCCAACACAAATCCCACATGGACTGAACCGGGATCTAACCCGAGCCTCCGCGGTGAGAGACCGGCGACTAACCTCCTGAGCCATGGCACGGCCTAACCGTGTGTCATTTGCATTTAACTTTAATTTCGACGGCGGCAATTAGCAAACCAACGGAGCTACGCATATGAAATTAAGTATAGACAGATAAAATACGTACATTCTTATATACCTACGAATTCTGTATCAAACGTTTATTTTTTAAGATGATTCATCCCCAGTGTGTTAATAAACCAATATATGTTAGACAGTACACAGTCACACACACAAAAGACTGTATATATAATAATACATACAAACGTTTCTTGTACGGTATTAATTACATACAAGGCGACAGTATGTATTCAGTCGGCCAAATTCACTGTAGTCAGACTATACAGCAGAAGATATAAAGAGAAATCGATCACTAACTTGCATAGGGGCATTATTTTATCTGACCAATATCGTTTGCTGCATCCTTCCAAACCTACCTTACAAACCGCAGGAGCTCAGTGGCTCGCCCACACGCACGTTGAAATAGCGGAGGGACGTGACAAACAATATTGGTCATACAAAATAATGATTATAACTCATAGTATCTGTTAAATTAATCGGGTCTGATATACAGTACGCGTTGCATGTTTCCCTCAGCATGTCTTGTTAAATTTCAGTTGTACCGCCATAACTTCGAGTAGGCTCAATATGTCAAAGAACAGACTATTCTGCTGCCGCACGTTTAATGATACTAGTCATCCTTGGTCTTATTATGCGTGCATAGTACCTTGAAAAGAACATACGGTTCAATTATGTCATCAGGCATGTCACACATGATATACTGTGTTCATTGCTGCATAGGAGAGTTATGCAATTTGGCATGAAGCCGGTGTGGGCTGCACTCGACCTACTCTAATCTATTTCACTCGCCAGATAAACTCGCCAAACTGTATTCTTGCAAGATGAACACTAGGCGTCAAACAGTATATGGGGTCATTCTGGAGGCACAAGGAAACGCACGATTAAGTAACTGGAGAAAATGTCGATGTGCGCCAGACCAAGACGCAGGATTTTGCTGAATTACAAGCCTACACGTTCAAGTTTTAAACTTACGGGCTACAAAATGATATACGACAAAGAAAAATAAGATTCATATTTGTAGTGTTTTTAATTTAATATAACGACACGACGTTTTATGCACGATGCGGACTATGCAATTGCAATTCGATAAAAAATGTATATTTCGTAACTTAGGTAGGAGCTTAAAACACAGACGTTTGCAAGTGCAGATCCGAATTCAGTACAAGTAACTATAAATACGGCTTATACAGCCGAAACACGTCGCAAACAATGTAAAACCAAATGAAAGCGTTCACAACAAAAATCTGTTTGTGTACACGTCTATTTAAATAGACACAAATCATTGAGTAGGATGGGGATATTACATAACTAGGAGCTTCAGGATCTGCACTCGTCATAAAAATTATATTAAGCATGAGAAAATAAAAATTGTAACACAGGCAGGACTTGTATCATGCATTTGGAAATCGAAACTGCATTAAAAATGTACAGTGGACCCTCGAACTTCGAACGGTTTGATGTTCGAACAACTTGAAACTCGAACAAAAAATTCGAGGAAAATCCGGTTTTGAAACTCGAACAAAAACTCGAAAGTCGAACAAAGAATCACGTGGTCGCCTTCTCTCTCTGCTTGGTCCAGATTAAAGAAGGGTAATTCACCTTCCAGTGAACAGTAATATCCCTCCTACTATTATTATTGATTGATTATTATACAATATTTTTATGTATGTACTATTATAAATAAAAATTTTAAATTATTGAAATTAAATATCATTATTTACCAATATGATCTTTTGAAATAGGCACTTAAAATGTTTTATATTGGGTAAATTTTGGGGGTCTGGAACGGATTAATTCAATTTACATTATTTCTTATGGGGAAATTTAACTCGAAAGTCGAACAACTTGAAAGTCAAACCGTCTCCTGGAACGGATTGTGTTCGAAGTTCGAGGTTCCACTGTACTCTGAAGAGCAGAAAGTGTCACTGGCGAGATCAATGGATAGGCAGATGGAGAATATTAAAATTCGTCTTAAAGCAGTCTTGTGTGGAGCTACTGACTCGATTCGAATGGTTCAAGATAGGGTCAAGAGCGTTCTCTTGTGCACATGGAACTGTAACAAACCTTGAGGTCCAACTGAATGGCTATAGACTTCTCAGACGGGTTTTATCGAGTTCGTTACATCTTAATTTCTAGTGTTTTATGGACGGGATAATTTTGAATTACATTAACAGCAGGAATTTCATAAATCTGGCCCTCTTTCAATTTCATGAAGGCTCTAAAGTGTTTTCTGCTGCCAAAAGGTAGTTAAACATTAGAAAAGTTTGCGTAATGCATTGAAAATAATTATAAAATAGAAACAACAATCGCGGTCGCAAGAAAGAATGGGAAAAACGAAGAAAAAATTCAGAGAAGAGCAAAGAAGAAGGAAGGTAAAACGACACACACAAGAACACAATATTCAGTGGGTATACATCACTTAAATATTAGCAAACATTGATAAAAATCAAATAAAATATTCACAGACGAGTGCAAATTCATGAAGGAGGTCAATATTTACAGACTTTTATGTTTGCATGTTCATTTAGTTAGAACACAATTACGTCCTGCGTTTCCGCAAAACGTAGGTTTGCCGACTTTACAGCTCGGATCCCCTGCAACACAATGTAACTCACTCCAGTGCAGTCCTTCAGAAGCTGACTGTCGCTCGGCTGATTAAGGATTCGCCGTCACTAATCGTGTTCGCAACATCAAAATAATTATGTTAAGTGAATACATACCTACGGTCATCTCTCAGGACACATCAAGGACACCCAGGCGCTTTAAAAGTCGTCACTAGAAACATTTGCGTCATCAGTTCAAATAATATGCAGCCAATGCCTGGTGCAGTGTTGTCAAGTCCATATTTATTTAGATGGTACAGAAGCAGAAGATCTGTCACTGAACCCTGTCCTCAGACAGGCCGATCCTTTCTCCGTCCTGACAAAACATCTACACAGTACATTCGGACTCTCAATTAGTTCTGACTCTGAAATATTTACCTTTCGCTAGCCCCTCACGAAACTTTGGTAGACACAATTTCTTTCCCCCATTTCTCTTCGGCCCATCTCAAATTATTCTAGCCTAAGAGGGACAGAAGAAGAGTTCAAGGCATGGAGCTCTTCGCTGTGTAATGTTCTTCAATCCATTTCTACCCCTTAGCTCATTCCTATGTAGTTACACAAAAAATGCGCAAAATATGGCGGTGGCTGCAGGTCAACTTGTGGCTCTGAAAGGGCCCTTGTTTCAAATTTATCTGTTCAAAGTTCCATTGGTTTCGAATGGACATAACCCTCTTCGCTCCTTCCTGTTGGTTCGATGGATCGCATGCTTACATAAACTTGATGCTTTCTCTCTCCAATCACGCTGACACTGAAAATGGAGGCAGTAGGTTCCTCCGAAAGGTTGGCAACACAGTCCACTGACATACGGTGCAATAACCCCAAGAAACACCGCCAGCATTCATAACAAATCAACGTGAAACCTGAAAACCAGTTACAAGTACTTTGTTTGAATAGTGGGATAGTTGATAATGCAGTGCAACTGAGGGAACGTCTGGAGACGATACAAGAAGAAATGGTTAAACTTGCCTGTCACTGACGCACACTAAGGAAAACGGACATATTGGGCCGAAGAAAACACCGACTAAATGACACTGTACAACAAACAGAATGTTCGTTTATCTCTTTACAACAAAAATAAAAATAGGTGATTTTGATAAATTTCGATAAGCCTGAGCTTGAAATTTTTACATCACCCATCATTTCTAAGGAAAGTTGAAAATAATCGTGAATCCCACTAAGAAAATGCTAGTTTCAATAGAGCACAAAAGGTAAGGTTCACCCTACAACCTGCCATGAAGACACTGAGGGGGAGTAACCTCGGCGCTGGATACGTTTGGGTGGTTCAGGCCACGCCCCGACCGCTTTACCCCCGGGAATGACGCGGTATCCATTGTATAGGAGGCTGGGTGGGCGCCAGGGCCGGTCTGGACGGGTGCGGAAAATCCAAGTTACATTTTAAATAAAGTTCAGTGTTTCGTTAATGCTTCGCACTTATAATAAATATCTGTAGCTTGTTTAGTACAAAGGATCAACATCAAGCAGCCAGCATGCAATCCACTTTCCCTTGCAACGTATCTGCTTGGTCTTTCTAAATGCCCGTTACAAACAGCCCCAGATTTGACAGAACGATTTTAAATGTGAGTGAATACTGAACGACGTGTTGCACTCCATTAGTTTCAAAGCGTCCGACAGGTTTCTAACACTTAAAGGTAATTCTCAGTTTCCACACTGTCCAAGAAATTGGCAGTAACTCTTACGAACACACTCCATGCCGTTGTTTCAAGATCATTCAGCTTGTCAAATATGCTGTCCTCCATGACTTTACTGTTTTATTTGATTATGTGAATAAAGGCCATTAAAAGAGAAAATTAAACTATCACAAAAGTTAATGCTGGGCCAACTTAGATTACTTTTCTAGATATTCATATAGAAAAATTTAGTTAAAATGGGTAATGAGACGATCTGGTTGTCTTTTCGATGATTACTGTATACAATATATCAAAATTCCTCACAGTAACACCAAGCAGAAAATTTCTACTGAGCAGTGTAAATGGAACCAGGAGAGGGTGAATTACTACTTCACCCGTGAAGGTGAAGCAGCAATAACTGGGAAAATATATATTCCGTCTCCAGTTTCCACGTGGCAAGAACTGCCAACGTTTGCGAGGATACGTCTCAAGTATTCAACTTTGACAGACCGCCGTAAAAGCTTCAAGGCTCAAAACATTCTTTCAGTTTTATGTCCGTGCAGTATGTCCTTGAGAGACTCCGGCAAGAAAAAAGTTACTTTCCACAAGTTTAAAGTTAGGTACGGCCGTAAAACATGGTGCCCACATGGCCTGCCAGCACAGTTTATATAGCCAACTAATGCTACCAAAATACACGCAGTCCCCTGGTCCAATTATGCGCATATTTCTTAAGCTTGCAAAATGCTTATTTCTTGCAGTCACACATCAATTACCTGAGGCCCTGAAAGAATCAGTTCTGCAGCTGCTTTAGAAACTAAATTGGAGAATGGAAATTTAAATTAAAAGTGGCTCAAAATGAACGAGGAGATGGCTTAAAAATAATAAAATGTACTAACAAAGCTCTAATAATAGACTTAGGCAAATATTTATAAAAAGCTGAATGAATGGTTCAATAGGGTAACAGGTTTGTATATATATCATACGAAGGTCTACCGCCGTGACAACCCGCTCTTAATCGGTAAACTGAACTCAATACTACTACTACTACTACTACTACTACTACTACTTCTACTACTACTACTACTACTACTACTACTACTACTACTAATAATAATAATAATAATAACTTTGAGGTGATTCATACTGTTGTGTTACAGCAGTTGTTAAACAGCTGTGTTTGACGGGCCTTCTGTCAAATTGTTGAGTCCACAAAAAAAAACTGATTCTCCTTATACTTTCGTAAAACATTACATGCTTAAGTGTTGGTCTATCAAGAATCTGTCAAGTTTTTCCGTCTCCCGTAAAACTGTGTATCGGTGGGTTAGGACAAATTTCTATTTTATGAGAGATCTAAACATCAGCATTAATAACATTATAATTGTTCAAGAAAATTTGTTAAGAGACATAATTTGTTCCTATATATATAAACAGTACCGTTCCATTCAAGTCTATTTACTGACATGCAGGCTAAGCAGCGCAGGGCCGGTTGCTAAGTGAACGCCCGAACGCAACCACACACAAATAAACAGATACTGCACAATTACTTGACAGAGGAAGAAAAATCAGAAATAATGCACAAAATATAATCAAATTAATTACACATATCCTACCTAAATTAAAACCACAATTCATATGAAATGTCAGTGACCGAACTACAGCGTAAAATCTGTTTAAGATTTTTTATATTATTCATGGCGCGACAGCCCCTAGTGGGCCACGGCCTCCTAACTGTCAAAGTTTCACGATCACACTCAATGACACACACACCACACTCGGTAGGACTCCTCTGGACGAGTGATCAGCCCGACGCAGAGACCTCTACCTGACAACACACAGCACTTATAAGAGACAGATATCTATGCCCCCAGCGGAATTCGAACCCGAAATCCCAGCAAGCGAGTGGCCGCAGACCCACGCCTTAGACCGAGCGGCCACTGGGATCTACGAGTTCTGATTTACTTAGTAAAAATATCTACATATAACAACTCGTTAACCAAAACAGGCGTTCCATTGAATACACCACTACCCCTACTGAAGGCATTAGCCGCCGAAGCGCACCTAGCGGAAGGACAGTTGCGACGCTTCAGATCAGTACGAAACAAATCAAAATCTCGAAACTTCGATCGGCAAACGAAGGCTGACAGGAAAAAAAAAATTGAACCCCTGTAAACATTAAGTAAAAATAACGCGTTCAGGTAACGTCTCCGAACACTTAAGAAATGAAATTTCAAGTAATTTAATACAGTAATGCAACTGTCCTCTCAATGATTGAGAAAAACGACGACGACGACAAAAATATACGAACTTCCCGTAGATGCGCTCAAGTTTATCGGTCACAGAATGTGGATATTCAATTATTCGGAAACAGGATTATTGCTGACATCAAATTACGTTCTTTCTTTTCCGTTAAGCCAACTTACAAACCCTAAGGCGTCTAATGGGAGCCACCTGAATGACGCCAATATCAGATAAGTTAAGAAACATGACAACTAAACACAGAAGGAGAACTGACGGCAATTAGAAACACGAAAACAATAAATAAAAAATAAATAAATAATGTACGGAAAGGAAGAGATAACCAAAGGAGGAATAACTGAAATAAGTGCCAAAGGAAACGAACGAACAAACAAACAAACAAGTGAAGGGAAGTCTTGTTAACGGAGTTACTTCATATGAGTACTGACCTAGCTTGGTGTCAGCGCTGTCCAGTGTGAGTACGGCAACATTCTGAACAAGACTCACCTGCAACAGAGAAGCAAAGAGTATGTTACAGTAAACTGATGTTAAGGTGTATGTATGCTGCTACAGGTGAGTTACACGATATCACATACACGTGACTAACGCCACTCGAACTTAATGAAATACTAGTACAACTTAAACTCTACACATTTTGCTGAACGGCCAATCCCAACGAATTTGTTCTTCTAGCCGCTCATTTCTGCAAAAGGGCTAACTTGGAAGTCACGTACCGCCCTAAATGAGGTCGAAATAAAGACAACGATCACACAGCATTAGCCAAAGTATGCTTGCTAGAAAAAAACGTGTAAAATGAGTATCATAACACGAAATTAGCTGAAAAAAAGATTCCCTCTCCACATTTCTCTTCTATCTTCTTTTGAGAAAGACGTTAAAAGCCCTTTCCAAATAGTATTAGAGAGATAAAATTCAGATGGTGAGATGGGCGGGACATGTGGCACACATGGGACACAAGAGAAATAAATACATTGTTTTGGTGGAAAAAGTGAAGGAAAGAGACCATTTGGAAGACCTAAGAGTATGTCGGACACTAATATCAAACGGATCTTAAAGAAACAGAGAGAGAGGGTGTAGACCGAATTCAACTGGCAAACGATAGGGGCCAGTGGCTGACTCCTGTAAACACGGTAATGAATCTTCGCGTTTCACGAAACGCGGAGAATTCCTAACTAGCTGAGGAACTATCGGCTTCTGAAGGAGGACTCAGCTTCGTGTAGTCAGTCTGTCAAAGTGCCAAACTGTTAACGCAAACACTTTGATAGTTCGAGGTCACGCAATGCATAAAAGCTGCAGAAGTCAAAAGACAGGTTTAATGAGTATTAGGACTGAAAACTGGTTTCACAAAGCAGGCAGACAGAACGAATAACAGAAGTATGGTAGTCAAGAATCCTTCTTATCTCTAAAAAATTTAAATCCTCATCACAGAAGTAACATAAACTTTGGGAATTAGAATCTTGGTCGTGGGGGAGTTGGTTGAGGCACTGCGCTACAAGCCGGAAAGTCGCGGGTTCGATTCCCGATGGTGTCAATGGAATTTTTTCATTGACATAATCCTTTCGGTCGCACTATGGCCCTGGGGTCCAATTAGCCTCTTAACAGAAATAAGTACCAGGAATATTCCCTGGGGGGTAAAGGCTGCCGGTGTGTAGGGCTGACAACCTTACCACCTGCATGGGCCGACTGTCTAGAAATCTGGGAGCCTCAACCTCCTGGAACCCTAAGGGCCTGTCCAGGCCTGTAATGGGATTGCTTTACCTTTACCTTTACGGGTCTTGGTCTGTATGCGGTAAAAGGCCTTGCATTATCAACCTTTACAGAACACCAAGCCATGCTTCTATCCTTGGAAACCATAGTCTAGACCGAGACAACTGTTCCCAAGAATACAAACAGATCGTGTTGTACAAAGGCTGACAAAACGTCACATTTCACCACCACGACCCCATACGCCTTCTTGACGTGGAGACCACTTGGATATACTGCCTGCCTGACAATGTGACTTTTCTGACATACGAGTATCATTTTTGCAACAATAGACATAAGGGAGAGACGAGGGAGAAGACGTAAGCAGCTACTGGATGACCTTAAGGAAAAGAAAAGATACTGGAAATTGAAAGAGGAAGCACTAGATCGCACCCTGTGGAGAACTCGCTTTGGAAGAGGCTACGGACCTGTCGTAAGACAGACTACAGAATGAATGAGACATAAGGTATACATTACCACGACTCGGTCTTGTTGAATTAGGTAGTGACATTTCCTTCACGTCAGACGTAATGGTTACATCACCATAACTGCGTTAGGCGCTAATTTTCACCAGACAAAATTGGTTATACCGAAAATTCAGTCTTGTTGCATTACGTTGTGGCATTTTATCGACTGCATATATAATGTTTAAGCCTATACAATCACGATAACTTCTTGAAAGACGTGCAATGGCTATACCACCATGACAAGCAAGGTATGAAATGTTTGTGAAACGGGGTTGCACATGAGATATGAGCTCTTCTGGGATATTACACAGTGTTGAGTGGGAGTTCTGTACCGACTTGGACTTCTTGACCCTTGAAGATGGGACCGATACATTGTCCCGAAACGTCGGTACAGAACTACCACTCAATGCCGCGTAATATCCCAGAAGAGCGCAGATTTCATCTAGATCGCGGCAGAAGCCTGAAATCACGGGTTGCACATGTCTGTGAAGCTGAAATGAAAGTACAGCAAACTTCATTTCGTCCCCTTACAGCTCCCGTCCTTTCGGAAACCAAACGAGAAGCAAAAATACATTCCATATCTGTCGTCGTTTTTCTAAATAATGTATTTTGTTACAAAAGTCGTGACGAGGTAACACATATCAGAGACATCTTGTGTTCCATGTAACTCAACCCACTTCATATGCAAATTGCACCGTGTTGTTTGTGTATTACAGAAGTTCGTCCAATTCTAAACCAACAGCAGGCCGAAGTTTCAACACATTCTGCATCTCCATAATTACTCCACGCCAGCTACTCAAGACGTGGCAGTCTTTCAAATGTTTTACGGTGCCAGAAACTGATATTCCAAGGAAACCGCTGTGACGCAACCTTATCACAAAAGGACACACAGCTGTTCTTTTCTGCTACTCTGGCATGAAAGGTCTCGCATAAGTTAACGCAGCTTCCAAACAACATCCCATTGCTTTATAGAACGACGTGTAACAGTTACGCAAGGTGCCGGGCTCATGAGCACGCTTCTCTCCCATTTAATCCTTTAAGTTCTTACAAAAAGCATGCTGTTTCAGTGTGATTTACATCTGCAGTTCTGCACATCAATTCTAAGCAGCTGTCTTAATACCCAATATTGTATTCTTTCTTTTTTTCTCTCCCCCCCCCCCCCACTCCTCCCAATTGAAGCGGAACACTTCATAGTTTTTGGTGCCCAACGTGAGGTGCGATCGTATGTCGTAAAATATTCGTACTTACTGACGTGGTGGAAGTTGAGGGACTTACATAAACTATCCCAAGAAAAATTGGGAATTGTGGCCTCCGTACAGAAAGGATGGCCAAAAGAGTTTCATGGTAGGAATTTTAATGGGGGCAAAACAAGACACTCGGTAGATCCATAATTTTTTAAGTTGACAATGACATAACGAGAAACCATATAATTATTTCCTTTCTAATATTTTAGGTTGAAGGTGGCAAGAACCGCACACAGAATTGTTAATACCTTATAGCGACCATTTTGGAGAACAAGACAAAATGGTTTGATAATTGAGCTCTATAACCACATAAAAGTTCCAAATCCCATATTTAGTACAAAGGCCAAAGTTGGTCTGGCCTATCACATTTCGTGAAAATTTATCAATCTTTTGAGATTATATCGGCAGACACAAGGACGGACATATTAACACGATGGCGCCGATCTTTCTCGATAAAAAAAAGTAAGCTCATAGTGTACTAACGATTTGGGATGCAACGCTCATGCCACACGGCACAAAGAAATTGATTACCATAATCTTCCTAACACAATTCGAGATCTCTATGCCTCCTGCAGTTGTTTGCTTTCAGCCATGCCACCTTCGTACTGAAGTAATGAAAGAATCAATAACTGCAAGGTATTTGTTTGTAAGCACGAATGAAAGGAAGGTACTAACACAAAGTAAATTACGTAAACTTAACGACGGTACATGGTATAAACTGATTAAACGTTTGTGCAAATGACTTGTAACCTATTAATGTAATGGTAGTTTAGAAACAGTCGCTAGTGTGAACCATATTAATCATTAACTAACTACATGGATCAGAGTCCTTCTTGAGAAGCTAACAGATCCTCAGCTCAGTTCTCCGCATTTTATGGAAATATAAGGTTCATTACCGCATTCACAAGAGCCCGCCACCTGTCCCTATCCTGAGCCAGATCAATCCAGTGCAGGACTCAACATCCCACTTCTTGAAGATTCATTTTAGTATTATACTCCCACCTACACCCAGGTCTTCCAAGTGGTCTCTTTCCATCAGGTCTCCGCACCAAAATCCTGTATGCACCTCCTGTCCTCCATACGCGCTACATACCCCGCCCATCTCATTCTTCTTGATTTGATCACCCCAATATTTGGTAAGGAGTACAGAGCATAAAGCTCCTCGTTGTGTAGTCTTCTGCACTCCCCTGTTACCTCATCCCTCTTAGGCCCAATACCCTCCTCAGCACCCTATTCTCGAACACCCTCAGCCAATGTTCCTCCCTCAATGTGAGAGACCAAGTTTCACACCCACACAAGACAACAGGCAAAACTGCAGTTTTGTATATCTTGATCTTTAGCCGATCCCGGTGCCCGCGCGGTCTAAGGCGTGGGTCTGCGGCCGCTCGCTTGCTGGGATTGCGGGTTCGAATCCCGCAGGGGGCATGGATGTCTGGCTCTTGTGAGTGCTGTGTGTTGTCAGGCAGAGGTCTCTGCAACTGCCGATCACTCGTCCAGAGGAGTCCTACAGAGTGTGGTGTGTCTATCTGAGTGTGATCAAGGAAAGTCGTAGAAGAGACCTAGGTACACTAGGGCTGTCGAGCCATGAAAAAAATATCTTGATCTTCATATTTTTGGATAGAAAACTGGAAAAAAAGTATTAATCCTTACAACTTGTGTCTATATAGTTCACTAGGACATTATTAACAAATACAACAAACGCTACGGAGCATAGAGCTTCTTGAGAAGTCCCCCCCCCCCCTTTGTTGAAACCATAGGTTCACTAACGTGTACACAAGATACCGCTACAAAACTGTATCTCGGGTCATTTAAATCCTGTTTATACATTCAAATCTTGTTTCTTTACGACCAGTTTTAATATTATCCTTCGAAATATACACAGGTAGACAACTAAGTTATACCAATACAACACATGCAAAACCAGGGGCCCATAAATATTCCAAAGTTATACAAGCCACCTCAAAATTCTAGAAGCCCGAAAGGTGATATGAAGCAAGTTCCACAATGACGACACACAACTCTGGAATTACCTGTGAACCTCACTGTCATGTGCCGCTTCTGCTCGGTGCGTGTGGAATGATACACACTTTTTTACGTAAGGAAAAACTGCAAGAAATATGCTGCAAATATTAGGCTACACAGTAAAAAATTCAGTCGCCCGGCGAAGAGGTGCCCGGGATTTGTGCACCCCTGAGCAAAACGAGCACAGGCCTCTACAACGGGACGACGAAATTATAGTCGACAGCAGGCTGGGTGGATGCTGAAATGAATTTAATTGACTAATATTGGTTACTATATTCAGTTCATTTCTTAAAAACTGCAGTTTCGCTCTAGCTTCGGAGGAAATCGCCCAGAAAGTTAAGCGTACATCACAGATGTACCTGTCAAAGTTGTTTGCCTCACAGCCCCGCGTAATACATATGCGACACTGTCTCAAGTTTTTATGTAGCAACGTATCAAGAAGGCCGTGCCATGGCTCAGGTGGTTAGTCGCTGGCCTATCACCGCGGAGGCCCAGGTTCGATCCTGGGTGTCCATATGGGATTTGTGATGAACAAAGTGGCACTGGGACAGATCTTTCCCGAGTACTTCGATTTTCCCCATCAAGTTCATTCCACTGGTGCTCCATTACACGGAAAAATAAAAAAAAAACTAAGCATCTTCATCACAGGGTTGTACAATAAGCCTCAAGGGTGCGGTGCATCCTTAGCTTCTGCTGCGGGGACCTTCACCACACACACACACACACACACACAAACGTATTAAGAAATATCCCACAATTAGTCCTGCGTTAAGCAGAAATGTAAGGGTCTTAAGTATCTGTTTCCCAAAGCTTGGAACATCAGATGCCATGTGACAGAATGATAATTAGTACCGTCCTACCGTGCACCACCCCGGAATGACGTAACTGACATCAGGGGTAATTTGCAATGTCTCCTGTCACAAATCACACTGGATGTTTCCCAACATCAAGCTACTGAATACAAACCCTCATATTCTGGTATAGTTACACAGCGATTTAATTATAATGAACCCTTTAAAGCCCAGTGGACACTTTTTATGCCAACAGGTTTAAAATTAAACAAGACAGAAAATACATAGAAGTTTGTTTGTTACAAAACAACTGCACGGAAAATGTACAATATTAAAGACAGAAAATGTACGTATAAAGTAACATTGAGACGCGTTCGGACCTTTGCATTCTCCACGCTTCTCAGATGGTCATGCCATGTAATCCACTGAAGTTACATTTTTTATTGTTCGCAATTTTTACATATATTATACTACAGAACGTTATTAGGCTACTATTACTACGGTACGGCGTTATGCTTCTTTAAAAACGTATTACTTGTTACTTTGACTTTGTTTTCGTTCAAATGTTCGGTCATAAACACCCTGTGCGATCGTCTCTGGTCTGTCTGGCTGCGTAGCGTTTTTCATAATTGTCTCGTAAACGGCACGACTTTCGAAAGAAAAGTACTTGAGACACTGAGATACATGTGTGTTTTGATTTCCTCTACAAATTTTGAGGAAAATATTTTTCATTCCAGGAAGAATTCAGTGAGATATTATTACAAACATACTTAGTTTTTCATGTGAAGTGCCTGATATTTTTGTTCGATTTTAACCAAAACTGAATTTTGTCTACAGATTTTAATATGCGCCCGCAATACAAAATGTCATGAAAATCCGTTTAGTGGAAACCGAGTTGATCCATTAGATAGACGGACGGACAGGAAGAAGCTAAGTCACTTTTCTAAAATATTACGAACGCGCCTAAAAACTCCACATTCTGCCCACAGAGTGCATTTATGTGCTTTGTATGGTCCTCAGAACAAACAACTGTCTTCTACTTATACAGCATTAACTGACTGATTTTTATAACCGAGACAGTGTGTTTTACTGCGCGGAACGGACTGACTCTACATGCCTTGTAATTCAGATCAAGGTTCTTCTTTAAAGCGACAATTCTAATTGTATTATTTCTGCAGTACCACGTGTTTAACACTAGGCTTTAATCATACCTGTGTTTTTGTACAGGCTCATCTATTCACATAATAACCCCACGCTGCGGGGTCTTACAAGTTGATAGCCACTCACGTGATCACGAAATCTTCTACTTTTATGGAATCCGAAGGTCCATTGCAGTGTTCACAAAAGTTCGATATTGCACCTATCCTGTGTCAGTTAATCCAATCACTCCCCCACTACCTCTAAAACACATTTTAATAATATCCTCCCATCTGTGCTCAGAAAGGAATACTAGATCAAGCACCCACGCAAGAACCGTATATGTTGGAATAACAGACAAATAATTTTCTTCACTGACTGATTTATTTAATGACACTTTCTCAGCTGCATAAATAGAGTGACTGTTGGCAATGAATACGGAAGGACGCTGAAGGTAGGAAGGTTTGTGACAGTGGTTGATTACACACGATCATGACACTATGCTACACACTGTCCACTGTTAAATACAACTGAGACAATGAACAATACGACAATGTATAATTTAACTATAACAACCTGTAACGACCCAGGAAAATATTCAGACTTCTAAAATATATTTTGGGCCAACAATTCTAAAGCAATTAGGAGAGAACTAAACTGAAGAAGTACAGGGAGTTCGATTGAAAACCAAACCCACATGCAAGGCAAAATTAACGGCCTTATATTTCCGAATTTAATATAAATAAATATATATATATATGTGTGTTAAGAGTACGTGTTGGAAATGAGTCCCTTCAGCTAGTACACACGCTTGATTACGATGGAACGGAAATACTGGAAAACCATGTTCTCAATTTCCTACGATAGTTTTCATAGGATTTCTTCTTTGTATGGGTTTGCACAATAAAAATCCCCTGTATTAGACTCTACACATACTCACGAACAAAATAAATGTTCCCATTTTATACTACCTTTATCCGCATAAGAAAACCTGAGTTATGTAACTTAACAAAGCTGTCTGAAGGGACCAGTGAAGTCTCATTAACAAACACAATATTTTTCCATGTCGTGTACATTTATTGAAACGAAAGACAAGGTAACACAGGTCTCAATAAAATGTTAAGTCTATGCTGCTTATTATTTCTGCGACATTAAGCGGTACGCTGGTGTCTGCAATAAATGAACAACATCAAGATCAACGGGTTATACCAAGTGGCAAAAGGCACATCTCAAAAATATGTTTACACCAGCGCACTATCTCACCATATGAAGTGCAAATTTGATGTATCATGTATTTAAAAATTGAGTTATCAAGTATTTAATAATTGACTTATCACCTCTTACTGTTGGTAAGCACACAGTCACCATTACAGAGAGCAATAGGTCAGTAATGAACAGGTAAACAATCGCCGCTTGCAGTCAGAATCATATAAAATATTCGTACATAAACATACTTTGTAAGCAAAACGCAGGGTGCTCCAAATGCTTAAACATGTTAAACATGCTACAACTCACTGGCTTAAAATCCCGTTAAGATAAAATCTTTTTCGTCTTTATGACCAGAAGTGATCCACAAGCCGTACTTTACACAGCCTCGGTCATGTGTATTGGCTCAGTATGTAGGCCTGCCCTCCACAAAATGTCTTTTTTGAGACCAAATGGGAAATCAAGGACTGTTGTCAGCAAATCGATCACAGCACAGAGAGAGCTAAAATACCGCAAGCTGGAGGTCTCCTTGCGTCACTTACCATTTCTACTGCAGATGTAATGAGGACAAGTAACTAATCATTCCCGTGTTTTATATGTCTGGAACAAAACAGAGTTAAGTAAAAGGTAAACTTATTCCTGAGCTTAATTAGCAAATCATCATGAAAGGTAAGGGGTGGTACATGCAGAACTCCACCTCAGCACTCGATGGACAACAGCACCAGCACAGCGTAAGTAACATTAACGCACTGAGGGTCGTGCCATGGCTCAGGCGGTTAGTCGCCGGCCTCCCACCGCGGAGGCCCGGATTCGATCCCAGGTCAGTCCATGTGGGATTTGTGGTGGACGAAGTGGCACTGGGACAGGTTTTTCCTCGAGTACTTCGATTTTCCCCCGTCAATTTCATTCAATCGGTGCTCCATTAACTAACTCCATGGAGCAGAGTCCTTCTTGAGATGCTAACAGGTCGTTAGCTAGTCAAGAAATTCCCCGCGTTTTATGGAACACGAAGGTTCATTATCGCACTCACAAGAGCCCGCCACCTGCCCCTATCCTGAGCCATATCAATCCAGTCCATGCCCCCATCCCACTTCTTGAAGATCCATTTTAATATTATCCTCCCATCTACGCCTGGGTCTTCCAAGTGGTCTCCTTCCCTCAGGTCTCTCCACCAAAATCCTGTATGCACCTCTTCCCTCACCCATACGTGCTACATGCCCCGCCCACCTCATTCTTCTTGATTTGATCACCCGAATAATAGTTGGTGATGAGTACAGACCATTAAGTTCCTCGTTATGCAGTCTTCTCCACTCCCCCGTTACCTCGTCCCTCTTAGGCCCAAATATCCTCCTCAGCACCCTATTCTCGAACACCCTCAGCCTATACGTTGTATTGACCGTGCATCTTATTACAGTTGAAATTTATTTTACTTTACCAACTTATGCACAATATCTTACAATAGTATCAATTTACCCCTATACGTATTTCGGCTTGTTAATAGCCATCCTCAAGGGGTCACAGCATTAAAGCACAGACTATACATCTATTATATAAGTTGTTACATCCATATGAGTAAAACGTTAAAATATTAGTCTATTGTTTTCGAGCTCCAAATTTGTAACCATTTTAAAGACATTTTAATCTCTTAATACACATACGGTTTAAGAGCTCAAAGTGGAGCTCGAAAACAATAGACTAATATTTTAACGTTTTACTCATATGGATGTAACAACTTATACAATAGATGTATAGTCTGTGCTTTAATGTTGTGACCCCCTGAGGATGGCTATTAACAAGCCGAAATACGTATAGGGGTAAATTGATACTATTGTAAGATATTGTGCATAAGTTGGTAAAATAAAATAAATTTCAACCCTCAGCCTATGTTCAACGATGCTCCATTACACGGAAAAACGAAAAACTAATCATCTTCATCACAGGGTTGCACAATATGCCTTAAGGCTGTGGTGCGTCCGTAGCTTCTGCTGCGGGGCCCTTCAGCACAAAAAAAACCACTGAGGACTGTACCTGGTCTATGTTACACACAATATTCAATTTGTACCTCACAGATTACAAAACGTGTTTACGTTAGGGGCACCAATCAGTGCCGTTTAGGGAAATAATGTTTGTTTATTGTAGCAATCATATGAAGCACGTGTCAATACAATGTGTGGGCAGAATTTAGAGTCTTTAGTGTTAAAGCTAGTGTAAGTGTAAGTGTAATAACCACCACACTTCAAAGGATTAAAAACAGAGATACCACTTGCTGAACTAGGACTCTGCTCCATGTGTGTGTGTGTGTGTGTGTGTGTGTGTGGCTGTTTGCTGCTTATGTAATGTCGGAGGCACATCACATTTACAGTGCACATTTTTGCTTTAGCTATAATCAGCTTTCAGTACGCAAACAGTTACGCAGTTCAGGACTATACAGTGCGATGCCGCAAAACATGGGTAGAACTTTGTGGCGGCAGTTTCATTCTGGTGACGTTCAAGTCACGTGATTATTAAGCAGAGTTAATTAAAAGAACAGATAGAGTTACTATCCGTACATATAATAGGATGCGGATTATGATTGATGATGTTTGTGTTATACAAGAATGTGGATCAACAGTAATAGTTGAGAAAATAGCGATATGTCAGCAACAAACTGCAGTGGGAGGTACCGATGCTTCAGTCGGCATTGCAGTCTTGCAACCAGGTCGGTAAAAACCAATTCATTTTCTGAAAAATGAGCAGCGTTTCTACCGTAGCTGGAAAAAAAACACCCGGCACTCAGAGACACGCACGGTTACATATAATCAATTTACCAGACTATATATAATATATATATATATAATACACGTGTCCGCACTGGGTGCGCTTAATGGCCAAGGCCCAAGGCCTTCAATTTTGTGAAAAAAGAAAACCTGAGTTCTGACGCGTTAATGGATTTCTCATAGCGGACGATGGCAACTGCAATATTGGATAACACAGCACAAGAGATCGTTATACGTTTTCACTAACACGTAAGAAACATCATGTTTTCTCTGAATTGGTGGGTAAACTCAACACGGAAATGATCAAAAGGTTGTAACACGTACCCGTTCCCCTTATTCTCTGCTTATATTTATACGCAAGACACGTCGATGGACATAACACAGATTAAAATAAGGATGATATTAAAATTAGAATCAACATTTAGCCATTAACGAAACATCACAATCTCAAATGTAGTAAGCCGAATCCGCCTGTCTGGAGGTGTCATTCTCCAGCATCTAAACCAAGCTGTTGTTTATTGATCAAACAGTCTAGCGATGAGTCACAACAAAGCCCGTGGGAGATTACGTAAATTTTAAACTGAATTAAATTCAGGTCAGGGACATTGATTTAATAATAGCAAGCAGGCTTTACACCCGCCACCTATTAAAAAAAACTACAGCTTAATAACGGGTCCTTAGTTTATCTGGCCCACATCACTGGCCACTTCCTGTCGGCTACCTTATCGCACAGAACTTGGCTGACTCAGTGAACCGGCCACCCCGCGCGCTATCGACAGTCAGTCGCATCATGGAGAAACAGGCCCCACACTCCCTCTGTTCAACGATTAAACTTAGTTTCATCTCAGAGGATGTCATCTCACAGAATAACAGGTATTGTCTACAGAAAATCCCATTATAATCCACGAAGGGCCGTTAAATGACGTTAAAATTGGTGTGTGGTGTGATTTGAGTGCAATGGGCCCATTTATTTTTTCTGAGACCAACAACTCACATCGATGTTACACACATTCTGACACTATTTTCTGAACACCTCAAACAATTCTATGCCTTGTTTACAGTGTCTTTTTGTGGCACATAAAGGGAGGGGACTGTGGCCTCCTCGTTCGCCAAATCTGAACTCGCGTGACTTTTATTTGTGGTGCATGTTAAAGGATAAGATGCACAAAAATAATCCTCGCACTCAACACGATCGGAAGAAAAGCACTCAGGAAGAAGGGTCTTCAGTTTTACCAGCAGAAATTCGACGTGCAATAAACAACGCGTTTGTTAGGTGTGACACGTATGTGCGAGCCGAAGGAAATCATTTTCACCAACATCTTTAAATATGGTGAGTAAAAAGCTAATATTAACTGCAATACATTGCACTGAAACGTTCCCGCGCCTTCTTCACAAATAACGAGTAAAACAATACTTGCAGTAATATAGTGAAATAAAATGCATGGACCCCGACTCATGGTAAATTGGAATAGCGGCAATCGATGCGTTCGTTGCCGCCATGCAAAAGAGTCTGTGAGATGACAAAATGGGCCAGATAAACCAAGGACCCTGTATATATGAAACTGTAATTAGTGTACCTACTGTTTTATAATGGAGTACACGTAAAACTTTGCCTTTGGAGCTCAAAGAAACATGTTTTAGGGCAAAGGCACACAAGTTTTCGAAAAATCTAGGGGCCACCACAAAATTCTAGGCCCCAGAGGGATGACATTAAGCAAGTTCTATATTGAGAGTCCACAAATATTAGGCGCCACAGCAAAAAAAAAAAAAAGAATTTAGTCGCCATTGTGAACTGACCCCCGGGATTTGTCCACCCATGTTTCAGGGTATTTGAAAATAATGTATTGACGAGAATGTTTGAACCCAAGAAATGATAAAGTAACAAGACAGTAGCAAAAATCGTCACTTGTAATTTTTTTTATTAGAGTCATTCAACCGTAGAGGATGACATGGCCAGGCATGTAGCACACACGGGTGAGATGAAAAGTGCGTAACAATTTTAATGAGGAAATGTACAGGTCAGTACCTAGGCTAAGACTTCAGAAAAATATTCAGAACGATCTTAACAGCAGGGTGTGAGGTTTGGACTAGATTCGACTGACTTAGGTAATGGTCTAGTAGTAAACTTAATGAAGATGGCAATGAACCTTGAGGTTCCATAACAGACCGGTAACTTTCTGACCATATGTGCTACTCTCAGCATACCAAGGACGACCTGCACAATGGAGATAGCGGGTTAGTCCAAACATTTTTTTAAACAAGACCCTTTTCGTATATATATAAAACTCTCAAGAAATAGAGCACTGGTTCATCATTTATTCATTCCATAAACACGTACCCATACCTCTCGCACGCAACGAATTACACAAAGCTTGTTCAGGCAACAAAATAAGCTGACGTCATGGACAGGGTACCACACACGCCAAGCACAGGTCTTCCTTCGTGAGAATATTTGTAAACAATTCCCAGGTCAACTGCCAGAAAAATGCTACAAGGTGAGGCCATTTTATATCAATAACTACATTACTGCATGGAAGTGTGTGTCAGGGTTGAACAAATCATAAAGAGACAGGATATAGCTACTAAAACGAATGAATATTAATATTTTTATTTATTAAATAAATAATTAGTTTAATTTCATGTACAATACAAATGAATATAAATTAAGCACTAAAATACCTAAGTTACATCCCCAAATAACATTAAAAATAATACAGTATTTAATACTAATGTACAAAACGGATTTCATAGCCTCCAAATCCCCACCCCGCCCTACGAAAAATTAAGAATTCAGCCACAGTTTCCTTAACACCGCGCTGAGAATATTCCAGGACGACTAACTGCGGATCGTGACTAATTTAAATGTCGTGTCGTAGCATTTTAAGTATGCATTTATTGATAATTTCATTACTTCCCTTTATAGGTCTTTTCTTTCTTTCCTCATTCGTTGTTTCTCTCTCTTCACTCCGTCCTTCCATTTCTCTTACTTTTTCCTTCTCTTCTTCATCACGTAAACCCTTCAGTAGATAAAGAGTTTTGTAAAGCAGCGGCATAAAAAGCAAGCTGCTATTTAAAACTATCGCGTTCCTCCCTACAGAAAAGCTTTTCGGAAAGTTCTTTAACAGCTGACGATATACAGCACAGAGCCTTCGCCAATTCCTTTCAAAAGAACCGTACAATGCTGTGTGCGTGAATGTGCAGCTCCAGCTGGTTTCAGCCGGTTTCAGCGAGTAACGCCACCGAATATAATGCGATCTTGAAATATTTATGCCTGCAGTAAAAAGCGTAACTTTGGGGGACGCAAGAATGAGTTGAGATAGTTTTAAGGTTAAAAAAAAGTTGTACGGCTTGAGACATAACAGGACTATGGAAGATATCACTTTTCTCGGATGAAGGAGTATAGACTGCCAAACAGACGTGCGTGTCGGACTGTAAAGAAAGAACAGATATGATAAGGTGTGTATGAAATATGTAGAGGAAACGGTCTGTGTAGCTTCACAGTATGCCGGACGCATAGCTTGCAAACAACAAGCAGAAACGTGTCACTTCCTTGCTTTTTGTGCCGGGAAATATCGAATGTCTTAAGGAAGACGTCAGAGTTCCACCTCGACGGAACGAATCTCAGAATTGTTTCACTACCATATTTAACTACCTATCAGTAAATAAAACTCATCTTGGCGTTGAATGATCGGATGGTAGTGTATAATTAATTAGAAAGGATGTAGAAGGAAGCGGTCGTGGCCTGATTTAAGGCATTACATCGGCGAAAAGAACTACAATAAAAAAAAACTCTGTCACAACTGAGATTCTAACGGGGAATCTCCCGAATACAAATCAGAAGCGTTAGTGTTTGAGCAAACTTGCTCGATCTCAGAATTTTCAGTCGCTACCGAAAACGGTGTTCAAACTGAAGGTAGCAACCCAGGCAAGATCGCAAAAACGTACTACACCCGAAGTCTTTAACGAAGTTCAACAAATGCAAAGATTGTTCAAAATCCCTTTACCGATTTGAAAATGAATCTTGCGGGTGAATAGACGGACATTACCCCTTCACGATAAGTTTTAGTCTATTATTATTATTATTATTATTATTATTATTATTTATTATTCTGTTGCCGCTTCGTGCATTATCCAAAAACTAGAATCGACACTTTGTCTGTGCAACTCTTTTACATTTATATGGTTAAATGTTCATGAAACAAAAAATCAATTAGTTAATTACTTACAGGCGGTAGGTACAGGCATGTGCAACAAGATAAAATAGCTTTTTGCGTTCGTACTTTTCACAAGACAAACACTGCTTCGTACGTTTAAGAAAATCTCATTTGAACACTCCTGCAATGCTGTTGTCAGGCGAACATAAACATCTGTCCTTAATGTCAGGGGCCAAGTTTAACGCCAGTACGAAACAACAAGATAAAATGACAGAGATGTGTATATTTGCAACTTCACGTTGTTGAACAGCCGACGGGAAGACACGAGATTCATGGCTGGGCAATAGCAAGCATGGGAAATATGGGCACAATAATCATTTAAAAATGGAAATTCACATACGTCATATTCGTATTTAAAACAAAATCAGTTCCTACCTCCAAGAAAACAGGTGTCTCTCTATTATAAATTTCCTTCATACTGTCTAAGAACATACGTTTTGTTTTCAAAACACACTAAACCAAAGAATATACTCTGTGAATAAAATTCGGAGATTTAAAAGGTTAAAAGCAAGTGGTACATAGAGTTACCACAGTGTTTTATCATTTTAAAACACAGGCCATTTTTTTTACATGGTGAAGGGCCCCGCAGAAGATGCTACAGACGCACCACAGCCTTAAGGCTTTTTGTGCAACCCTATGATGAAGATGAGCAGTTTTTTTTACCAAGTTTTACAAGTAATGGAGCACCAGTGGAATGAAATGGACAGGGAAAACCGACAACTCGGAGAAAAACCTGTCCCAGTGCCACTTTGTCCACCACAAACCCCCACATGGACTGACCCGGGATCAAATACGGGCCTCCGCAGTGAGAGGCCGGCGACTAACCGCCTGAGCCATGGCACGGCCTTAACACAGGTATTACTATACCATCAAGTATTATCTCTTTTAACATCAAAAAGCTATTAACTGTGCTCACACAGTGTTCAATGGATACCGTATGGTTAGCAATATAAACAGCCGTTACTTGATTAATTGCATGAACAGGTTGCTATTTATAGTGAAGATATAGCGCATTACCTATGAGGTACTAACTAAAAGTTTAAACATAATTTAGACTATATTCATGCTGCAACGTGTTAACAGGTTAACACGTTGCAGCATGAAGTCTTCGCTTTAAATATCCAAGAGATACACGAGCCCACATAAAATTAGCGGAATAATTGGATTGGTTTCGATATGGTCAACTGTTTATTCGGTTGGTGACAGCAAAGCAAAGTGTTGTTGAAATCACCGCAACTAACCCAGTGATGGGCCACAGGACACGGTCACTGCATGTTTTGCACGCCAGCCTTCCGCTAGCGATTTCCACATTCCGAACAGACACTCTGCCGTTGTTAACATATTAATTTTTATATAATACAGGTTCTGGCATGATATGTAATGGAAATTTCAATACGACATACAGTTCCCATGTATTATAATAGCGGAAAATAATTTGATAACGACTTTGCGCAGCGCTCCAAATTGAAGGAATTCAGCTGGAAAATTGGTTCCGCAGTAACTAACTAACTAACTAACTAACTAACAGCATAACAAATGGCATGCTAATCATGATGCTTAATGTGGGAGGAAAATGAAGAAAATGATCCTGGCCTACTTTCAGATACAATCCCGGCATTTTCCTCAAAGGTTTTTGGAAATTAATTAAAAACAAATCATTACAGTTATTTTCCAGACTAGTTGGAATCTGCTGATCCCAGAGGCCGCGCGGTCTAGGGCGTGGGTCTGCGGCCGCTCGCTTTCTGGAATTGTGGGTTCGAATCCCGCCGGGGGGCATGGATGTTTGTCTCTTGTGAGTATTGTGTGTTGTCAGGTAGAGGTCTCTGTGTCGGGCTGATCACTCGCCCAGAGGAGTTATATCGATTGTTGTGTGTCTGAGTGTGATCGTGAAGCCTCGATGATGACGCGGCCTTGGCCCACTAGCGGCTGTTGCGCCACTGGAAAAAAAAAAGTTGGACTCTACCTGAAAAAAAAGCGCAAATCACGCACCCATTCTTTGTTCTTTACTCTTTATACTGTTCTTAAGTGCGCCTACAGTTATTTTCCTCAACACGGAACATTTTTAAGTAACTCCATTTATCATGTTACCAATTTTTATCCCAGTGTTAGGAATCGTTTCCTTCTCGTCCCTACTCTAAACACATTGAAAAGTCGAATGCCCAGTGATTGTACCTGCTGATACATTTCGAAGTATTAGTATCAAAATTGTTTTACACACTAAATGCAGCCACAAGAAAATACGAGTACTAAGGCCTTCTTTGGCTGACGTGTACAGGAAGAACACAGAACAGAGACGTTATCTGTGTCTGACCGTCTGCGCGTTCGCATTTACATTTCCAAAAGTACTTAATTTGCTTCCAAGAACTCTGTTTGAGGGAGCCATAAGAGTTTTTGGAGTATTTTTAGAAGGGCCCCGCAGCAGAAGCTACGGACGCACCGCAGCCTTAAGGCTTATTGTGCAACCCTGTGATGAAAATGAAGAGACAGATGATCAGTTTTTTCATTTTTACAAATAATGGAGCACCGGTGGAATGAAATTGACAGGGGAAAACCGAAGTACTCGGGGAAAAACCTGTCCCAGTGCCACTTTGTCCACCACAAATTCCACATGGATTGAGCCGGGATCGAACCCGGGCCTCCGCGGTGGAAGGCCGGCGACTAACCGCCTGAGCCATGGCACGGCCTTTGGGGAGATTAGTTTCCATCCATATCAGTCCACTACAAAGCAAACTTCGCGTGACGCTCGAGTCTACATGTATATCATTCTTGTTTGAAGAAATTAATAAAAAATTGAGTTACGCGGTATAAAATATAGAGCGCGCTGACCTCTATGAAATATTCAAACGTTGCTCGATAAGCGACTAATACTTACTGAAATATAGGTAACACTATGTATCCTTCACCAATAATGTCCGTCTATGACACGCGCAGAAGATTATTAAGTTCAAGCCAAGTGAAATTTTCATCCCATACCCCTCTAAAACAAACTGCGTGCGATAGAACATAAAATGAAAATGAAAATCTGTTCATACTGGTTTTAACATTTACATTACCAGCAAGGCGATGCCGTGAACTGATAACAAGAAAAGCTGAGAATTACTTCGCTGCTAAAGACCCGTGCAATCAACATAAGCGCACATTAGAATCTAAACAAACATCACGGGAGTGCAAAAGGGACATAAAAAACACCATCACCCTCGTTTTACGTTAATCATTCCTGCCATCACAAATGGAGTTTCTGGTACTGCACCATTACATCTCTGCAAAGGAAATGTTATTGCCTGATCAGAAAACACTGATTTATGGTGGTGTAACAATTACATCTGGTGAGGTGGAAGGCTACTTACTACCTAGCTCTAGGAGACCGAGTTATGTATGTAACTATTACATCTGTCATAGAGGGAATGCCAAACGATTCTGTTGGTGTTGTGTTGCCAGTTGCATACAACGTATGTACGAAGTTTATTCTATACTCTCTTAATGGCCATAAATAAAAAAAAACATTCTACTCATCTTGTATCTACTGTTTCTCCAACTGTTTCGACGTAAACAGCAGTTTAAAAACCCTTATATGAAGTCCCTTAACACAGATATGTGTCACAGATGAATGTCTGGGTAAAGGTAAAGCAATCCCATTACAGGCCTGGACAGGCCCTTACGGTTCCAGGAGGTTGAGGCTCCCAGATTTCTAGACGATCGGCACATGAAGGTGGTAAGATTGTCAGCCCTACGCACCGGCAGCCTTTACCCCTCAGGAAATATTCCTGGTACTCATTTCTGTTAGAGGCTGAGTCGACCCCAGGGCCATAGTGCGACCGGAAGGATTATGTCAATGAAAATTTCCAATGACACCATCGGGAATCGAACCCAATGAATCTGAAAGTTACAATGACAGTATAAACCGAATGAAGAAAAAACAAATAAACAGAACTCATAAAAAGAATCTATAAAATTTACTATTTAAAATGGGATATCGAATGAGACATACAGACATACAGACCCTGCACGAAAAATACTTCAAAATAAATTCCAGTTCTTTGTGTACAAAAAAGGACACACCAAAGAAGATTACACACTTCTCTCCATAGATCCGGAATTTGTGGGGGTTTCTCGATCAGTAGCTATTCTAAATTGTCATTGATACAAGCTTCCAAGCAATAAGACAAAAAAGGTTTAATCACAAACCACATTATTTTCTTTCTGGCTTTATTTATCCCTCTCCAAGCGGATGATGTTTGAATGTAAAAAATAGTTCTTTTATCTCAACTGTCAGTTACAAATGTAACTTCTAGTAACCTATAAGCTGTTAGTTCAGAGGGAATCACACATCAGGAGTGCTTACGACAGAAGTAGCCATTTCAAGGCGATCTATCTCTCTCGTAATGTAGAAAGTGTTGATGGCGCTTTACTAGCCCTAAATAGGAAGGACTGGGGACTTGGACTTGTGGAGGACTGACACAACCTCTAAATTAACGTCAATGATCATAGACTGTTTCGGGCCTAGAATTGTACCGCATCGAAAATTCCATGCAACCGCGGTGCCTAGACTTGTATTTAAGAGGCACCGGCTTCGAATCTCGAACAGGACGACTATCTAACTAAGGGTTCATGTGTCTTGCTTCAGTCTCTCCATACGAATGCCTGGATAGTGTCTTGAGGAATACCACGACCACCCTCCTCCAAATTCTTACCTAATCACCACTAATATCCACTCTTCCCATACAGTTCGGAAACACAAGCTTATTAAAATCTGTGGTTGAAACAGTATCATTTAACAACACGCATAAATCGATTGCAGAGTATTTCGAAACCGCGACTTTTTACAAACCGATGACTACTGAGGCCCTTTTCGGCGGCAGCCTGAACGGATCCATCACCTCTACCTAGTGGCAAGTGTTCGCACAATATTACCAGCACGCCCCCTATACACCTCACTGCGCAGCGATGAAGTAGTGACACAGAATTACCTAGCAGGCAAACAAGGTTGCTTGATATCAGCTTCAATGTCTGCAAATGAGGTACCTTGAAACGCCATTAGAGGGAAAGCTGAATACGCCCAATCATTTGATTTTCAAATGAAGTCCCCACAAAACCTCCACAAAGAACAAGGCCCAGTGTAGATTTCATTGCGTATTTCATTTGCATAAACGACTATAAGCATATTTCTGCAGTTTTATTGGTAAACTATAATAAAATGGCACTAACAGGGTGCAATTAAAAATTCATGACGAGGGAGCTATCTCATACGATTTCGGCACATAACGCCGGGTTCCTACAATGTGGTCCGCAAATCGATATTCGTCCCCTAACTCACATTTGCTGTCAACGTGAGATACGAATGAGCACAAAACTTTACCTGAAGACTCAAGTGTTTTGGGGCATTACGCTGTGTAGTTGGGTGAACAGTTCCCGATGTTTACAGGGATTGCAGTGCCCTTACCTTCAGGGTCTTCTTGACCCTGAAGGTAACTGTATTCTTCTGCAGATGACCCACACTATCAGCCAGTATCTTCTGGCACAGCACGCCCTTCCGCGATGGATACTGGAACCGCATCTGACTTTTCATTATGTCTGTGTGATCGTTCTGTGACAGTGTTATAACATCTGTCCACTTGTACAGGATTTACATCAACATCAGTACAGTATACACGCATAAGACCGTGCACATGTGTCACTGTATGCGACCCTGGAACCTAACCCATTACTTTCCTTATGGTCTCTTATCCTCCATTTGTGCGAGTTTGATGTTCGCGAGGTTTATGCAGAAACGAAACCTCTCGTACATAGCAGTCGATCGTGTTTGTGAGTGTGTCTGTATATTTTTACGAATGTATGTATCCCCCCCCCCCAGCAGTTGTTGGGCCTGTCTGTACGTGTATTTGCGCGCACTTACGTGTGTGTGTCAGCTGGACGGTCTTGGGATCGAATTCCGGTGGGGGCGAGATTTTCAGCACCCGTCCAGATCGGCCCTGGGGCCTACCCAGCCTCCTGTACAATGGGTACCGGGATCATTCCCGGGGGGGTAAAGCGGCCGAGGCGTGGCGTTGACCACCCACCCCCACTCTCGTGTAACTGCAAGCTGTAAATCGCTTGCACAATCCTCTCTCCTCTCGCAACACACACTTCATCCACTGAGGCAAAGGAGAAGTCACGCAGTCAGCGCGTTATGCAGTAGTTCGATAACAAACAGCCGCCATAATAATACACAAAAACAAAAGGTTTCGGTTAACAATTCGATAATCGACTTTACGATCCGATCCAATCCGTTTCTAGTAATAAACGTTAATTTTTTTGCCGTATTCACAGTCTGGTCTGAAAAGTTTCGCGGGCTACCAAAACATTTCAAACGGACGGCCAGTTTCACATGCCTGATCTACGCAATATTTTCGAAGGGATTTCTTCCTTTTAAGTATCTGCATTTTGTACGCATTTATCATTTTCCCCGTGCGGGTTACACGCGCCACCGATGTAATGATCATCGATTATTCTGCCGAAACTATTGGTGATCAGCACTAACTACGACATGCCTCGTGTATTCACTTTTCGACAGTCCACAAACAATTAACTTCTAGTTTGTGCGTTACGCATGGCATTAATAAACCCATCACCGTTAGACACAGCACGTTATGGAATAGATTAAAACACAATAAAAAATAATGACGTTTCAAAAATCAGTTCATCCAGGACAGAACTGTTCGAGCAACACAAGTAGACAGTGGCAAAGATCAAACACACTTTTTGCAAAACTTTATATAAGCTAAAGGCTTTGTCTTCTGTCTGGCCTACAGTACACCACGCTGGAAATGGCAGGTAAATTTACGTAAGCAGTGTAGTATCCTTATTTCAGTCGCTTCTTCTATAAAAATGTAAGCGACGGTTACTGTGGAGTGGAATGACCTGCAGAACGCACTCCAAAATGAAATAAATTATACCAATAAAACACATGTGCGTGACATATGGCATGGTTGAGCAAAAGAGAACCACAAATTAGGTCAGTCTTATAAATAATTTAATGTGCAGCATCAACAAAGACATATGACGCATTTTAATGGCGAATATCCGATCCGTTACGAAAGAACTGAGAACAAACGGGATGAGGTTATCATGGCGGTCAGTATTCAGATTTCGGTCTTCCGGAATGTGACGCCGTGTAGTTCGGTAGACAGGTACCATCATTACAGTGAAAACAACGGCCTCAAATTTCAAAGCACTCAGAAGTCCCTAATATGGCTTTAGATTTCACACTGTTGACACCGTGCATCTTCGTCATACTAAATTAAGTTACAGACCAACTGATGCACGCTAAAACCACTTTTTAATGTAGCTTTATTATTGTTAAAATTGTTAAAATTGTACCCCTACACGTGTTTCGATCCTAGGATCATCATCAGGGTTTTTTTTTTTAGCTGAAAGCTACAGTCACTTCAAACACATGATTTTAAATATTCATACGGCGCATTAAAACTTATATATTATAAGTTAAAATCTTGTTAAAATCTTTACTTTTACAATTATACAACTTTTAACGAGTCTTTTAACAAGATTTTAACAATTTTAACTTATAATATATAAGTTTTAATGTGCCGTATGAATATTTAAAATCATGTGTTTGAAGTGACTGTAGCTTTCAGCTAAAAAAAAAAAAAAAAAAAAAAAAAAAAACCCTGATGATGATCCTAGGATCGAAACACGTGCAGGGGTACAATTTTAACAATTTTAACAATAATAAAGCTACATTAAAAAGTGGTTTTAGTGTGCATCAGTTGGTCTGTAACTTAATTTAATATGGCTTTAGATATTTTGCCTTTTAATTTTTGGGGTTGTGAATATTTCTTGTAAAAAAGAACACGTAATGAAACTGGCTGACATCAAAATCACAGAAAATGTGGGACGACAGACCAAGCAAGAAAATATCGAAGTGCTTAACCCACTTCATGAGAAAAATAAGAAGATTTGGAGACGATATACAGACGTCGGAAGACATTTAAAAGACGGCTATGCAATTGGAAATGGTTTGAGCATATTCCGTGAAGAGGACAACAATAGTAAAGTAGGCCAGCTTTAACGTGTTACGTGTTCGGCACGTCTAAATCACCGAGAATTCAGCGCGAACAGTGAGTTACCAAGGAAGGAAGGACGAAGGAAAGAAATGAATGAACAAAAGAATTTCAGTCACAGTATCTTCTCCTTCACAACTTTCAACACAGTTTAACCATCACCAGTTCAGATTTTCTTATTTAATTTCATGAGAATTTCTTCCCAAAAGCGAATTTACTCCTGCACTAAACACCACGCCGCGAGGATGTATGGGAGATCAGATTCGCAGCCACACATATTCTCTGCCTCGGCCTTAGATGCAGGTGAATGACCGGCTGAACGACCAAGCTGCTTCATCCCTGGCAAAACAGTCGCAGGTACCCACTGCACAGGGGACTGAGTGAGCCTCAGGACCTGCTGCCGCCAGTAACCGAACCCCGGCTATCCAGCCCGTATCCCAGCCACTGCAAAATCCTGAAGAGAACATGTAAATACGACTTAAAAAAGAGCATTCCGAATGTTAATTTCCATCCCTACGTACCCTTACACCGTCACTTCATATAGTTGTATGGAGCAAACACGCAGTTTGGAGCGCTCAGGTAACCAACTCCTAAATACACATACTTCTTAATTACATAATGCATACAGCAATAAACAACGCTGGGTTTCACGGAATCAGATTACAACATAAGCTACACTGTAAACTGTGTTTGCTTCCTGCAGCACAGTTCATACAGCTACGTGACTGGTCACGGCCGTGGGTTCACTTACCAGAAGGAATAAGGATTTTCTCCTCAACTGAATAAAACACTATAATAAGAAGAAGCATTAATCAAAAAGCACTTAATTCAGGAATACGTGTAATTTGTGTTTTGCTGCCTGACTGCAGTTCCAAAACATGTACATTGTATTTTCACTTATTCGCAGCCACGACTCGACTAAATTTTCAAAAGTTAATAGGTTTTACTTACGGATGCATAACATGAGGGAATTAAGTTTCATATTACGTTTGATCCATGCAACTGTTGCTTTTGATCGTAATTTTCTCACTTTTTTACATTACATTACGTCTATCGTTTCATTATTTTGTGTTCCCTCTAACATCAACATCACCGTTCACCACATCCGGGCATGGAAACGAGATATTGCTATCGCGGGACTCAGGTCCAGACGGACCGGGTGGTTAAAAATGCTGATCGGACGTATTAAAAATATTACATAACGAAAAACACTCCAGGCCGAACGTGTGATTATTACGGGAAAGGCAAGAAGTGCACACAGACTCCTGTCTTCTGGTGAGGAAACCATTTAGAAATCGTCCAGTGGGAATGCCGAGAGGAAAAGAGCAGGATAACACTGTGGAATTGAGGAAGGGGAGTAGTGCGATGGCTGGAACCAGTTCATGATCGGGTCTAGAAGCAGTACTTGGTATTAGCGATGCGATTATTTACTTTCAGCAAGGAATCAGGGTAGTGAAGTCACGAAGGGAGAGATGGGTATGTGAGTGACGGAGACTTTTGTATTGGCCAAACTAGGAGTGTATTTCCTACTCAGCAACAGAGGAATCGTTGTTCGATTCCCGGCAGGAGAAATAGATTTTTCTCCTCTCCAAAGCATTCAGACCGACGATGGTATCCACCCAGCCTCTTGTTCAATGGGTACCTTGAGGGGGGGGGGGGGCTTTTCTTGTGGATCAAGCAGCCGATGTGCGAAGCTGCCAATTCATCTCCATCTACGGCCGAGATTAAGACTAAGTGCAGCAATAACTCAGCTCCCCCGTATACCTTCACGGCGTGCACAGGGACAAATTTAAATAAAACTAACAATAACAATACACCCCGCGAGCTAGTATTTCACATAAGCATGACGTTATGACGATTCAAAGGCGCACAAGTAACAGTCTGAGTATTGTTACCTTTGAAGTGATTTGCTGCAAAACAGTAAGCTGTACTCATATAGCTGCCGTATCCGATAAGCCTCACTTAAGAAACGCGATTCCTGTGCGAGATTCGAACCCACTGCACCAGTCTTATCAGTACATACGCGATCACTCAGCTGCAAATCTAAACAACTTCAGGAACGATAACATGGACATCGATTTTTAGGTACGTTCGGAAAGTTGCGAAAAGCGACTGTTACCTTCGTCATGTCTGTCTGTCTGTCTGTCTGTCCGTCCGTCCGTCCGTCCGCCCGCCCGCCCGCCCGCGATAGAAAAACTCGGCTCCCGCTGAACGGATTTTCGTGAAATGTTATACTTGGGGTCTTACTAAAATCTATAAAAAAAAATTCAAGTTTGATTAAAATCGGACAACAATAACGGGCACTTAACATAAAAACCTACAAACATTTATGACTACATACTTTGGTTACCAGTGTTACTGTGTTTGCCATCAATAGTAATCGCTAACTATTAATCGATAATAATCGACATGATCATAGTACGCGATACTTATCTACCTTATTTTTTCATGCGATTTATATACTGCATAATTAGGAAAATAAAAAGGCTAAATCACAATATTTAAGATGTATTAATTACGTATTTATGAATAAATCTAAAAATTGTGTATAAAATATTGTTTTTCAGCAATTACAAAATATTTCGACGGGTAAAAATTTTAGGTTATGTATGACCGACAAATTTTACAAAATCAGCGCAGATATATAAATAATAAGTTCTGAAAAGAACTATGTTAACAGATCCAAACAATAGTAATAGCATTCTGCAATATGGACACAACTGTGAACAATAGAAGAAAAGGGGACCATAGTGGATTAAATGGTACGACCGTCTGCGAACAGTCCAGGATGCAAAGATCCAAACGCTTACCAGTGTGACGTCTTACGTACATTTCCAGTATTTTAATATCCTGGCAAACACTCTATAATTTCTTACGGAAATCAGGATAAAGTACAACTAGTTCAGAACACAACACTGGTCAGTCCGAATGATGACAACAGCAACAGGACCTGCTCCTTAAATCAATATTCAAATGAATTCCATCCGGAGACGCGGTAGGGGGCGGAGTCACAGTCGCGATGGCTGCCGTATCGACTGCCCGGTATCGACTTTCGGTCCCTCAGCAAGCCGCCATGGTGCTACGTAGCGGTAGCCATATTTCCATGAGCACCGCCTCTTATTTGTTTTGCTTTCACTTTAACAAAGATGGAAGAACTCACACACATATCACCTGGACAGCGGGAGTATGGACCCTCGAAAAAGCACAGCAGGAGGACCGAAGAAAGAGTGGGTAAGAGGAAGGAAAAACAGGGTACAGAAGAAGGACTATAACTCGTACATACACAAATAAAAAACGTAAGTATATTTTAATACGGTTTTCACAAATTAGTCCCTAAATGACCGAAGGCATTGATACAGAGTTTAGTGACACACTGCAGTCCAGAATTTACAGTTTGAATCCCGTCCAGCAGCCACTGTCCTGAGAGGCTCCTTCCTTGAAAGCAAGTGGATGTGAGGGTCACTTTTCTACAGTCTCTGATAATAACGATAACACACCTGGCTAAAGAAGCGAGTTACAGCATAATAGAGCTGTCAACACACTCATCATTCATGTCACCGCCCTCTTATGTTCATTACGGGCATACCTATATTATTTCTAGCAGTACAACAGGCATTTTACTCACTTCTCCGTCGTAGCTAGTTGAGTGGGAGAAAGATGTCCGAAGTCCTCAAGGACTGGAATGTAATAAGGCTGAAATTCTAGAGCAGCTAAGCTGGGTGGAATATTAATAAAATAACAACACGAGAAGCTGATATAATAAGAAAACAGGGGAATTGTATATGAATAGACCCAGTCAACCCCGCTTTTAAACTGCATGGGTGATTAACTCTTACGTTATTTAACACGCCACTTCAACTGCAAACGTTGCTCAGAACGAAATAAATGAGAAGGTGATTACAAATGGTAACTAAGGATGTGAAAGGAGATGGTCATTGTCTCTTTCAAGTGACCATGTTATCCTGACAGTCGTCCAACAGACTCAGGAAAACAACCATAATTGGAGCAATGGCGTGCTGAGTGAGCTGGGTGGTACCCTCACACCAACCTACACGGCGTCATATCCCATAATACTGGTACGTTCGCACGTAAATTTGTGAGAATTTCAGATCTTGCATTATGATTTATTAATCACCTAACACAAGACGCGATAGAGCCGTCAGTAAAGCGACCAGCTATAGGCTGGACAACCCGGCTTCATTTTAAGGCAGGGATGGGGAATTTGATCTTTGTTCCCACTTTGTCCAGACCAGTTCTGCATATCATCCAGTATATAAACCCGGAGGTTCGTTCGACAAGTGAAAACGGAATGGACTGTGAAGATGACCATGCAAATCCATTCTGCGCCGAGGCCTATAATGTGTGGGATTTACTTCTGAAGTCCCTGGACTTCTGCATGGCATTGCAGGCCTACTTGGGCGGACAGGCAACTTCACCTTACCCGCTAAACACCCAGCACTGTAAGTATGGAGCATTAGAACCAGCCACCTGCGCCTCATATGACGGGCTACCATAATACTCACGCTCTACTCCACGGACTCTTTCATCAGTCCCTTATTCTCAGAGCAAACCAAGCACTGATCTCATCTATCAGAGTGCTGCCATCTGGCTGTACTGTGTTATATTATGTGTTCGATTCTGAACTGTTTCTTTAGCCTCAGTTCGTACCTCACAGAGAACAAGCTGTCGTGTTCTATGGTCGATGCTCAACTGCTTCTTCGGCCTCAGCGCGCACCTCATAGATAACCGGGGTGAATCACTTCCTCACACATGACAGGGGAGAACTAAAGTAACTGATGAAAATCCTACTCAAAAGCCATTTGCCACAAATCAGACCCGGTTTGATATAAATTTGAAAGCTTTCTTTTTACAATGATGTGACACTTAAACGTAATGTTTCGGAAACTAGTGGCTACCGTTTCCCTTACGAGGTAAAATAGAAACCTGCACACACACTCTGTTCTCCTGGTAGAACTACTCTCAAAGCATGGTCCGTAGTTTGAAACCACCTCCACCTAAGGACCATCACAAGAGGTTTCTGTTAACCTGACGAATGAATCGGACCTAGCATCGGAAACATTGTTTTTGAAAAGGCAGCACGATGGCACAGTCCAGAGGAATAGTCTTCACCGCGTGAAGTATTGAACACACGAGCACAAATATTGAGAACACGACGTAACAGAAATAACCGTATGCCTGCACCCCCCCCCCCCCCCAGGTCTAACTAGGGCACTACACACGACGGCGCTGGAGCAACGTGTCTCAGTCTACGTCACTACACTATTTTTGTGAGATTTGAGGTTGTCACGGTGGTTACTACGAAGAACATCTTCTTGGCTGTAATACCGTGTAGTTTGATGGAAATAAGGAAGCGGTTAGGTACATGTGCTGCCACCATGTTCTTCAGCATGCATGGACATACCGTGCTTTACACGACCCTGTACAGGACAGCGGTAACTACTTGTGCTAGCTGCTTTAACATTAAAACATCTAGGCATTATAAACATTTTTGGGGATTCATTTCCTTATATAAGCCTTCTTTCGGGCTTTTCAAGATAGTTTAAAGGGTGGAAACGGTTCAATAAGTGAATTATGTTTCGAAAATACTGATAAAAAGTGCGGTCGATGCCTGTGCATGATTTTCGCGTCTTATTCTGCCCTGAAAACAAAATTAAGAGCACACACGCGCCCTGCCTATGCTTAATGTTTGTTCATTAGGAGAAATAACATCCTTTTGCTCTGCTGTACCTACGGCATCGTAGATATGACTTCTATCGATGAAACGCGATAAACAAACTAAACAAAGATAAGCCAGCAATGTTTTCTTCACTGATATTCGTCGTACAGAGCAGAAGTGGCTGGCATTTCTGAGCTAGCAAGGTTCGTAGTAGAATGGAAAAGCTTCTCTTTTCGGTGGACCATTTTTCTGTAGAACTGCGACTTCTAATGGAACCACTGACCACACTCCGGATAGATTAATGAATGTGGAGCGCTGGTGGAATAAGAACCGGAGAAGAACCGACGTATTCAGAGCACATCATTACCATTCATCTTTAGTTTTTCAACCAACAAATGCACTATTTATTTTCGTAATTTTTGTTCACTACACCCTACATATGTTTCGGCCGTAACTCGGCCATCATAGGATAGGGTGTAGTGAACAAAAATTACGAAAATAAAAAGTGCATTTGTTGGTTGAAAAACTAAAGATGAATGTTAAGATGCACGGCGAACACAGCGTCAAATTACACATCATCACCAGTACCACTTTGTTCATCACAAATTGCACATGGACTGCCCTTAGAGTGAACTCGGGCCTCAGAGTTTAGAAGGCAGCGAGTATCCGCCTGAGCTGAGGCATGGCCATGGCAAGGGTTAACAGACACTGCAACGTTAACCGATGTTATGTAACAGGGGAGGTGCAATGCGAATGACTGTGAAGTCCCACGCATGGACACCAAGCGTTCACGTGTTGGGATAGACCGGCAGCCACTTAAACGTTTAGGGTAGGGTCTGATGATGGGAACGGGACCTTGGAAAGCGTTTATCAAATGGATAGATGAATGAATGGAACGACTTGATGACGTCAGTCGGGGGAAAAGGGCGTACAGGAAACTGCCCGGCACTTCGAACTTGGTTCCATACATACAGAGGACACAGAGAGTTCAGTGAAAAACAGACACATGGAACTCGACCGAGTTCTCACGTGGAATGCACTGTCTGATCTACATGGTTTCCACAACAGGCCAGTTACGCGTGCTTGTTAATTCATTTTAAACACATTTCATTCGCCACTTGCAGGGACCCACATAGGAGAGGGCCCCCTTCTACAGACGAGTGCGAGTTACGGTGTAGTTAGCACTGCTCCTTCGTATTACGGAAATTTCATTATCTGCGGATTCAGTACTCCAGTAATGCATAAAACAGTTCACGAGTTAAATAAATAAGCAGGTCAGAACACACGACCAAAATTACTCCTTCCACTGGCGATTTAAAGGAGATACCATTACCGGCGCTTGCATTTATTTATTTATTTAAAGACACTGTCAGTAGCTTAAACTCGAAAGACCACAGTCGGCTACCGACTGGACATTCACAATATCGTGGCTCGATTCCCTGCAAGGGCAAGAGATTTGTCGATCCTCCAAAGCGTCCAAACCAGCTCTGGGGCTCACTCAGCCTATTTAGTAGTGCCGACCATCACCTCCACCTAGAGCCCAGGTTAACAATGAGTAGAAGTATTAACTCCATTCTCCCATATGCCGTAATGGCGTACACAAGGGAAACCTTTACTTTGCCAGTAGCATAAACTACACAGCACCATCGCATGGTAGGATAATTAACAAATGATACGTTCGAAAGGATGTGAATGTATTTTCCTGGAATTTACCCAGAGAACCAGAAGGAAACCACGCAAACCCTGTCACGGTACTCTGTATCCCGGTTGAGATTCGAACTGAACACCTTTGGAATACGAGTCATACACGTTACTGAGGGACCAAACGTTTTCAACTACTGTACACGGCCATATATAGTATAGATTTACAAAGACGAGTATATCAGAGTTTAGATATACAAATCCAACAATCCGGACAGGACAAACAGCCTGCCCACTCCGCGGCTGAAGTTCGCTTTCCCACCTTCCCAGCTCAGACGCCGTTCTCAATACAGCGAACGGTGTACGATATAGGGAAGAACTCATATCAGACAATTCACTGGGTTTAAACCTATAGATCGCGACGACACCGCCGGTGGTTCGCAAAGTTAGAGCAATGTGTTGTCCTTTCTACAACTGTCTGTCTGAAAAAAAAAGAACAGCAAATACAAAGATACAAGTAGATGTCGGATAATATTAAACTGGATCTTCAAGAAGTGGGATGGGGGGCATGGACTGGATTGATCTGGCTCAGGATAGGGACAGGTGGCGGGCTCTTGTGAAGCGGTAATGAACCTTCGGGTTCCATAAAAGGCGGGGAATTTCTTGACTAGCTTAGGACCTGTTAGCTTCTCAAGAAGGACTTTACTCCATGGAGTTAGTTAGCAGGTAGATGTCTCAGTTAAATGTTTGTCTGTTGCACATCAGCAAGCAGATGCGTGCGAGACATCTAAAGTTTTACAGCGCATTTAGTAGGCTACTATTCTTGTTTGTGTATCGCCCATATTGACTCGTGTGATAGCGGGTCGCAGAGTCAGGACGGTTTATCCAAGAAGTAGAAGGAATGTAAAACTGATGTATAGTGATTTATAACTACCTTCACAAATTAAGGACACTTATGATGTGTTGAATATGTAACACCGACTATGGCGGGATAGAAATACTTAGAGGGATGTGGCAGAAAAAACTACTGAAAACACTACTTGGATGACGAAGACAGCGATGGAAGGCTAATATTAAGATGCATTTGTGACGATAATAGATGGCTGGAACTGGCTCAAGTTCGTGGCATTTTACTGTTGAACATTCAGGTTGTATTACCTGGACATGTTAGTTATATTCTAACACTTATCCACAGGAACACCAGAATACGGACCTAAATCTTCACAGTGCGGGAGAAATGGAAGAACAAACGCTGTGATATTCTAACTCACAATTCCAGCAACAAGGTGACCGTATGAAGTCCTCTACTGAGGCGACCGGTTCACTTAGGCCTATTTATCGGTATATCTGTAAGCAAATAAACTGAAAAGCCCTTGTGAACGGCATCGCATCCATTCATTCGGGAGACATCTATCAATCTTGCACAGAGATATCAATCTGTACACACAACACAACACCCACAAATGTTCAAACAAATTAGTGCTGCATTGCCCTAACCCATCGCAAATATTGCCTGAAACAGGGCTTTATTTACATGTCAGAATCAAGGAACAAGAACTTCCAAACAGAACACATAAAGTCCACTGTCCTGCTGCAAAGGCTTCTAGTTCTACACATCTGACAATATCATTACTGTTGCTCTATTTCGTTTTATCTTTGAGAAGAACTTACTGCTTAGGTACAGAATCTGTGTACGTCAAACGTGTCCGATATAAACCTCAAATTTCCGCATCGTAACCGCATTTTTAGTTTACTCGCAAGCAATATTTCATACATACTATGTACGTATATTAACCCTTTAAGGACGAAATGTAATCTGTTTTATTTAAAGGCCCAGTCCGTACCGCGCAGTAAACATCCTCCATCTCGGTTATAAACACCAATCAGTTAACGCTATACAGGGAAATAATCGCTTTCAATTCTGACATGCACACAAAACACATAAATGCACTGTGTGGAAAGAATATAATTTTTTAATCTTAAACCTGGTGGCACATACGTTTAACCGACAGGTTAAAATGTTAATGGTTTATTAGATATCGCCATCAAACCGAAAGTAAAAAAATTTTCGCAGTCTTCATGTTGTTATTTAAATTCTACCACAATATTTCCTTAATAAAAGTTGCATTTTTTCGAAGACGTAACTTGACTAATAACACGGAGGGGAAAGGGAGGGCAAAGTCGAGTATGGGTATTAGGAACTTTAATTTACGAAGCAGTCACTTTAGAAAGATGGGTAAGATTCGTTCGAAGCAGTCCTTAATACAAAATGACCTCAGGCAAAGAGCACAGAGAATTTACAGTGCCTCTCGTTCTTTGTAAACGGGTGCCTCAGATGCCTCTATTCTGCGTCCCGTGAAACACAGGTTTTTCATTTTTCTGTCTTTACACCACCGAAATAACAGCTTAGAAAATATTTCTAATTTTTTATTTGCCCCTCTTCCAACTCAGTATCCAAAAATCTATTCTTAGGCAAAAGAAAAATATTGGAGGGGCATTTGTCCCCCTTGCACCCCCCAAGTTACGCCTATGTCTATTATCCAACCACGCAATATTTTAGTACCCTAATGCAAACGGAGCTAATGTCGTTCCCCCCCCCCCCCCCACAAGTTCTTACGCCTTGCCCTTTTTCCTTCTTAGAAAAAAAGAAGGCTGAAAACGGAGCGTACGTTTCTCAAATTAAGCTCTTGCTTTGTAACACGGTAACGAGTTGTAACCAAATTAGTCGGTGTAATTGGTAAGGTCAGTTGCTACATCTACAATAAACAGCTGCTCCTTGTCATGCAGCATGCTTTGATAAGTTTACTAGAGGATAATTTTATTGTTCTTTTTGGCTATTTACTGTCGATCACTGCTTTTATGAGATAATAAATTCCTAGAAAGACTGTTGTAAATGCACTATTCGCTATCCGCCATTTTCCCACATACATAACATTAGCAACGCTGTTTACATTCTGGCTCACAGAATTAAACAGCATTTGGAAAACCTCATTACAATTCTCTTTATACAAGCAAACTATGACATTTCGCTGTAGGCGATACGTATTTCCAGCTCATATGGTACGGTGTGTAGCAAACGAAAGTGAAATGTGATGTGTTATGTGTATGTGAAATGTTACTACTCTGCATACAGACAACAGGATTGCAAAATGTGCACTCCGTCACGTAGTATATACACTTTACCTAGGCGTTCTTTACTTAATAAATATCACAGGGTTTCACGGTACAAACGTAAATGTAATTTCATCTAAAAAGGTAAAAGTAAAGGTAAAGGTAAATTTCACCCTGGAACAGTACATGAAGGCCAAGGATGGGGAGTGGAGGTGTATAGCTCTACTCTTTCTTTTACCTCGGCCCTAGATAGGGTCGGTGGACAACGCAAAGCCCCAGGCCGTGCCATGGCTCAGGCGGTTAGTCGCCGGCCTCTCACCACGGAGGCCCGGGTTCGATCCCAGGTCAAGTCCATGTGAGATTTGTGGTGGACAAAGTGGCACTGGGACAGGTTTTTCTCCGAGTTGTCGGTTTTCCCTGTCAATTTCATTCCACTGGTGCTCCATTACTTGTAAAACTTGGTAAAAAACTGCTCATCTTCATCTTCATCACAGGGGTTGCACAATAAGCCTTAAGGCTGCGGTGCGTCCGTAGCATCAGCTGCGGGGCCCCCTCAAAAAAAAAAAACCGCAAAGCCCCGGCCGCTTTACCCCGGGGAAAGATACCCGGTACCCACTTTACAGGAGGCTGGGTGAGCCCAGGGCCGGTCTGTACGGCTACGGAAAATCTCACCTCCACCGGGAATCCATCCCCGGACCGTCCAGCCGGTAACGAATCGCTACACTGACTACGCTATCCCGGCCCACGTAATTTCATCTACGCCCATAAAAAATCATGGCGTTTCCTCAGTCGAAATTAGGAGTTCCGCCATGGTAAAAAGCTTGGCAGACACTGGATTAGAGTATCACTAGCAGCTATGTTTGTAAGCGGCACAAAACACATGTAGACTACCTGCTAAACAGCTGTTAACAGGGAAGCTTGGCTGTAACGACATACATCTAGCGTCGCTTTTGTTAACGCGTGGGAACTGGGTTAAGTTCGTCCGTCCGCCCGCCCACTGCCCTCTGTGATGTGTCACTGTTAGCAATGCCATTCATTGTCGTGATGGCACTACCATGGAAAAACCCCACACAGACAATTTGAACTCGAAGCAGTCCTGTCCATTAACGGTAAGAGGTAGTTCACACGTAAATTAGGTGTCATCACAGGCCTGCAGTGTTCCTACTTACGCAGTCCTCGGCCACGGGGTCGGGTATATGTACATACACCGAAGGTAACAGAAATGAAAAGTGTGTTATTTACGGGAGCTGTCACTTGCTAAGTGAAGCCTATACAGCGTCGGTGAATGAGCGTGCAGGATTGGTGGAATGATAACGACATAGGACAACCAAAGCAGTCGGAGGTAAAACTGTATCTATGCCATAGATAGTGGAGCTGAATCTCCCCATAGATCTTCAAGGAATTGTGTTTAATAAATCACAGGGAAACCTTTATATATATATATATATATATATATATATATATATATATATATTCAAGCACTCACACATATATACAAGCATACATACATATATGCATACGTACGTACGTACATACATACAGGCGCGCACACAAAAATCGTGCGCACGAGTCTATTTTAAGCTAAACGATAAAACTAGGCAACATACGGACCGGTAATTTAAATGAATTTCACTACCATGTTAATGTTTGGGTCCGGGATTTCAGCTCAAGGCCACAACACACTTCAATTTCGCACAAACCTATTGGTTCGTTGCCTACTGTCATCTAACCGAAAGTTACAGAACATTTTCGCATGGCCTCCACAATTACGTTCTAAAAAATGACCTTAAACAGTGTTGCATACTTTTCCATATTTATGTTCATTAAACGAAAACTGTAGTCTTTAAAGTAAAACAATTAGTAACACGTCAGAATATGCTACAACATAAATCACTTGAACAAATACGAGGTCTTATAAATGTAGGGAATTTGAAAAATTCCAGACGGAGAGAGATCTTCCTTTCTTTAAATGTTTAATTCATTCATTTTATGAACGCGACTGACGTGGTATGCAGTCACATCAAGGAAACAAGAAATAGCATAAAATTATTCCTTAAAGCATCCATGAGAGAGATCATTTGGGAGATCTAGGGGTAATGTGGGGATAGTAATAGAATAGACAAATAATTTCAGCTGTGAAGTACACTAAACTAATTCCAGATACGAGATTCATATCGTGGGGTTTCTGTAAAGGGGCCTTCCGAGTTCCGCAGACACATTCAATATCCTTCTGTTCAATAAGTATGAAATGCTCAAGAAAAACTCTATGTCATCAATTAGCGAAGCTTCATTGAAACGTTATGTCTGCATAGCTATCTGCATTTCCACAGCCGACACTCAGACAGATTTGACTGTGATAAGATTTAACAATATTTACTATCAATAACTGGAAAAAAGCCCATCCCGATGGACGCGCAGTCTAAGGTGTGGGTCCGCGGCCGCTCGCTTGCTAGGATTGCGGGTTCGAATCCCGCCGGTGGCATGGATGTTTGTCTCTTGTGAATGTTGCGTGTTGTACAGGTAGGGGTCTCTGCGACGGGATGTTCTCTCGTCCAGGAGAGTCCTACCGAGTGTGGTGTGTCACTAAGTGTGATCTGGCACAACACTAACCCTCTACACCTACAATGAGTAGGTAGAAGAGGTCAGAATAAAAAAATGGAAAATTATGTCAACCTCAAAAACACATCGTCATGCAACGTAAGAAATTTGATATAGGCCACTTAAAGCAGGAAACACTCTTCATGTATCAATTACTTCGCCTCTGCACTCAAAGGCATGTTGTTGGAAGAAGCCCTGTCTTTCCGCTTTGTTTCTTTCGCTTCAATTTTAAGGTATCTGAAAGGTGCTTAGAAAAAGGCGTCTAAAGCAAGATAACAGGCCGATATTTTTTTTCCATCAGTCCCACAAAACGCCCGAAAGATTAACATTTCAGGCGTTCATTATGAACAGGGACAGGCGAGAGAGCCTAGTGCGTAAAGGCTGAAGAAGTGTCTACAATTCAAAACCTATCCGTGAATTTTATGAAATTTCGTACGGCCTACATTTTTCGTATCCAGGAAATGCCTAAGGAAACCCTTAACTGTGTTACTGAAGAAATGCCATCTGCACCTCACTGTATGACATTACAGGACGTAATGGTAGGGCGCATCTCTTGTAACAAGGTTCAGATCTTCTCAGTCCTCAACCATTTTCTGAGCAAAATTGTGAGCCTACCTGTAAAGACACAAAAACAAAACAGGCAATTAATACTGTAGCAGAACCATGGAAGCAGCTTATTTACAGCACTCATCTTATACTGGTTTCAAGTGCTTACATTACGCTACTAAATGTCGCCAGTAAGGAAACTCTCCCCTTGTCAGTGCCAACTGAATACGAACTGCGTTCTGGTCCACTAAAGGCGAATGAGGATTAAAGGATTGTGCGAGTCAAGATGTTCATTAGTCAAGCGATTTAGGCGAGTGAGTCCGTAGTGATTGTACTTCACTCAGAGTTGGAAATGAAATTCCCTAACATGCTCTGCTAGCCTCTCATTATGAACAGAATATTTACACGTAATTACCCTCCAGGAGCTGAAAGTCCATTTGTATGAACTTTAAAATTGATTTTTAGGCAGTTCGCTTTCAAAATTAAGCCATTTGTTCGGCGTACATTTTATATGAAAAAGAGTTTTGTTGTTCAAAGTTAAATCCTCGCGACGACGTCTTTCGAAAGTTTTTCGTTGCTGCCTTCATTACATTTGGTTACGCCAACTCAGGATTGACGAAAAAAATGAAGTACATTCGACAGACGTGAAGTAATTGGGCTGAAATGCGATTATGTGGACTGAACGTTAAATGACTGTGAAGAAATGTAGGCGGACTCCAGATTGGAGCATGCCGGGAAAATGTCAAAAAGCGATCGATGAGAGTTCTTATGCCTCGTTGGCCTTTATGTTGAATTACTGCAGATACAAATCCCAGATGCAGACACATACGCAGTCGAGGCATCATAATCTATAAGACATGCATCTAAATTCTTATAAATTAAATAAATTAAACGTTACTTTGAATCCCTTAAACAGGTACCACATACAGAACTATAATTATGTCTGTTTTGTACGGGTGTGAAACGTGGTCTCTCGAACTGAGGTAAGAACACAGGTTGAGGGTGTTCGAAAACAGGGTGCTGAAGAAGATATTTGGGCCTAAGACGGAGGAAGTAACAGGAGGTTGAAAAAACTGCATAATTAGGAGTTTCAAGATTTGTACCTCATATCAAATATTGTTAGGATGATCAAACTAAGGGGGATAAATGGGCGCTGTATGTGACGCATATGAGGGAGAAGATAAAATCATACAACGTTTTGAAGGGGACACCTGAACGAAAGTGGCGTAGATGGGAAGATAATATTGTAACGAATCTTCAAGAAATATGTTGGGGGACGTGGACTGGATTGATCTGACTCAAAATGTGGACTAGGGGCGGGATCCTGTGCATACGGTAATACTCGTATACCTTTCGGTTCCATAAAATGCGGGGGATTTTTTTGACTAACTCAGGAACTATCAGCTCCTCAAGAACGGCGCTGTTCATGCAGTTAATTAGTTAGTTAGTTAAAGATGTACCATACCGGCAAGTATTTATGATGAAAGTTGATAATGCTTCCTGTCACGCACACATTTCTATGTAAGGATCCAGTAACCCATAACGCAAATAAGCTGTCTTGATATGTTTACCTACAAGAATCAAAATGAAATTCATTCAAAAACCTTCACAGTACACTACAACTGTATTTCGCATTAAAACATTTAAACGGCTTCAGAAAAGGAATAAGCACACGGACAGACAGTCATATATGTGTTAATCAATTCGGTTGTGTCTGTTAAGGAGCTGGAGGCAAGCGGTGGCGCAGTTGGTTGAGGCACTGAGCTACAAGCCTGAACGTCGCGGGTTCGATTCCCGATGGTGTCATTGGAATTTTTCATTGACATAATCGTTTCGGTCGCACTATGGCCCTGGGGTCGACTCAGCCTGTAACAGAAATGAGTACCAGGAATCTTTCCTGGGGGGGTAAAGGCGGCCGGTGCGTAGGGCTGACAACCTTACCACCTCATGTGCCGATTGTCTAGAAATCTGGGAGCCTCAACCTCCTGGAACCCTAAGGGCCTGTCCAGGCCTGTAATGGGATTGCTTTGCTATTAAGGAGCTGATTCGAACTGCACCTCTCTTTATAGTATAACATCCAGCAACATGTTCCAAAGTTAGTAATAAAGTTGGAATTATTTTGCCCTGTTCTGAATTCTGTTCAACTCTATCAGTAGAATACTGCTCCATCACTAGCTGGGTAACATCGTTAATGGCAGGGGGGGAGTAACGTTGCGTACTGAAATCTGCATTATCGTATACACTATGTCTTCTCGCTCTGTCATGGGAGGCCAATAGACAGCTGTTCAAACCTGACATTATTAACCTTGTTTAAAACCCCATTAACATTCAGTTCCACATAGCGTTTCCTCTTAGCTGTCGTTAGTATTTTAATTGGATCTTAGTGAAATATGCGCCCGATAAACAACAGCATGACTGGCCGGGATTGAACCCGGGCCTCCGCCGCGACAGATGCAAGAAAGATACAAAATGGAGAAAGGAAGAATAAAACAGGTAAAAAGGGAAAGATGAAAGAATAATGTAGGGAAAGAAGAAAAGAACGAATGGCAGGAAGAAAATATCTTTGTCGCATACAAACAAAATACGCAGTCGCGAAAAGAGGAACTCAGGACGTTCTGACAGTATCAGTTAGAACAATCTCTGTGCCTGTGTCTACATTCCTGTACAAAAGGTAGCAAGAAATAATAAGACGTTAGTTCACTATTGCAGAACACTGCTACGACAATAATTTAAAAGAATCTGAACAACCTGCTTCTTGAAAAGCAACGAAAAGTTTTGAAACTTTACAGTTATCTGGCTGAATCTTTACTCAACGCAATCTGTGCAATTATTATCTTAACAGAGAATAATTTAATGTGGGCCCATCACGTCATACACGTCTTTACAACTTCAAAACTTGCGTTAAACTTTTTAACAGGACGTTCTGGCCCTAACCTGTATTCAGCCTACGCTCCACTTCCACACGGCTACAGGCCTTCTTTAAACACTGGTTTGTTGCTGCTGTAAATCAACAGCGTTCATCACAGTGTTCGCAACAGCCTTCCACTGAATTACACACTGGGATGAAAGCCTTCAATCTCTCAGTTATTCTCTTCCTCAAGATATTTTCCAAGGATAAACGCACAAATGCCTTTCTTAAAAAATAGCTGTCAAGTAACAGAACCTCCAAGGCTAATTCCAAAGTCAGCCACTGGATACGATCCAGTACCAGTTGCAGTCACCACTTATCCTCACAAACTATTTCTCCAAGACGTACTGTAATGTTATCATCCCAAAACTTTCACGGTCTTTCAAACGAAAAGTTTCAACCATTCCGACCAAGTTTCTGTATCCATTTGTCTCCCCTTCAGCGCTACATGTTCAGTTCATTGTAACTTCCCACATTTAACTACCATAACAATACCAGGCGACCTATACAACCTGTGAAGTTTCACCTCATATAATATCCTAAAGTTCCACTGTGCGTGCACAGAGCTAATGTCAAAATTTCAAAGGGCACAACACAACGATGACTTAAACAATGAAAGGCTTCATAGATATTCCTGACAGAAGCAATTCGCCTTCGTGTCTCTTTACGTTCATACAGCAAAGATTTCGGCTACGTCACTGTTACGAAAAACTGGGGCTATGCATTTCACTTGCCAGAAGCGGGCCAGGAATTCACGCAGTATATTTCACACCGTTACCTCGCTGCTGTTTAATGGGTAGCAGGAGGAAGTGTGAAAGAAACTCGGTTATCAGTTTCTGATGACATTTTAAGCTTTCTATCGATGGTTCCGTATAATCGAGCTTCGAGTCTGCCTGAAGGTGGTGACCAGTTGTACTCGTACATTTGAGTTACATAATTGTAATACTGCACACCGTGGTAAAAGAGATGCTGAATAAGGACAACAAAGCTCTAGTGGTGCCGTCTGACGCCGGTGTCGCCATGGTAACCAAAGTCGTGTACATAAACTACTTTCAGTCCAGTAAACAGCAAGACAGTTAACAAAGCTTTGCTGCTGTGAAGACAAAAAAATAGTAACTCAGTATTTTAAGACACAATTACAGCACTTCCATTGAGGACGGAGGAAAATCACAGAACATCTCTGACAGGGTAGGTGGTGGAAAATTACAAGATGCTGTATCAGTTTCGTAGCACACAGGACTCTGACGTACAGTGAAATACAAGGGCGACTGAATGATGGATTGAAAGTGGCGTACTTTAAGGTATGGTCCACAAATTTTCATGATAGTACTAAGGAAAACAATGAAAAATCTCAGTCAGGATAGTCTTTGAAGTTCTGTAAGTTACTGTGTAATTAACAGAACACAATATCGTCATAAATATAAAAATATTATTTTTAGGACTCAGACTTACTGTATGCAGCACCTCAGTGCTGGACTCCATAAACCGTTTCTTTCTGTGATTGTATGATTCGGACCACAAAGTCAAATTACAGAATTTGTCCGGAAGCACATACGACTTTGACAGGTATATGAGGAAGTGAAAGTTGTATGCAGTGTTATCACCATATAAGTGCTATGAATACAGACGTCCTTTAATTATCTGAAATAACCCTGCGACCCTAAAATATTGCTGTTCCTTCGGGGGCTGGGTCGCCAGCCATCTGCACTGCAGTTGCACAGAGCTAGCGGGTGGATTCCAGGGGGCGGGGGTGCGCAGCAGTATTTCTTTGGTGGGAAAATTACCCTCAATATACCCTGTATACAACACAGATGCTCGAGTGGAGAAAGACGGCGGAAAAATTATATTTCTTTTTGAATATATACGCACAGTAATCACTCTTCAGTCTATTTCCAGACTCTGGAGATGACATTATGTAGCTCTAAGCTTCTTAGGAAGCTACGAATGGCTTCAGATGAGTTACGACCTTAATAACAGGCCATTATTTCCTTACCGCCTACAAGGTTCAACTTTTGCAGAAGCACGAACTAAATGGACTCATCCATTTGGACTATACTCTTCTTTCATCAGTTTCCTCATCTCCATTCATTAAAATAAAACGGGGCTTAACATGTTTATATTTTCCTATACCTGCCATTAACGCGTAACGAACTAAAAAAGTTTCTCTATTAACTATTGCATCTTTTTTGGAGGATTAATTAACATATTTAACGATTCAGATTGCTTGAGAACAAAGTGGTGAGGAGAGTATTTTGACCTAAGAAAGAAACATTAACAAGACTGACAAAGTTACACAAATAAGCGTTTCATTTTTCGTACTTTTAACCTAATGTATATGTCTACTTGAATTAAGAACAGAATGGGCAGAAGATGTACATGAAGATGAGACATTCATACACTTCAGTCGGAAAACCTAAACAGAGAAAACCAAGTTAGGGACCTAGACGTAGATGTGACGGTAGTAGTAAAATCGATTATTTACAAATAGGATGTGGAATAAACTGGTTCAAATAAAGAATGACCAGCTGTAGGTCAGGATAGCGGGTACAAGTAGGTTGTTGTGAGCGACGTAATGAATCTTCGATTTCAACTGGTGCAAGAAACCGAGCAAGTTGGATCAAGCTGTGGCCCTCCTGATTTGCATTCGGCAGTGCCCAGGTCAAATCTGAGCCCGGACAGCGAATACCGTGATGACGTTTCACGCTGTTTTTCTCTGTCACTCCAGGCGCATGCAGGAATAGTACCTTCAAATATGCCACGACCGCTTGCTACAAAAACCTTTTCTCTGATGTAATTCGACGTTAAATAACGGCTGCAGTTGATGCGGCGTCGTAAAACAACACACAAACCATCCCCCCCCCCCCAATCTATAGAGGCAAACGATTTCTTGTCCCCAGACCAACTAACAATTATTCAAGAAGGATCCTACACACGGTGTGAAGTGTAAGCTAGGGTACGGCTGAACTCGAGGGATGACCCTCAATTGCAAGAGGCATACCACGCGTTTCTCGTACAGCAGACGTTGCAAAATAACGAAGGCGAGTTCTGATGAAGCTCGGCGTGCTGTTGCATTATTGAATCAATAGAGTAATTGGCATGACGTCAAAACAGATCTGAAGAATTCAACTGAGGCCGTGTTCCAAAGGGACCACTGTGTTCCCTCAACTAAACACGTAAGTTCACCAGCTCTCAATACTGACGAAGAGCGAACTCAACAGTGTATGGACTTTATGTGTCCTGAGCAACTAATGGCTTCTCATGAAGGAATATGTTTCATGCAGCTAGTTATGATGCTGTTTGTGTCACTAACCACTGGCGTGCATGTCAGAAATACAGCTCTTACATTGGCTTGAGTTACAATATCCAGTATCAAAGTACGTAAAAACCAACAGATACAGAAAGCAATACAATTAATTAATAAAGATGAACAGGAGGTATACTCATATATACAGCATGTGACAAAACTTACACAACAGCTTAATGAACTACTGTGAAAATACAGAACGCCGCAATAGAATGACACCAACTACACAATACGATGAAATATTTGGTACTTATCTACACGCGTTCGATGGGAGGTCCCTTACGTGTCCTACAGAGGTCCACTGACACTCTATTTCTTGCCATATTCGCCACAACATACACAGTCCTCCCTTGTTTGGCGCCTCAGATTTGCGCTGCTGCAGCTGAAAGAGGGCGTGCAGACATCCGAGGAACGTACACCATACTGTGTAGGTGGTTTCGTGCTATTGCGGCTTTTTAAATTTTCAGAACATTTCACTGCAGTTGTTACGTAGGTTTTTGCCCCATCACGTATATATTATATATATATATATTATATATATATATATATATACTCACTTATATGCCAGGAAATTCAAAGGTAGAGAAAGACCCATTACAATGGTCTGATTTTCTCTGTGATGCCTTCACATTAACTTACTTACCAGAGAATGCATAGCATTCGTAAGTTCTCTCTCCCAATTCAAAATTCAAGACACGGACGACAATAAAGTACTTTCGTAAATTCGCCTTCATTTATAACGTTTCACGTTAGTACACTTGTACACAGGTCTATATCACGCAACAATTCAGGCAACATTTTGTCTATCCACGTAAGATGCATTCACCGTGTTGACGTAACCGTGGTCTATTATTATTATTATTATTATTATTATTTTATTAGTAGTAGTAGTAGTAGTAGTAGTAGTAGTAGTAGTAGTTAGTAGTATAGTAGTAGTAGTAGTAGTAGTAGTGTAGTTGTAGTAGTTGTGTAGTAGTAGTAGTAGTTAGTAGTAGTAGTAGTAGTAGTAGTAGTAGCATTATTCGAGCATGCAGGGTGACAGTACATGTAGTTGATCACATAATTAGAGTGAAAAAAGCCCGACGGTGCGAAGTCAGGAGGCAGTGACGGCCATGTAACTGGCTCACGTCTCCAGGTACAACATCCTGGAAAAACTTGTGTAAAAATAACGATTTATATACAGCCACACCGCGAATATCCTTTTCGATCAGCACTGTAAGAAAATAATGTATTTCTGCAACAAATGTTTTATTTGAACAAAGAATACGGAGCACTAGGTACAGCAATGCTTCAAATATAAGACGATGGCAAACTATAAGAATTCCGTTAAAATATAACTTAACAAAGTTTCTACTTTGCTATGAAAAAAAAAAAAAGGAGGAGATGTGAACCTGTTCATGACTGACAGATTAATCTGTTCTTCTCTTTCACTTGGAGATGAATACGTTCGTAGGACCATCATCGTTGACTGTTTCAATACTCGTATTGGTACAAGTTCGCAAATGTAAGCATTGCGTCTCCTCTGCGTATGTAGACAACCTTAAGACTAGCGGAAAAAATCATTAGACATAAAATGTGTTTGTCTTCTCTACGTTTCTTTGAAACAGTTTTCGCTCCGACAAATATTTAGAGAATTACGTGTTAGAAGTTTTTTTTTTTGTTTAACGACGCTGTAAATTACTAAGATTATCTAGCATCAATAGTAGATAAACGAATGGGTACGGATCATTGGTGGAATGGTACTGACAAGGAAAAACCAAAGCATTCGGAGAAAAACCTGTCCCAGCACCACTCTGCCCAACACAAATCTCATACGGACTTACCGGTATTGAACCCGTGCCTCCGCGGTGAGCGGCCCGGGGAGTGACCGCCTGAGCCGTATAACAGCCGGTAACGATATACTCGCAGAAAAGCATGTGGATCGTTATGCATAGAGGTCGTTAAAATTGTTCCATCTGAATCAAAATCGAAACAGACTGAAAAATTTAATGCAAATCCACTCAACACTTCTTGAGTTCTTGCTTGTGTGTAGTATCGTCTTATATTCGAATATATACAGTAGGAAATAAATACATTATCAGCATTCCGAGTAAAATGACTGCAGTGTACATAATAAGCATTTCAATTCAGACCGTCAGTAGATACGAGAAAACGTAACCTGTGACCTGATACAAAGAGTTACATTCATTCCAATTAACATTTGCTGCAAACAAGATTTAAAACAACAAATTCTCTCTCCAGCGCTCAGAACGTGCAAGACGCACACACATTATCGGCCATATAGTCATCAGGACTTCCAAAAAAACTGAACCCTTAAATAAAATAGAAACCTATCCTTAAAACAAGCATTATCCCAGTAAAGCTGGAGTATTTACATGGAAACAAACTTGTTCCCATGTGTTTGTAACAAATAACATAAAGCTTAACAGTTTTTAAATTTATAAACGTACTAACAATAAGCATTGGGTAAACCCAGTTAAGACTATCAGTCTGTGATTGTCTTTGTTTCATCTATTCATGTAAACAAAATCTGGATCAGTCCCACAACCAGTACGATCAGTATACGGTCTGCCATAAGATCAAATGACACATGAAGGCCGGAGTAGCAGTCCAGAAGAAATTCCCTAACAGAACTGTAACTTAGGTTAGGACGAACGGTTTTCCGGACGTTATTTTCTACATTCTGGGAAACTGGGAGGGGTTAACTTGAATACTACTTAACGTGCCTTGTTTCGAGCAAATATCGTGTTATTCTTACAAGAGGTCACGTGGTATTAAGTGCTTAGCAAAACCCCGATTCAACACGTAATTACTTTGCTGGCTAAAAATATGTTACTTCACATAACATCCCACTTCTGCAAGTATCTGTACATCATATAACAGAGTTTCAAAATGTTCTCTTTACACAAAACCCATAAATATACTGCATAAGCTAACAAGGAGACGTGGACTGGCAAAATATGGTGCTGGTTTACTCATTTATGTGGAAAGATATTGCATTTGTGACTCACATATTTCATCACAAAAAGTGCACATGTTGTCATGATAGCGTTTCCATTGGTTGGGGTTATGATTGCTTCTGTTACTGAACAAAGGAGGATGTTGCATAAAATCGCACACAGAGAATACATGAGCTCCTCTAAAGCCAAACCTCACATATAGGATCATATTCTATATGGGCCAAGCAACAAACATTTGAACGGAAAACTTAAAACTGATCAGTCCTGACAGGACTCAAGGAAAGGAAATTAAATACAGAAAGACAAAGAATGAAATTAATGCACTTTGTTTACTACATCATTATAACAAGCTAAATACACATACTACGTCGTACAATGATATACAGCCACTATAAAACCGAAAATTACAAATTAGGTGATCAATGTACAATACACTAAATGAGATAAATAATTCACAAACAACAATAGCTTCAAAACATTTATGGAAATTTAACCATACATAATTTTAAATGTTAATGTAACTCATAAATCCTAAGCAATAAGCAAAACAGAAACTGTAAGATTCTAATAACGCAATAAACAACATATTATAGGCTACAGAAAGGTAAAATTTTAGAACCAATAAATTGTAAAATAATTTATGTAAGGCTGAGATCGCACACCAAGGATAAGATATGTAATGCCACGCAACTACATCTTTTTATATATTTCTATGCAAAGCCTAAATATGGCCCACTAGGGACGAAACATGTAGCGTACTAAAAAACAAAATATTGTTTTACAGTAAAATGTAGTTTTGTTAGATGGTGTCGTTAATTCATCGGCACATACAGTTATATAGCCCACAGGGAAGCAGTCTGTATAAACAAACTGTACATTTATTAAAATCTCAAGAATTTAAACACTAGGATTTTTTTTAGCGTTTTAAGGTTACCCTTCTCTATTTAAAATGCACATCAGTTCCGTCACGTTTACCGACTGAAATAATTTAAGCATAAGAAATTGTATTTTTCCAAGTTACTGAACTGAATACTTTGACAGTTCACAAAGGCCGATAAAGTCGCCTGTTCTGCGCAAGTTCAGACAATGCACGGTGTTCACAGCCACGTTGTTTCAGTGCCTCACGGCAGCTACCCTCCGTTTCAGCACTAAAAGTCTTATGACTTATCACATACATTTTCATTTGGAGTGAAACACGTTCTCGAACTGTGTGACCTGATCCGGCAGTAGCGAACAGTCACGTCCAATTGACGAATTTGTTTTTAAACCATTTTGTCGTATGACGTGAAAGCAGAGCCTACCTGGACAGTAAAGTTTTGTGAACCCGCGTATATCAGTAGCTGACCAATCAGATAATCGTGTTTTGTATTCTGCGCCTCGCAATACAAATGAAGTCTGCGGATATGGACATTTTTTAAACATTCGCCACACGGACAGGTTCCGTGATTTTTGGACTTTGAAAAATTTTACATCTGGTTACTACAAAATTCAGAAATATTCGTTTCACTATCACACAAGCGAGAGTTACAAGGAACTGACTGCATTAAATTAACTTCGTCTAAAAGACTTGTGACATTATATACTGTATTTTGTGATGATGAACTTCTGTATGCGTCTAAATTACAGCTACATACTGGCTACCACCAAATTTAAAAATTAACAACTTCCTCGATTGTGTATTTCTTTACCAGTTACAACTTAATTACCACATACCACCACGCATGACGCTTTACTCGTATACTCAAGATATAACGGTGGCACAATCCGAGTATGACAACTAATGTAATACGTATCGTTAAAAATACCTCTATGCCCAAACCCCTTGTTAAAACCTGGGGAGGTTGCATATGGGTACGTTATCATACGTACATATATGCGAAACACGACTACATTCGTTTCGAGTTACGAACGTCTGATCACATACGCAAATTAATACGTGTGGCCCAACGTACCCCCCCCCCCTCCTCCTCCTACACGATGTGGCACTACTCAAGAAAGGCGACTTTTCGAGGAAAAAAAGATCATAAGGAATTCAGTCATGAATTGGGTGCATCAGTATTGTGGTTTGTTAGGTCAGTTTAAAACAAAACACAATTCATCTTATCCAAATACATAACACCGCAACACTTTCGTCTCTGGAAAAAAAAAGACTGCTTCAATACATTATAAACCTGCAGCATGCAACCTACAATTATTGAAAAGGTTTTCAATACACTTCATGAATATGAAATAATTATGTCAGTGTATAAAAATAAACATCTTCCTGCACTGCATCGAGCCAAGTAACATGTCGGCTGGTCAATCCTGCAGACGGAATAAGGATTGACATGATGAAGACTGATTGTTACAGGAATCGCGCATGAACTGATTTTGGATTAAACCTGATCGTTGGGGATGAAACGACAGCCCATGTGACTGTAAAACGTACAGATGTTGGTGACACGTAAGCACAACATGAAACACTTGTTAATGACGTGCCAACAATAACCGGATGTCTTCATCAGTTGCTGTAAATTTTAACTGAAACATGCGCTTTACTTAATATTTAATAACTGAAATACAGATAGGCTATTCATTTGTACTCGTAAAGTGATATTCACCTTTGTAACAGCCAGTTTCACCCCCCACTAATCAGTAGCCTGAGTATTCTAAGAGCTCCGTCAAAACATTTCCCACCGAAGTGGGGATATTTATACTCGAGCATTTTCCCCAAAAGACACAAAAGTATTATCAACATTCACCATCCTCCTCACATATCACACCAACACACCCATTTTCACACATAGAACACGTCACTGATAACATAACTTTCCTGCCCTGTGTAATTTGTACATTATTGACAGTACACTAAATACAGGCAAAGACATAAACAGACTAGCTATGTGAAGCACAAACATTATTCACATTGCATTACACTATATTATTGCTAAAATAAAGCATTACTTGTCTGAAGCTACATCACCTAAAGAAACGTATATCTAACTCAGCAACATTTGTGTTTAATAACACAGATGTTATCAGCTAAATAAGCTGAATAATGTAGTCTGTCTATACATAACAGTCTATTACCCTGACATATAATTAAGTTAATGTTAAACATTCATTGCAGGTAGGTCTGCATATAAGTGAACATACTTATGAGTTTCAAATCAAGAAAACAAGAAAAAACCTACTTGTGAATGGAATGAATTTTGTTTCGAAGTAGCTATGGAAAGAAGTTCCATGCATCGAAACCTTCCATAACCTTCTCCAACCGTTTCACTTCCTCCTCCAGCGTACATTCCAGCTCCTCCAGTCGCATAGCCATTCACGTCACACTAATAATGCGTATTGTAACCATCGCTAGTGACAAACGTCTTGGAATCCAGAAGGCTGGAGGGAAATAGAAACGTTAACAGAGTGGGGAGCCTTGAGCGTCATCCCCACCACTTCAAGGGACTTCTTTCCGTGGCCTCGGTGTAGTCTTTATGCTACCTTTATTACTAGTACCTTCTGGCATACACACCCTGTTCAGCAAAGTCTTAAAACTGTCACAATTTGATACCTTAGGCATTCATTATCATAGGGAAATAAGTAAGATAGAAGGTAATCAAAAAGTAACGCACCCAGTAGCCAGTGCGTATCACGGAAACGTTCGATTCAACGGAACACTGACGTTTCATCTGACACATCAGGAAATGTGTGCAAGCTCAGTACGAGGTGTTCCACAAGAAACGGGTTGCACTTCTGCGCTTGCGGAAAATACATCCTTGCGCCTCGGATACGCATACAGGTCTGGCACAGGCTTCAAGCAATTCAGGAAAGTTACAAACCCGGAGTTGTGTGCAGTCACGAACACTATACAGGGCGTGTTTCAGATTATTGAAACCGAACTGCCGCCATTTATAGCGGGTTACTTAACCATCATTCATGCCAAGTATGTAGGCGTATTTACATCTCGTATGCTTTCTCTGTTTTCTGCAGAGATACAGAAAACAAGTGATATTACTTATACTCCACCTCGTCGTCAAAGGCACTAATAAACAAAAGAGTGTAGTCACAGCGCAAAGATTGATTTCGACGAATTAGTACAGAAAGAAGTTTACTTTTCCACCGTTCTGTTTTTCTAAGTGTGCAGACACGGTACGGTCATTGCACTACGTGCATTAAAGACACGGGTGGGAAGCTGTAGTCACCAATCGGCCATTTTGTGCCTGGTATATTTAGCGTCACTTTTGACAGCCCAGATTATACAGCGTCAAATGAGTGATTGGAAACTACGTGTAAGGAAGCGACCGTGCATTACTCTGAGGCACTACAACGGACGGACCAAGGAAACCACGGAAATTAAACTCTGATAAAGATAGCCTGTGACCGGACCGAGATTTGTATCCGAGACCCTCTGAATATGACGCAACGTGCGGCCATTTTGTGTCGAGGGAAAAGCCAATTATAAGCCTAACGATTTCAAAATAACAATCTTCCGACTGCTTTGGAATTGTTACAAATCAATTACCAGTGACAATAATAATATACCACATAAAATATCATCATAGCTCAATGATTACTAAGACTACTATATGACTGTAAGAGCAGGGATTGTACATGAACATGTTACTGATTTCTAACAAAATGTTATCACAAACTATGTGTAAAGCGTCAATATTACTATCTACAGATTAGTATTTAACATGTTTATATAAACAGAGGGGCACACGTAAAAATCAAGTACAGTATCTACGAAAATATTTATTTAAACAATATGGCAAAATAATTGTATTATACCTTGTATTATAATCTTTTTCACTTATTTCCCGAATTCCAATACTTTCGAATTTTTATGAGTTTGTATTACAGTGATTGTTACATAAAATTTCTATTAACTGCATGCTGTAATTCTACATAAATGTCTCAATACTAACTTTCCTTACACGTTCTCAGAAACCAACACCTGCATATCTACGTCCCACCATGCTTAAAGCTTCTTAAAAGGTACAGAAACGTCACATGATCCCTGTGTATGCCGTAAAAGCATATGAGTATTATAAACTATGAGTGGAGCATAAATAGTCTCTATGAGATCAGAAACATAGACAAAAATTTGCAGCACGTGATTCAAATGCCAAGATGTTACGAAGTCATGAAAAATAAATTGTAGCGACCACACAATTATGCGTGCAGTATCTGGAAGAGATAATGACTACACATTACCCTGCAATACGAGACCACATATAAGCAGACAGCACCGAGAATAGTGTGCTATATGTCAGTGCTCATTTATTTTCAGTTTGTATTTTAACAATGCACAAGACAAAATTCCCAGACGTCACAGCCCGAACCAGATACATCTGCCGCGTTTTGCGCGATAGAAAGTTGAAATGTGAAGCAGTGAGCAGGGAAGTGAGAGAAGCAACTACCGATCGTAAGGCACTGCTCCTAATATGTAATTAAAGGGTTTTCATTATACGACGCTGTGTATGCCCGCCGTAAGTGCTGAACTAGCCTAGGCCTGCTTGCTTTTACCAGCATGTTCGCAGTGGCATGATGTGAAAACCCCACAGAAGAATACTACTGTGAATGGAAACTAGGCTCAAGATAACAGCACAGAAGTCACTCCAGCGTGAATCTGCTGTTCGTAAACAGTCAGGGACATAACCACCACCACGTCTGCTAGTTATTGTGGTTCTGTATCCGTTATGGAACGTAATTTAAACGCGCTTTACGTGTGCGGAATCCAACTTCCTCTACGTTTATTTGGAGCTGACAACGGCACACTGTGAGCCGTGCAGTCCTTCAGGCGACATTAAATATGGGAAGGGCTTTTCAAGCACTTCCATTGTGACTAAAGGTAGATTACATAGAAACTATGGTGATAAAAGAGTGGACACGATAAAGTGGTGGGTACAGCTTGATTTACACCTTCTGCATCCCGGCAGGTTTATCTGGAGCAAGTGCACGTCTATGGGCATTTCAGCAACATTTTAAACGGCCACTGTAACGTACTCAGTATCTAACAGGAGATTCCCAACGTACACAAATCATCTGTAACATTTTATCTGAAAATGTAAGAAGAAATATATATTTACAGGTTAAGATTTTATACCAGCCAAACGGAAGAATGGTTAGAAGAAGCTCAAAAATTTAAAGTCGATAATGATAATGCAGTTGAAGAAACTACTGGATATAGGAAAATACGAAAAGACCATGTAGATATAATTCATATATAAAGGTGGTTGAAAATGGCTTGGATTTATATATACGGCGAGGAGAAAACAATTTAGTGGGCTCACAGGCATCAAGTTGCCTAGTTCGTACATGCAGGAAGACGACAATGATCATAATAGCTGATGACTCATATGTGCAGAGTCAAATAACTATACAGATGAGTAAACTAATAAAGTCAATCACAGAAAGCACACTCCCCCAACAACAGTCAACAGTAATATAGGCCTACTTATTAACAACAAGTTTCATTAAATATCTGAAACTATTTATTTATACCTGTAAACAATGCACTTCCATATAAAATTTTGTAATGCTTTTTAAAAGTGCATTCAGTAGGAACACTGCGTGTTTTAAGTAGGCCTAGTTCGATGGCACTCAAAAACTATATATTAAAACATGAGGGGGTAAATAGCTTTCGGTTTTATAATTTTAATTTACATTAATGTTGACTGGTTCCTACAACTGTACTTGAGGCACTTGTAGAATCCCTTATGCAACGCAAGCATTCCGCGAAAACAGGCTGTAAGTGGCAAGTTAAAGGAATCTTTGCAATGTCACAATTGACATAGCCAAGACTCATGAGCACCGTGGGCTTTCTGCCTGGTGATGGTGGTGACGATTGTGATAATGACAATCGGCCACATAGTAGAAGTTTGAGTCTCATTCACAAAAACATCCAGAAAGAAGAGACTGAGACAGACAGAAGACACAGCAGCACAAGGACCTCTATACATAAATAACAGAAAATATGATTCTTGGAAAATAGCTGAAACAATAAGACTACCAATAGCACCAACTATTGGTGTTATCCCCCTCGGTATTAGTATGAGCCTGGTTTACCTCGACTGAAAACAGAGAACCTTCGTCATAAGAAATAAAATTTTGTTCTCTTCCAGATGTACCATACTACACATTCGGGTGCATATTCTGCTAAACACGGAGGCCAAATTACACGGATGTCGGGTTTCCTGACGCACTAACATAGTTATAATTTCGACAAGGCAAAAGTTGGGAACCCCCTCGTATAAGGAAAACCAAATTCCACACATGCGCTAAATTGAACAGCGTATAAGATCCATTGCTTATAAAGAATAAACAAGCTATATCTTCATTTATGAATTTTTTCATGATACAAAGATATAATAATCAAATATCTTAAAATATATTCATGTTTGTTGCCCGTTACACAAACGTGACTAGTTAATAATTGTCACATATATTGTATGAGTATTTATGACAAAACCTCACTAGGTTTAATGGAATTATATTATCAACTACGCGGCAGTAGTTTAAACCGCATAAGAGTTTCAACTGTACGAGTTTAATAATACAGACATAAATTTTATATTTCCGTTATGCCTGACAGATTAAGGCGTAAGAGAAACTTTCATTACATCTAATAAATAAATAAACAAATAAACGTATTAACCAAAATTCTAAAATTAGTCACTTTCAAATCACAAAGTGTTTCGATATGCCTTACTTACATATGTACATACGTACATTAAATGTTGAATCAATCAACATGGCTGAAACTTACAAGCTGTCCAGACAACCGATTTCCAGCTGGAATATCGGCAGAGGAACTTTTCGCTTTGGTGTAGATCTGATATGCATTTAGGTACAATAACAATACAGCTTGAGGTCTGCATCATCGACACAGCCACTCTGGTTGCCATAACTGTTGATCCTACTGACATCTCCCTTCAGCTGAAAGGCTCCGCCAGAGCGACGAACGGTTGCTTCGAACACGGCCCCCCCAGGGAAAGTGTCGAATGTGACGATAAAGTCGTCATGCGATACCATCGGCACCTTCCGCTTCACGCTGATGACGTGATCGAGAGTCAGTTCCGCACAGGACGCAGAGACGTTCGCCGCCTTCTTCAACTTTGAATTTATTTCTGACAACACATGAAAAGCGATGGCCTGCGATGCTTTGTCTTCGATCGGCATGCGTCTGTACTTATTACAAGTGCACCAATTGGCTGTGATGCCGGCGTCTTCACAAGCTCTCTCTGCTGGCACTTCGGAGAACAGACTAACACACTTTGGGCACCCCGGACATCCATCGGGGATCGACGTTATATTATCCTGTCTTGACCTTTCGAGGATTTCCCTGAGAGTCAAATGCAAATCAAAAGGAGACGTCAGGCGATTACGATTTGTTTGTAAATTTTTGTAAAAATTTGGATGTTTTTGTTTAAACCACTCAGGAACCCAAATGTAAATAAAAGGCAGACGTTCCTCGAACCAGCCAATGGAAGTTCTCCGAATGTCTCCCCACCGCATTCCGTGATCGCTGAGAAATATCATGAAAGTCGTGTTAAAAGCCCCGGTCTCGTTAACCTGGTGGAAGAACAGGGCAACTCTCTCATCGACTGTTGCAGGGATGGCATTGCTACTGTGGCTGAAATTGTTGATCCAACATACCCCAAAGTACAAGGCACTTTTAAAGACGGTAGCGAAGTCCTTAATGTATCGAAATATATGCTCACTGGTAGAAGTTGGACCCAGGCACACATTAAGAGAGTCTCGCTTCTTAACTGGCAGTTTATCCTCCGAAGCAACTAAAAACGGGCGAATGTAGTAATCAGTTGGAGGTATGACAAACCCAGTCTTGTGGTAGTTAAATGTACTCCCTGCTGGCTCGTCCTCCGCATAAGCGGTGACATAACCGAGGTCTGAGAACTCTCGCCAGATAAACGGACAATTGTCGAACTTTTCGTAACGCGAGGCCCAACACTGCTTCTTCATCTGATCCTGATTGAGACCCATGAGAATTGCCGCAAGGTTTGGCAAGGTATTCTCGCCTATCTTATTGTACCCAAGCAGTTCAAGCCAACCATTACGCCTGAGATAGTGCACTGTTTTTGGCATAGTGCGTAGCATGTTAAGGCGTGATACAGAGTCCAAACCCAGCACAAGAACACTGAGCCGCTTTTTCTCCACAGAACGTCTTTCAGAATTACTTTTATTTAATTTTAATTCAACCCCTCTTTTCACCGGCACCACGGCATGAGTATTTTTGTATACTTCTCTCTTCGTTCCACGTTTAGTCGTTTTGAAACAGCGGACCAGGGTGAATTCTTCTTCTGAGTTTAGGGCCACTTCTGTGTCGAAATCTGAACATTCACCGACAGAGTAGTAATTGTCAGCGGTGCGACTGTATTCCTTACCATCTGGGCCATTGGTTCTAGTGATTATAGAGTGGCAACAATTAACATTTTCAGGGTGAACCGCGTAATGAGCGACGGCGCTAGTGTTCAACTTCAACAGATATCTGTGTGCACCCTCAGGCACTATTGTGATGTACGTAAGAGGGGGCTTACTGGAACAGACAATCGGTTTTGCACGAGTTGCAAACTTACGGATGGATACATCGAAAGGGTCAAGGTTAGGAATCTGACATTTAGAACTCCAAACCAACAGACTGTCGGCGCCGTATGCAGGTCCAGGGTCGTCGTCACTCGTAGCCAGATGAAAAAAACGATCTATATTCATTGTATCTTGGAGGACAGTGCACGAGAAGTACAACCCAATGAGCGAAATTCCGACCACTACAGCCAGTCCTCCTCGGAACACTTTCCGGCCTCCACCTCTTCGTAGCTTCAAATCCATCCTTCAGGAGGCGCCCATGGTAGTAGTTCGTCTCTGCAATGAGGTTCGGAATTCTTATAATCTACCCACATCACAAAAATGTGTGTAAGAAAAATGTATGCATACAGAAATGTCAGTAATTTGGACTTGCGCTGTTCCCACGAGCGCATTTTTAATCTCCGACCTCAGCATGTCAGCTGTCGCGGCAACTTTATCGCAAACGCAGGATTCGTACGGAAAGTCCCCCGGACAACTGGCGTGCTGAGATCAGAGATTACTGATACGTTCCGTATTAGGGACGCATTCTACCCCATACGTATTGGCCTGCTGCGCTCCACTGCTGGTCCAGTACAGATAACGGTTCTGATTGCATACGTTACTGTAGTCAGTACTTGGGGTGGACAAAGTGGATCCAGCACAGGTACGTACTTCTCCAAGTACTTCGGGTTCTGCCCGTCAATTATCATTTTAATCTATGATCCTGGGGATGGACAATGGGTCCATTAGGGGTCACAGTTCCTCAGGCACAGTCTTACCCAACACAAGAGAACTAACATAACAATGCGCAACACATTCATACCTGACCCTGTCCTACTCGAATGGAATCGGCTTTGACTGTGACTCAGCAACGGCTGCACCATCCAACGCGTGGAACTCCTGACTCCGTAACGAAGGAAGGAAGAGAGAAAAGAAACTAAATGCGAAGGCATAAAACTGACCCTGTACCCAAGCATTTCATGAAGGTACACAGGGGGAGTAGGGATAAAGTCCCACACATTCTTAACTTCTTCATTTCATAAAGATGTGTTCAGCTTTACTCTTTTGCCGCTTTATCACAACGATCTGTTGGACCGGAGGTTACGTGCACTGACGAAACGACTAGATATGACGAAATTTAACTAAATGTCACCTTTAGGCGCACTGTAAGAGAAATTACGATTCTGAAACGGGAAAGACTTGGTAAGCAAGACGTCAAGGTGCTATCCCAGGATTCCAACGAAAGGACTATGAAAACCATACAATTCTACACAAACATCTGGGTACCTGCCGAATACATGCCTAGCTTTACCACCTAAGCTGAACTGCTCGCTGACTACATACGACAATGAAAGACACCTCAGGACTGTCAATGTGGCTTCCACACACCGAAAACACCAATCACATGGTAATCGTCACTCCTACATTTCACCGAGCACACACATGATGTTAGTGAGACCACGACTCGTCACAGCATTACGAAAAACACTCCGGGAAAAGCCCAGCTATCAGTCGTGCTGATACCACAATACATCATTATCATTGGACAAGGAAATGCATATCGTATTAATTAGAAAGGCCAACCGCCCTAGCAGCATGGAATCATAAGTTACATTATCTACATAACAAAGGCACATCCGGTATTGCATACAGATATACTGCACAACATGTAGATGATCACAAACAGTTTAGTCGTACCGTGTTAAATACCACTCGTACAACATTGTTTCAGATACTGGTACACTTACGTACATTTACTTAACGACAATTTCAACAGCCCAGACTGTTATATAGCGTACAATTACAGGACTATTAGTGAATAATGAATTTTAAACGATGTTGAAGGAAGCGCTCGTGTACTAATTTGACGTCTTATCTCGGCACTTGAGCGGAAGTAGTGTAAAACCACGAAAACTTGTCAATATATTCGGTGTCCGTGCTTTGATTCGAACCATGGATCTCCCGATTTCAGCGTTCAGTACTTCCAACAGAATGGTATCTAACTTACACTTGTATGGTGAACGTAAAGATGTCCGTCCACGCCATGAAGGCATATAGGTACAGCTCCACTCATTTTAACCTCGGCACCAGATGAGGGTAGACTTTTAATTGCACACCCCTGCCTGGACTCTTTCGCCTGGTTTGCCCAGGCGAAAGAGTCCATGGCAACCACTGAATAGGAGGCTGGGTGGACCCCCGAGCCGGTCTGGATGATTTGGAGAACAGAAAAATCTTTTTCTTGCCGGGAATTGAACCCCGTATCGCCCAGCCCGTTACTACGAAGATCTAGTTTCGAGAAATGTTAAGTCTAAGAGTTCTGCTTCAACTTCCTGCGCAGTAGACGTTACAGTACGCCACAGTGATAAACATAAAGTCTTTGTGGCGACTTTAATGTGAACACCCTGTAACCAATTTAATCGATATTCCAGGAATTCTTCTGACACGTACATACGGTACGGTAGGATCTACGTTATGATTTAATTGCAAGCATTTCATGCAACTGACCCAAAATCCTAAAACAAACACGAATGAAATAATTTCACCAAATTTATCAGCGATATTATAGGACGGTACAAGACAAGCGCCGTACCATCAGACGTACACTGTCGGCACCCTTCAGCACCAACCGTGTCTATTTTGTCTTTGACAGATGACGTTAGGAAGACGGGAGCTAGAAGAGCACAGCAGAATCTACGCCCATATCTGAACTTGGCAATGTACCAACAATAATATTCCCCACTGATTTGGAGGCATCACAAAGCAGATTCTTAGGCGTTATAGATAAGACTAATCACCTTCCCTCGTCTGTTTATCTACACTCTATAAATTTGTTTGAATTTAATTATTAATCTATCAACTACGGTACTGATGAACCGTCTAGCTCCGTCAAAGGCGCAGAAAATTCTCACTAAAGATGTCTGCCCCATGGAGTTATTAAACGGATGGGTAAACTTACACAACTGATCAAGAAAGTGCGTCTTTTATGGAACTGCACAGTTAATTACCGCATGAAAACTCTCCATGTGTCCCTAATCCAGCGGTAACTGAATCTCTTCGAAAACTTCTCACCCTATTTCTCTAAAACCTGGCTCGATTCCGCAAGTCGTCTCTTCCCTTGAGGTGTTCACAAATGTGTCAGTTCCTACCCCCATGTGTGCTACATTTTGCCTTATCTGATCCTCTTCGTAAGGGAGACAGGAACTCGATTACTTCGCACGCTCGCCTGATGATAGTAAGGCCGTACCAAACTCGTGGCGACACAAGTATACAACAGATACTGCTGTATTTGACCGAAACAGCGTAAATTACAGAGCTCTTCATTATGTAACAGTAAAACAAGACCTGAGGATGTCTCACCAGCATATAGGATGTACACTGCGATCTCAAAACGTCATAAATAGGATACAGCGTCGTACTAGAAACATCACTACCCAGATGTTCTTTGGTTCACTGTTTCGAATCCCGATAAGCTAGCCTTCTTATGGGTAAAACCTTCGTTAATTCTAGTTTTGTCTTTGATAACAAATACAGTAGTTAATGTAATTAAGACAGAAAAATTTGATTACCATAAACTGCACACAAGAATAAATCTTCGTCCGCGCACTCGGCAGACCAACGGCACTATGACATCAAGAGATAACCCTACGCGGAAAGAGTGACGCAGTCTATAAGCATAGCAGAGCGCGTGACGATGGGCACCAGAGCATAACACTCGCCACTGCTCCACTGCTGCCAGTTCTGCATCAGGACATGCAGTATCGTGGATTAATGCATGGATAATATTCAGGCACTTTACATTTGTCGGCTTGTGTCTTGCTGATGCATTTAATTGGTTATATCCACCATGGGGGTTGGGCGTAGGGCATTAAACCTTCGGCGGATGCTCTGTTACACGGCACATTAAACCGCCTCGGAAATGGGTGGATTCGTTGGAACGATTTAGGCGACATCTGAATTACATTAGGAACGTAACGTGTGGACAGTGGTTGTGTGGATGGGAGATGGATGCACCGGATACACAGTCGTGTCCACAGGTGGACTTCAGTATTAATTGGTGTGAAACCTTCGTGTTCTGCATGATAGTCAAAAGAGTTTTGATGATGGAAGGTGAATGGGACTCGGCGGATGGTTGGATGATTAATGCACAATGAATGGGAACTGATAAAAAGGTGCAGTCGCGGCCTGATTTAGGTACTGTACCGACACCTGCTGCAGGAACTGAGAAAAACCACAACAGGCGACACAGGGCCGAGATTTGTACCCGGAACCTCCAGAACACGAAGCAGGAATGATATCCACTAGACCAGGATATTCGATGGTATCGAATTCAGTGGGTGATTTTGGTGTTATCGGCGCTGAAAGTACGGGTTCTGCTGTCATAGACTCAGGTTTCGATGACAGGTGCAAGGAAAGAGCTCAGGATCGTGTGCAGTGGCGGACTTTGGTTTAGCGGTGTTGAACGCTCGGATTCTGTTTACCACGGATTATTAAATATTTTTGTATTTGATATGACATTGTATAAACTGGAAAAGTCCATTGCAGTACACGATTCTACGCAGAACTTCGTCTGATGATGGCAAAAATAATTTGCCGAAACACGTAGTGAGACTGAATGAGTATTCTAGCGCACGAAAAGCTTAGTTTCATTAGACTGGCAACAATAAAACGTTAACATTAGATAGAAGAGCTGTCATGATGGGGAGGTGAATGAACTCGCTCCGGGTCGTGTTCAGTGGCTGACTTCGGTATTTGCGGTGTCGAAATTGCTTGGTCGAGCAAAACAGTGAGACAGGTAATACGAAAGGCAGCAAAACGACTGGCGGCTGCAGGACATAGGTTACATAAGAGCGGTACGGAATTTTCTCGGAGGGAAACCTCAGTGACAAGAACACACCGTGTTATGCAATGTTAACATATTCACTTCCAGGTGTTTAAATTACAATATAAACGTCTCGGCCCAGAAGTCGTGGTAGATACACTGACACAAGCTTTTGTGTTTTAAACCCCAACACTTACGTCAAGTGCATTTTTAAAATCGAGAAATATTTTGAACATTGTGGTTTTGTGGGATGTAACGCCGAATGGTTTGGCTGAGAGGCGCTCTCCTCTAAACGAGACATCTTGTTCTTTCGCCAAAGTACATGTACAGGTAAAAACACTCGTTTTCTGGTTACCACCAACATGCAATACTGAACATTTCGGTCCAACAGTCAGCATTTCTGCTTCGTATGCAGGCGCTGCCGGGATCAAATCTTGGCCTAGGCACCGGTTATCCTGACTGAAGTGATTCGCAGTTGACCTCAATCTCTCCAGGAAAGTGCCTGCATTTTAGGCACTTACCTGAAATTCCACCACAATCGATTCAGCCCATATCCTTTATAATTCATTATTCAATATTCGTTATTCATTATTACTTATAGCATTCGACGCTATATGTGGTCAGCCAGACAAGCTTCGGAAGCTGCACTTTAGGAGGAAACTTAAGCAAGACCCATGTATTAATAAAATATAACACCTTTTCCTTGTTTGAAGGCTTCTTATTTCTGTTCCTCAATCTACAGCACGTTAGTTTCTTAAATATATCTGCTTTCTTGAGAAAAGTTTTGCGAGCCGCATTGTGATCAACCCTGCTACATACTCTGAGCTCCTGTCAGCGTCATTAAATAAATAAATCAACCGCAACCTATAAATGGATTCAGTCGAGAAAAGTACCCTGCTCCCTTACCAATATTCGTTGAAATCAAAAGATATGCATTCAATGGAGTAACGGTAAATTTGCCTCTGTGAATGTCGAGAGAGCATTAAACTCGGTACTAAATAGAGGTAAGTGCAGTGTATATTGGTAGTTAGTTGCCGCCGTTTCGGGACAACCTATCGGTCCCATCTTCAAGGGAGCAGTCCAGGAGTGATTGACCCTTAAAGTAGGGATCGGTAGGTTGTCCCGAAACGTCGGTAACTAACTACCAATATACGCTGCGTAACATCCCAGAAGAGCGAATATCTCATTTACACCGCGGCGGAAGCCTGAAATGACGAAGTGTTGTAATAGTTCTAACACGACGAGTTGTGAATATGAAATATTGTAAACACTGGGATTTACAGCTAACACGGAAAATCATCTCAGCTCTATTGCCTTATCTACGAACAGACTTCCCTATGACAACACAAAAAGTAAGTGGAATCTCTTAAAAACAACAAACACGATTTAAGTAGAAAAAATGTCGCAAACAACTTATACCATAAAATGATTCAAGCTCACGTATCTATGGTCCCCATTAACTTTTCACTCTAATATTAGATTGCTACAGAATATGAGTTCCGATCTTCATCTTCAGGTGATTTCTTTAGTATAATTACAACAAACCAAGCGGCATGCAAAACCTGTTATACGTTGCTAACACCACTGGGTTAATTTCAGGCTACGTTCCTGTGAAGCCGCAGTCAATTCACTGGCCTTTATCAACATTTATTATAAGAGTGCGACAGTGATCAGCGTATGTGAACGCTGTGGTATGTAATGGCATGTCTTGTGAGTACACTTGCACTCGACAGTGGTTCAACTGCGTTCAGAGTGCCGCAAACCCTTCAAACCCTAGCGGTTAACTATATGCACCACCATGTTCAGCATTAAAAAATTCTACATTTTGTCCAGTGTATTTATGTGTTTTGTATGGATCTCAGAAAAAACAGCGATTGTTTCCCTACACAGCATTAACTGATTTTTATAACCGAGACTGAGTGTTTACTGCGCGGTACGAAATGAATCTTAAGTACAATACAGGTTATTCTTGAAATTTAAAGGATTAATAATAAGCAATTCGATTCATACTGGCCCTGCAATATTAAAGTCATCTAGGCCAACTCTATACAAACGTGAATTTGACGGTGTGCCATTTTATTTCAAGAGATAAACACGAGAAATCGAAAAAGAGTTCACTCGAACAGGATAAAATAGTAGTTTCTCTGTTGTTTTGTAAGGGTTTAAAACGTGGTCTCTACTCTGAGTAAAAAAACATAAAAACAAAGACCTGGGGGGACATTTGGACGCAGAAGAGATGAAGCAAGTGGATATTACATAACGAGAAAAGTCGTAATTTGTACAGGTCTAGTGGTATTTATACGACAGTGAAATGTAGGATTGAAGTTGGGGAAGACGTGACACAAATGGGGGTGTCAACAAATTGAAACAGAATTTTGGTATCAGGCAGCCATTATGAACAGAAAGGAGGTAATGAAAGGATAATATTAATATGGATCTTGGAAAAGTAATTTATGTAGGAGCTATGTGGAAGAAGTAGTTTAGGATCGCAATCAACGGGATTTGGTACGCGCAGTTTTGAATCTTCCGGTTTTTCTGTTAGGTATCTTGTTGTACAGTCGTCAACCGGGTGGCGAATCACAGCAAAAAGAAAATTATATAGCAAAAGGATAGTACTATTGTATCATTTTAAATTCCAGTTTCACTAACAAACTTCAACGCTTATCTTCATCAAAATCGACTGATGCAGAGTAGGCTGAGACATGCGACAAGTGCTACCAGTCACGTCCGAAGAAATGTACATGAAACGCCGCTAATTTGAATTGAATTAATTTGATTGCATCACGGTCGTAAATATGAGTCCTCGTAACCCGGTGTGTCGTCAGTCGGGGAGCGTCTGCCTTCCGATTCTCGACCTGATCAGGCTCAGATAAATAAACCGAATTTTAATGGAATCCATCCCATTGTGCTCTGACATATTAATACTTAATTACCGTCACACACAATATATTTTTAATAATATCATCTATAAATGCTACATGTTTCGGACTAGTTTCGGAGACAAAATATTCAGACTGACAATGAGAGGCGTTGATTTCCTACCATTCAATCAAAGAGGCATAAAAGTGATCCTCATCCACGCACAAGGCTGGATTTCATTTCTATTTTACACGTCAAGTGTTTCTGTGCATGCTTTGTAAAGCGATGTACGGAACACATTCTGGAAGCAAGAGTACGTGTTCAGGAAGAAGCGCTGAGCTGCCTTCAATCGAAATCCTATTCATATACTTGTAACTTGCCTCCAGCACAGTGGCTTTTCGTGTCACAAGAGTGATGTTCACCTCCAAACTTTTTTTTTTGAAGGGACGTGATTTCCTTTGTTTTAGACAGTCTTTTGTCTGGGGTCCGGACTGAGGAGCGGGGAGAAGTATGACAAACACCGTCAAATTAAAAGTTTCTACGCTTTGAGCCCTTGAGGATATATCGAGTAGGATGCAATATATACAGCCACTGCTACTGTAATGACAACCTCACCTTCTTGCAGTGTAGGCCTGCATAAAGAAAACGCTAATGACGTAGTAATTGCGCTTTAAATAAATCTGGTGTGGACGAAACGCCACTACTTTATTCAAGTCGATATGGCAATGAAAAGGGTTAACCGAGGTCTTCGTTGTTCCGTGATGTTACGCGGCGTAAGTTGGTGGTTATTTGCCGACGTTTCGGGGTAGCCTATCGGTCCCATTTGCAAGGGTCAAACAGTCAAGATTCTTTGTAGTGCTTGACCCTTGAAGATAGGACCGATAGGCTGTCCCGAAACGTCGGTAAACCACCAACCTACACCGCGTAACATAACTCTTCGAAGACTGACCCAGAGAGAGAGAGAGAAATAGGGGGTGTAGTGACAGGTAATTACATCATGGCTGTAATCGAGGTGTGGGGTTCTGTCAGCGGCGTTGCTGAAGATTCAAGCCTTCTGGGGTGTTACTGTGTTGTCGGGGTACACAATTCCCGCTGTACTTCGAAAGAGCGGGAAGGCCATGAGGGCGTATGGGGGAGTGGGCGTATAGCTCCACGCGTTCTTAACCTCGGTACTAGATGTAGGTGGGTGGTGAGTTTCACGCCTCAGCCGCTTTACCTCCCGGTACCCACTACATAGGTGGCTGGGTGGGTCCCTAGAGCCATTCTGGCCTAGTGTCCTATACTACTGGACGCCACGGTACCTTACAGTTAGTCTAAATTAAGCAGTTAAACAGGGTCTTCAATCAGTTATGGGCCAAATGTCGAGGACTGATCTGACCTATCTTACAAAATAAAAGTAAGCAAGGTTAAAGCGTTGTTTTCAGCGGATGCCCTACTCGACAAATTACTGGTTATTCGAAGATTTTTAATGGTTTTTCTCAGTCCCTCCATACCGATGCTACGATTATCTCATTCCAAACTCTCATCTGCTCATTGCAGGTGCGCATCCAGAATTTTACATGGCATTTATATACATAAAATATAACTACATGTTTCATGACTCACTTAGCTAATTTAAATCACAAGGTCTAATCTTTCTTTTTCAGTTTCATATAAAACAACCTAAGCTTTTTAATTTTATCTTTCAAATTTCTACTGTACTAGTCATCAGCAGATTTCAGTGGCTGATCTCGGCTGAAGGGTAAATCGCGCAAAACATTTGATATCGTGTCTACAAAATCTCTGTTGTTTAAACTCCGAGTTGGTGGGGGGGGGGGGCCGCAGCCCGGCACCCCTCCCCTGGTACATTGTCCATAGTCGCTTTTACACATTATCGACGGTAAATAACGACGAGCAGTTCAACCCGTCACATAACACCAGACGTTCGTAATGTACCTTGTTAAGCAGGCAAGGACCTTGACACAGCACATTCAGTTTCTCAGAAGCCTGTCAGCTGTACAAACCCTCCCACACAGATTTACTTGCACACTGATTCACAACAATTGTATTTCCCTCCACGAATCCAAGGTCTTCTCTATCTTTCCTGTTTCAAAATGACGTAATAACAAGTTCCCTCATGGCCAGCTATACTGCCCTCTGTTCTTCTGGCAAACCTGATTAAATCTCGTGTTTCCCCCAGTGCCACCCAAACTGGAATATCAGCCTTGTTTACCATGAACAATAGAAACTCAGAACTGTAACTCAATTATTCGACGTAAGCAGGTTTCCGTAACTTTGACAGTTTATGTGGCGCCATTTTAATGCACGTAGCTGTGTGAAAAGTATATACTGTACAGGTACAAAACACGTTGGAAATTTGGAACTTAAACATCCCAGCATAAACTTCTGAAAAATCAGAATAAGGCTCTACCAGGCCACAGTGCTTAGTCAGACAAGTCGCATGCTTCGTAGATAATGTCATAGGGCTGTATTAACTGCAGTGACTAACAATATTTAAACTGCTATTTACAGAGTGTCTCTTTTGTCGCCTCCCTGACACGACAGCTCTTACGGGATGTGCGTTTTCTGTGAGGGAAAGCTGCCGTGCTTCCGGAAACGACAAAAGAAACTTTGAAGGCTGGGGGAAAAAGCAGTCGTGGCACACTTCGAGCCACTTCTGGGTTCTTCCTTCTGACGGTAGGAAACTGCGCATCGTATTGGCAGCCTCTCTTAAAACACGATATGTAGGTACATCCAACGCAAAATTATAGTGCCGCTGACAGGAGACGGGAAAAACACAAACAATCGAGTGCGGATTCTTCCGCACAGGCCTGCTAGTAATAACGTTTTATGGTACTAAAACTATGAATAATGGGAGTTTAAATATGAATAAACAATTTTAGTTTCAGCGAAAATAACGTTTTCCAAATAACTTCAAATTAAGAAACCGTGTGGCTAAGATGCAGACATCCGTGTGGCTTTCATGCACAAAATTTAACACTGTTTTTTTTAATGTAATACTATTACACTCATATTTCAAGAGCAACCATAGGGATATAAGCAAGAAGAAAGTTCTTGACCAGCAAAGGCCAGGGGTTCAACATCGCAAATTCCAGGGTCAGGCACTGGACAGGGTAGTGAGCCAGTTGCATCCAATTACCCCTCACGGAACTTATGGCACTACATTTCATATTAACATCATCATCATATTTCTTTCCTGACATTCGAAGTGGCAGCTTACACAGATGTTTCGCCACTAAAGTTCTGTATGCATACGTTTTCTCCACTGGGGTTACGTGGGTTTCCGACTTATCGCAGTCTCCTTAATTTCACTATCCGAATATAGAACGTCACCCGTACGAACCAATCGCCAAGTTCCCGGTCATGTAATATCCAACACTCTCTCCACTGACTCCAGCATTTCCCCGTACCATTTCAAGGCTTTACTACAAACTTCGTAATGCAGGACTGCTTTACGAAGAAGGGGTGATAGACACAAACACACACCCCCCTCCACAAACAGTAAGGATTGGTCGGAGGCATCTTTGATTTATTGAATGACGTATTTTAAAGTGTACGGTCAACATATCGTGTGTTTGGTTGCATTATTGTGAACAAAGAAATGGAGATTTGGAAAAGAGCCTGTCTCCAGGTACGCAGATGCCGACAAAAGAGACGGTGCTGACATGACAAATTCTCTTTCTTAGCGAAGCAACGCAACTTAGCAATGTACACTGATTATTCCTAACTTACTTAGCGACGCCTTTTAAATTTAATATGTTATGGAGCGTGTAATATTAGGTTTATTTGTGATTGGTAATTTTAAAAGGATGCGGAACGAAACTGCGTAGAATATCACCTCAGCATACCTTGGGGGAATGACAGAAACTGCGTAGAATATCACCTCAGCATATGCCTTGGGGGAATGACAGAAACTGCGTAGAATATCACCTCAGCATATGCCTTGGAAGAATGACAGAAACCAAGATCAATGTGAGTGAGGACTGTCCGTCCGTGGGCCGGTATTCGAATCCGTGACCTCTCGAATATGAGGCGACAGTACTAACCACTCAGAATTGGCAGCGTTACGTACCTTCTTGTGTAGAAACTGACGTATATGTTACATTAACACACTCGTAAGTACTGTATGAACAGCAAATCTTCAAACTGAAATGCAGGCACTGTAATTATCACCACCATGCTACACGCATCACCTGTTACACTATAGGCCAATAGGCATGCTCATTTCGTTCCGAGCGTACGAGGGACATGACATTAACGGAAATACTTTGTCCGCCATCGAGCACTGACACGTGAAGTGCAAATGGACAGCATATCGATATTTCACGTGTAAAGAGATGAATTACAGTTTTCAAGGGTTTGGATTCGAAAGCTGAATACTCTAAGAAAACTCATAAATGTCGCCAATATTTGAACATCTTATGGTATCTTGGGTCCTGTAACTATTACACTGTGAGATACCACAAAGAGAGCGAGAGAGAGAGAGACAGAACGTTTGCATGTAAAATAAAAATGGCATAAACAAGTACTTGTAGGCCTATATAACCACAGTATTAACATTCTTAGGCGTTCATAAATGCGGGAAGTGTGGGGTGGGTATTCGCCTGGCGAGGGTATATGACTCAGCACCTACTACCTGTGCAAAGCATTTATCACTTACATTAAGTGACTGTGCCGGCTCACGGACAGCTCGTGCCATAAAACAGGTATTAGCCTCACCCGGCGCCTCCGTTTTCCTTCGTCTTTCCCCACTTCCTCGCCCCGCAAGATTCAAGATACGGAAACCTTTCATGAAGCATACAGCTTTCTTAAGAAACGAATATAAAAGAGAAATCAAGAAAACAAAGCAGAAAGAAAAAAGTGAAAAATAAATTTAAAAAACCAAAACAAGGAAGAGGAGAGAACAGAAGAAAGGGAGAGAAAAGAAGGGAAATATCGATCTTGAATATGACAGGTCACAGCCAAACCTGTCTGCAATTATACTTGAGACATAAAGCCTCATTTGTCTCCTTCCAGGAATACTCTGTACAAGCTTTCGGAAAACATGTCTTCAGAAACTGCTGTCACACAGAGCTCCAATGTAGCATTTTCGAGGATTACACACAGCTGCGCATCGGGTACCTAGAACTGCTCGCAGATAGCACGCTTCAGCAGTCAGCTTGTACTTTTCCTGTTACTTAGCATCTTGGTTACTGTCGTCACTGCTCCCACAAAACAGCATTAACGTCTACGTTATTCTTTGATCGACACTGTTTCAGAAGTTCTTGGTATATTACGACATGTATGCATTAATACTACTCCAGCCGCATGGCAGAATAATCAACAAATCACGTGTCATGTTGTATTTCCAAAGCTATGTGATATAGCTCTGATCTCCTCATGGTGAAAGTTTCTTTAACCCTTGTTGACTGTCTTGATAAAAATACAGGCCTATATGACGTCACACAGGAAACCTACTCGTTTACAAAGGCCAGACATGATTTTGTTCGGAAGCATAATAGGAAGAGATAATTCTGAAGATTTAGGTATAGGTGGGAGACAATAATACACACAGAACTAAGCTTAGACAAGTAAGGCGTGAGAGAGGGTGTGGATGAGATGGAAAGAAAACATTAATGGTTATCCCCAACATGGACACGGGTTAACATCTTTTACAGAACCAGAAAACTGCAATCGGAACCCGAAATAGGAGCCGAAGTATAGGGAGGGCTAACATGCACAAGTTGACACGCAACTGGTAACTGGTAAGAGAACTAGGAAGTTGGTCGAAACACCGGATGAAGGGGTTATTCTAGCCACATTTACGTAACTCGTAGTTGGTTACGACGGGAAATGGGTAAGACTCGGAAGCCTAGCCTACCTTTCCTTTCCTCCCATATATATATATATATATATATATTATATATCACATCATACAGCTCGTATATGTATGAATACATGTATTTGGATGCATTATATTAAACTACGCGTGCCATTAACTTCCAATATACACCCAGCCCTTGTTTTACGTCCTAGCTGCTTTCCTGAAAAAGTCGGCATAAATAAAAAGGGCGTAAATTAAAAATAATATACCCATCAGAAATAAGGGGTTAGCGCAATGGAACGCAGCCAGCCAAAGGGCGTTAAACCGAAAATGAGAGAGCGCCAATTACGAAATGGTGTAAATTGGCAAGGGGCATTAAAGCAAAAAGGCGTAAAACAAACCAGCGTAAACAATGGTTGGGTGTAAGCCTACTTACCACTCCGTCACACACACACACACTTTCTGTGTGAACTTAACATTCTTTTCACTCACTATGACCGAATGTGACAGTGTACGATCAGCATTCCTGCTGCATATGAGGAAGGTTCCGGGTCAGAATCTTGGATTTTTGTGGGTTTCCCTAGTTTGTCCAAGCAAATTCTGGAACAGTACCCTAAAATAGATAATGATTTCTTCTTGTCTAGTTATTCCTACGTCAACACTACCAATTATTCTGTTATTGAACACCATAAGACTTTATAAGACTTCTTTGCAAAGCCAATAAACATCCATTTATGTAAGTCTCTGTATTATAACTTCTGACATATCACTAACCAATGCAGCAAGGGGATCCGAAGGGTAAATTCCGTCACTAAAACAATGCTGTTAAACCCTGTCTGGAGCCAGACCAATTCTCAAAATATTTCCCTTCTTCTCAGCGTCTCAAGTGCTCACTTCCCCAGAAATGCCTTGCCGAACTTCTGAACACGATGGTTGGTATCCCTATCTGAACCACGTGTCCAGCCCCTCATAATCGTTATGTAACTACCTTAAAGACAGTAGCCATTTCGTAGTTATGCAGTAGATATAATTTCTAAAACGAACTAGATTTTATTGCATATCTTTGAAAACAAATGTGCAATAAAATATACATGACTATACAAACTTTCCCAAGGACCATCCCCGGAGAATAAAACTAATATTCAACAGACACATAAACAGAACGCAAAACAAAATAATAATAAGTCTAACAGCACCCAACAGAACACAATACTCACAAACCTCTCTGCCTTTTCTTCTGATTAAAGACAGATTTGTATTATACTTTTACTGCAATACAATACAATGCAACAGAATACAAGTATACTTGAATTCCAATTAAGAAATCTGTAAAAATGTACCTACTAAAAAGTGCACGATAAGACAAGTTGTAAGTTACATACTTAGCCTATCCTAGATCGCCCACTTACATTACTTTGAACCCTTACTTTCCAGAACAACTTATTTTCAGACACTTGCCATTTAGGTATTTCCTTTAAAGTTTTAAACCCACGCAAAACAAATTTGAAATTTAAATTTAAATTTCTAGTCTACTGGTGGGGTTGCCACCTTTTAGCCTCTGGACAGGCATGTTTTGTTTGCTGTTTAAATAGGCCTACAGATCGAGAAGTATTCGACGCACCTCTGATATGCAGATCACTAGCTGCAACTATGTGCAGTGGCCTTACGAATTTTCCTTTATTAAACCAACCTATCGGACACCGATTCTTCAGTCGTCCAGCCCGCAGCCTATTTACTATAAAGAGCTAGCCGGCTGACGAAATAAAATCAAGGAAAAGCATAAATTCAGGAATGGAAGGTTATTTTTCAGGTCTACAACTACAACCTTTCATAATAATTTCCAAGACATTAAACATATGCTGTATATAAAAATACTGGTTTATCGGATATTTGTGCTGTTCTGAAATGTGGTAAAAGATCGTAAGCACATTATAGAAGCCCAAAAACGAAGTGTTTTGGAAAGTACTGGGACCTAAGCAGAATAATGTAAGTGGTGAATGAAAGATATTACATGATGAGGAGATTAGTAATATATGCCACTAATCTAATATTCGGGCAGTAAAATGAAGGAAGACGAGCGGAACATTTAGCTCGGATGGGTGAGGCAAATATTGTTTTGTTGAGGAGGCTTCTTCGAAAGGGGCAATTTGGGAAGTCAAGAAGATGCGGCGATAACCTGAAGATGGTTACGTGACAAGGATGGATGAGGGTGGTAGATAGATGCAACTTGCTCACTATCATCGGGGCTGTGATATTACTGGTGCTGAACCCACTTACAGTCAGTCACTCAGTCACTAAGTCAATCAGTTCGGGTTCTCTTATCAGATAGCCACTGCATCCGGTCGTCAGTTCCGTTCTAAGTCGGTGACTTGTAAGTTCTGACATCAGAAAGTGCGTCACTTAGCTACCAGTTCGGATGTTGTTATCAGAACGTCTGTGTGTGAGCAAAATGTCACATCCGCCAATAAACATTTTACACTGAGCACTGTTTATGCCGGACTGAGCACTGCAGAGCGGGCGACATCGTCAGTACCTATGCAGCAACAATGTCGTCTGCTCTACAGCGAGCAGTCCGGCAATAATAACTCACTGTAGCAGTCGAATTTAAACAATCAACAAATCACTCATCGTGACGATGTTCTTATTTCCCGTAACAGATAAGCGGCCGAACAGAGAGATGATGATATTGTTGGAAGAAGAGTCTGATAACCGTGGATCTCCATTAAAACTCGGTAAAGTTTGCCAACTGACATTCTATTTTGGTTTGACCGTGACATATACACAGCGCGTCGCTCACGAATAAAAAAGTACACACACCACATGCCGCGACCACAACTATGGTGGCACAAACTGGAACTGCATAAAATGAAAGCATAATGGCTAGGTTTCATCTGTCAGTACGCTAGTTACAGCCCTGAAATTAACCATATTGTTTCGATTAAATTTGATATTATAGGTGTATTAAACGGTATCGTGCGATTATAATTTTGATTCGTATCTGTCAAAACCGTCGCTTACAGGAAGTTTAAAATTTATCGATTCTATCAAATTCGACCCATCATGACATAAGTCAAAGATCTTCAAAGATCTCGACAAATCCACAACTTGAATTTAAAAAGTTTTCAAATCCAAGCAACCAAGCAAATGTCTTCAAAAGAAAACCTGTATCACTACGTCCACTGATGTGTGAGAAGCTGGGACAGCGTAGTTGTTGACCAGGCAACGGGCGGATCAACCGACAAATCGTGGTTCGATTGCCGGTAAGGACAAGAAATTTCTCTCTTCACCGAAGTGTCCAGACCGGCTCTCGGGCCCACCCAGCCTCCTGTTCAGTGGGTGCTGGGAGCGCTTTCCCCGGGTGTAAAGTGACCGGGCGTAAGACTGACCACTAGCCTCCATCTAGTGCCGAGGTCAAAATGAGTGGAGTTATACCTCCGCTCCCCCCTCTGTCGGCATAACGTGCACAGGGACAACTTTACCTTTACCACTGGTGTGTTACATACTGACAGTTCTTCTCGATAGCCTTTCATAACCCGCACTTTCCGCCTTTTATTTCCATACGTTTTTTAAGATAGCAAGGTCGCAAAAGTGAGACCAGAACTATGGTATCACGCACGAAATTTTCCTGCCATTAGGTCGGCAGAGTTTATGCTTGGCTGTTACTGATCTTCTAGCTGCGCTACGTTTTGCCTTGTACTGTACTGTGTATTTAGCATACAGGAGGCATTTAAGAACGTGTGATAAGTCGGGAATGTCACTGCGTTGAAACTCTACACTGGACCTCTTAGCTTGCAAACACGAACAGCCTGGCACTACTCTGTAAAACCTCCAAGGTTCCAGCGTAGCTGCAGCTCCATGACCTTCATAAAATAATAGCCCATATCAAGACAACAAGCAGCAACTAACTCAAAGGATGAATCACCGCCACAGTGCGTTCTATGTAGTTGCACAATACACATTAGTGACCATTAGCCCGATCTTCCTACGTTCGGTTGTAGTAAAGGGTACTCAACACGCGGCAAATGGCTTCAACTAGGATAAAGCGCTGCTCTTTTCTTTGTACCGAACTTTATGAGAAGCTCCTAGAAAGACTACTCTTGGAGGGCTCAGTGGTCACTAGGTCTATCTCCCGCTTCTTAACACAGAACGACAGAGGTTGCTACACTCCCATGAATGTTTTGCTGCTAGACTTGTCTACATCAACTGAATGAGACTGATAAAGTACTCGTAATTCCTGTAGTACTTACAACAGTTACTACATAGACATGACACTGGGTTTTATTACGGAGACATTTTCTGAAACCAATCAAATTCCTCTTTTCATTTTCTCCCTTTTTCTTTCTTTGTTTCTTTAATTTTCTCTGTTGTTGATTTGTTTGTTTGTTTGTTTGCTCCTTTCTTCCTGTTTCCTCTTCCTCTTTCCCTCTTTTTTAATTAACTTGTTTACAAGCACGTAATTTCTTTCTTCGTCCCCTCTTTCTTTTTCCATCTTATTCATTCTCCTTCCCCTTCTTACTTTCTTCCTCTAAGCAGACATCCAAGCATACATGTCTGAACTCGTATCCCTTTCAGGGAACGTTGCATATTCTCTTCACAATAATTTGAAAGTCGGCGGCTGGGTTGTCAGCTGTTGCTGCTGATGATGCACGGAGGGTCCGCAAAAGCCGCGAGTTGGTGCGTGACACGAATGGGGATTGACATATTTCAGTCTCCCGCTTGTCGACAGAAAGAAGTGCCAGCATAAAGAATGGGACATACTGTCAAATGGACGAGAAACTTAACGGTTAGAGGCATTCGTCAGTGATACATCTATGTTCACATTTAGGATATAACGCATGGGCCATCCTCCTCGATACACCAAACATGAAGGTGTAGAAGTTCACACCTGATTCATGTTCCGGTGATCCCATTTGACCGGCCATTCCGACTCAAAACCTCTTTTATCCTCACACAAATTCCTTTGGCATGTTCTCAGTAAGTGCACTTAAATACGCGACAACGGCGTCCTGTCACATTTCTCTGACTTCGTCATTCAGCGTTACATTGCCTACATATGTAGTTGTCAAACTGACCAACTACATGGAATAGAACGCTTCCTGATAAGCTAACAGTCGCTCAGCTATTCAAGAAATTCCCCGCATTTTACGGAAATCAAGGGTATATTGCCGTATGCAGAGAAATCTGCTATTGGACCAGATTATTAACTAGATTAATCCAATCCACATTCTCACACAATTCTCTTACCATTTCAGTATTACAATCTAATTTACGTCTCGTCCTCAAAGTTGTTCCTTTTCTTCAGGTTCATAAAAATTTTGTATACATTTACGTCTGTCACACATGGTACATGACTCACCCATCCAACGTTCCTTGATTAGATCATGCTAGTAACATTTTATCAAACATACAAATTATGACTTTCCTTATTATGCAATTTTCATCAGCTTTCTGTTACTGCCTCCCTCTTAGATGTAAATACTATCTTCTGTACCCTGTTCTCAAACACTTGTGATCTGTGTTTCTCTCAGAGTAAGAGACCAAGTATCACATAAAACAGGAGGTTAAATCACAGATCTGTGTCTCATAATCTTCATGTTCTTACATACGAGGGGAAGACAAAATGTTCCAAAGTGAATACTAGCAAGCACTCCCCGAATTTAATAAAGTAACAGACGTTTATGACACGTCTCCATCTGGACTGCTGTGCCACTGAATGAATGAAATACAATCTGTAATTAAAATTATTCTGAGATCTCAACAGATATATATATATATATAATCATAAATTAATCTTTCTGAAGCCTGTTTAGAATTATTGAACGTCAATTCTTTGTCTTAAATATTAGCCCTTGCAATTGTATATAACATAACATTCATTCTAAAATAATCTGTATAAGTGTAGGAAAAATAAAAATAAGTGCACAAAGCTATAACTGACAAAACAGGGCAACTACACAATTCCGTTACAACGTACTTGCCTTTCTTTAGCAGGCACCCATAACTTCACTCGAATTCATACATACTTCTTAAGATTTTTAGACTTAACACTAAAAAGGTACTCGTAGATGGGTAAAATCAAATTACAGAGATGCCACCGAAATTTATAAACTCTGACAACACACTGAGATCTAAAAAAAGAAAGTGAAAATAGACCATGTATAGGAATATGCTACTCGTTTTAGCTTTGCTATTATGGCTAAATACATCAGTTGATAAACAGCACAGAGAAACCAAAACATAATGCAAGAAACAGAGACATTAATAACTGGTCACGGTATTGTGAAGACATACAAAAATAACCTTGTAGTACATAAAAATGTGACCTACTGAAAAATGCACACCAAGTGAGAATTAAAATTTCTACCTTGTATTGTGTCTTCAGGTTAACAGGTGATGATAAGTACAGGTTACGGCCACATACGAGTATTGTCATAATTATTCCACCTCAATCTTCCTTTTCTGCCAAACGTCGCCTGATGTCAGTTCAATCCACATTTATCACACAGGTGCCTGATTCAAAATTACAATTCCCAAAATGAGCTAGTGAACACAGAAATGTTGCACTTTCCGCCAGATACAAAGGCAAAGACACTGTTGCAGTATCCATTTCTAAATATGATCACTGAAAATCGCACTCCGAATGAGCTCTTCGGAAAGTCTGCAAAAGTGGGTTTCACTAGACATCCCAAACACAGTACCTACTCATAGCTTCTTGTACAGCATCTAAAATGTTTCATTACATACATTTCCTAACTAAACACGGTATTTTCGTCACAGTTTCTCGTATGGCATCTGTAATGCTTGCGTAACACATTTCCTAAATTTCTGTTTCAGCTTTGTTTGGAGGAATGTTCAATGTCCTCTCAAACGCGCCAATCAAGTAATTGGCAACCAGCATATCCAGGCAATTTCTGGGAGAGGTACAATATCTTCATACATGTATATGTTGTTTCCAAGTCACCACTGCCAATATATGCATCCAAGAATGTTACCCATTACTATCTCATAATAAACGCCCAATACCTATTTTGCTTTATACAGCTAGACTTTCACTGCCGATCCCAGTGGCCGTGCGGTCTAAGGCGTGGGTCTGCGGTCGCTTGTTTACTAGGATTGTGGGTTCGAATCCAACCGGGGGCATGGATGTCTGTCTCTTGTGAGTGTTGTGTGTTGTCAGTTAGAGGTCTCTGCGACGAGCTGGTCCCTCGTCCAGAGGGGTCCTGCCGAATGTGGTGTGTCTAAAAGTGTGATCGTGAAGCCTCGAAAAATGAGGCGGCCTAGGCCCCCAAGGGGCTGTCGAGCCATTGGAAAAAAAAAGACTTTCACTGCTAGAGTTTATACGTATTACGTGTCGAACAACATTCGTCAAAGTGTAAAGTGCACAATACAAGAACTCTTTCCGGGCCATTATAAAGTTTCTGAGATTTTGCACCACGATCAGACAGCAAACACACCAGCATTAACAGTTACTGTCAAAAGAATGAAAACAAGTACAGTACTCCAAATTTACTATTTCACACACCTACGCACATGCCACTTTCAAGTTTCCGTCACTTCAACATTTTATTTCTCCAAGGCCTGTATGATAACGCCTAGTTCTACATATCATATTTGAGGTTAAAGGTAAGTCAACGGTTACTGTTCAAGGCACAATCCGTAAACATCAGCACTTTCTCAGCATAAATTTCACACATATTGCTGACATAAAATCACACAAACTCATAAAAAAAATCATAATTTTCCCCGTTAATGTACTTGAAATAACACAAAATTGACACGAACTGAAGTTGTAATTCTCACTGCCTTCTGAACCTGCCTTTTAACCGTACCAGTTGAGGTGACTGTCGAAAGAACACGTATTATTCGCTTCGCCCCACCAGGGAAGTTAGATGCTCGGATTGGTTTGCCGTTAGCGAGGTATGACGAAAAGATCTGGTTAGGTTTGTTCAGTGAGATGTGGACGCAAAGCAGACTACACAAAGCAGTAATAGTCGTATTCTTGGGTGCACGAATCGAAAAGTACCTACAAGGTTCATCTCCATCCAATACTCACAGCGTCTTACTGCTACTGGACCAATTAGTTTTTGTTTCAGACATCTTGTGGTTCACCTGCACTAAATTTTGTCAAGCCGCTTTGATTTTTGTTACGTCTGATTGAGTAGCCATATTAATTATGGGGCCAAATGGATTTATAGCATTTATCTTTTGACACATTCTAAACAAACTTAGTACATGGAAATTTTATGACTATGCAAATTTCGTTGATTTCATTCAAATCATACCAACGTAACAGACAGAGGTCATGCGTAAACTATATGTATATTTTTAATACATTTGCCAGTTATTGTTTCATTTAGTGAGCCCCTAAAATACAATATTAAATAGAACGTGCTCACTCTCTGATATCGGATGTAACAAAGGGAGATACAAGACTGCACGTGATAAACCATAAAAGACAGAAAGAAAGTTGATATGCAGATAAAGATATGTTAAAACTAGAAGTTCAACAGCTAGCAAGAAAGCAGAAAATTCTGTCAGTCGTATAACAATCTAGACCAGGGGTCTCCAACCCCCGGCCTGTCTGGCTATATTATTCGTCCCGCGGCCACATTTGTAAATTATATTCTATAAAAATTACGCAGTAACTCAGGTGGTTAGGTACACCACTTGTTATTTTTCCAAGTGCAGCCCGCGAACCAGGCCAGAGTAACGAGTGTGGCCCTTTGCTATAAAAATACTGCACATCCAAAATGAAAACATCATTTTGGTGTATGGAATCTTGTGTTGCCGTGGAGCCCATGTGGGGAATATCCGACCAGAGGTTCATATTCGGTACGTAATTTTACGACAAAAAATAAAAGAAAGAAGATAGGCAAGAATAAAGAAAGAAAGAGAAATGTGAATAAGGTAATAATGAGAACAATGCGAAAAGACCCAACTACTTCCTGCAGTATATCTAAATTAGATTACAAGTGTCGACAGACACGAAGTGAAAATGCCCATACATGGACGTTGAGCGGTATAAGTTAAACCCAGGGCGTCACATATCAAATATTCATGAACCAATACTTCATTAAAGAGAAGTGCTTTATATTCTGTGTTCATAACCAAGCTGAGACAAAAGGGATGTTGAATGGCGGGACGGACAGGAGGGGAAACCAAATGAGCTATATGCATATTCATAATGCACCTAGGCCTTAGATTACTTGGTCTACCTTGGACACTTTATCACTGATTAGCTTATATCTCTCTGTTGCTTTGTCTAACAACGCCATGTTAAGTATGGCAGTAATAAGAGTAGAGAAATGACAACAATAAAGCAACAGTAACAATTGCAATAGCGGTGGTAATAATGGTAATTCCGTGGTACAATGGCTCCATAAACAGATAAATAATAATAATAATAATAATAATAATTCAATTAATTTATTAAAGTTTTGCTAGCAGCTGCAGCTCATGACAAGCAACCATTAAAGTGAACAATGACTACAAAGTCAATGGAAGAAATAACTAAAAATAAAATATTAGCATTGTAGTCTTCTGGGATGTTGCATCGTGCCGACTGAATAGTTACCAACGGTTCTGACTAGTCCGGTGCCTCTGAAACGTCAGTAAATATTCACCAATCGACACGACGTAACATCCCAGAGTTTCTACCCACACCGCTGTGACAAACTCAAGTCTTGCAAAATCCAGGGACTTTTTACAAATGCCATTACGCACTCTACACTCGGGCCGTTTCGCGTGACGGCAGGCTTGGCACCTATCGCAACTGTTCCAACATGTCGTGAGTGGGGCTCCACGCGTTTTAGCCCAACGTACACCTACTACGGTTAATATTAGGTTTTTACTCACCAGTGCTGGAAATAATTTGTGGTGTTGGCAGTTGCCATATCTGAGCATGTGTTCTCTTGTTAATTGGACAGCTGTTCAAAAAATGGCGTCAGAATGTGTGGTAGATGTTGGTATGAATCTGTGGTCTCAAGAAAAAGAAACGGGCCGAACAAGCTCAGATGCACTATTAACGCACAGCACATAAACATTTAACATCATGCAATGGTACTCCGTATATTAGCACGGGATTTTATGCAGAGCAATATATGTTATTCTCAGAGTTCACATATCCGCTGACATGAAACCAAGCCTCGTCACTAAACAGAACGAGTGTTGGGGTCGATTTCCGCAGCAAAGACCCCCTGTTTTGCTTCGCTATTTGCGTCATACATTTTGTAACGACAATTGCATTATACAAGTGCAAACGCAGGAGCTCCGCTGCATCTTGTCGCGACGACACAGCTGTGCAAGTCGTGCCACACATTTCCTTGCGGCAGTCTCCAGTTCTCCAATGCAGCAATAATTTCGTCCAGTTTTCCTGCGTGTTCTCTTACGGCCTATAACGAAACCTGTTGCTCAAAAACTTTTCCACTTATTTTGAAACTGTTTTCCTGTCTGGATCTGACGCGTCAGGAAACTTTGTGTGATTCACAACGATATTTCTCTAGCAATGATGCTTTGCAGACGAGTTACAGGGGCCTCGCAATCTTTCCTATAAAAAGTGTGGGGGGGGGGGGGGGCCGATGAGTGAGATTGGTGTATAGCACAAGCGAACGCACAGGCAGTGACTAGGAACTGACGTCATTTAAAATAATGGCAATGTACAAGAAAATGGTGTTGTAACTTACAAATAAAGGCATCCTCAAATGAAACCGTAGTCTTATTAAAAACGCAAGGAACTGGCGCATGCTACTGGCAGCGGTGGCACACCGGGCTGGGAAGAAATAGCCGATCATTAATTTAGTTGGTACACGAAGACTGCGTTTCTTTGTTACTGAACCATGTAAAGAAGTAACGCATCAATATATCATCGTCTGGGATATTATTATTATTATTATTATTACTGGCGGCCGGAACAGCGTAGTCGGTATAGCGACTTGCTACGGGGCTCGAATCCCGGTGAAGGCGAGATTTCCCATTTTATCGTTCTATTTAAAAATACGGTGCGGTCGCATTTTATTCGAGGGATGCATTCCTGAATACCTCGCATGATTCAAAACACGCCTAATTCAGGACTAATTTTCCTATAGGAATAAACTGAAAGTAAGGGGAACGCGTTTTCGGAGCGAATAAATTTACAATCATTGTAGGATATTTGTACTTTTAAACATACTCTGTAAGGATAATATGGATAAATAAATAATAAAAGTTAATTTAATGACAATTTTATTAATTAACGCAGTACTTTGTCTTAAAAAATTGGAAAAAATCGTCACATTCCGATGACACTGAAGGTACAGGAGATGCAACGGGCGTCTAATTATAAAGCGCTGTCTCCATACTTGAAGTTGTAGGCTGGTCTGACGATTTCTGGATTCGCTTTACTTCAAATTCTGCGCATAAAATGAGAATCTGTTAATATTTTATACCACACTATTTCAAATTCGCACAAAACGCGACCGCACGGTACATTTCAGAAAGCATCCTTGACTGTAGTGACGTTTAGTTGGCAGATTTAATCGGACTGTCCTATTAGTATAGCTACTATGCACTGATCAGCATTGCTAAAAATAAGTTGGCAGATTTAATCGGACTGTCCTATTAGTATAGCTACTATGCACTGATCAGCATTGCTAAAAATACGTTGGCAGATTTAATCGGACTGTCCTATTAGTATAGCTACTATGCACTGATCAGCATTGCTAAAAATACGTTGGCAGATTTAATCGACTGTCCTATTAGTATAGCTACTATGCATGATCAGCATTGCTAAAATACGTTGGCGATTAATCGGACGTCCTATTTAGTATAGCTACTATGCACTGATCAGCATTGCTAAAATACGTTGGCAGATTTAATCGGACTGTCCTATTAGTATAGCTACTATGCACTGATCAGCATTGCTAAAAATACGTTGGCAGATTTAATCGGACTGTCCTATTAGTATAGCTACTATGCACTGATCAGCATTGCTAAAAATACGTTGGCAGATTTAATCGGACTGTCCTATTAGTATAGCTACTATGCACTGATCAGCATTGCTAAAAATACATTGGCAGATTTAATCGGACTGTCCTATTAGTATAGCTACTATGCACTGATCAGCATTGCTAAAAATACGTTGGCAGATTTAATCGGACTGTCCTATTAGTATAGCTACTATGCACTGATCAGCATTGCTAAAAATACATTGGCAGATTTAATCGGACTGTCCTATTAGTATAGCTACTATGCACTGATCAGCATTGCTAAAAATACGTTGGCAGATTTAATCGGACTGTCCTATTAGTATAGCTACTATGCACTGATCAGCATTGCTAAAAATACGTTGGCAGATTTAATCGGACTGTCCTATTAGTATAGCTACTATGCACTGATCAGCATTGCTAAAAATACGTTGGCAGATTTAATCGGACTGTCCTATTAGTATAGCTACTATGCACTGATCAGCATTGCTAAAAATACGTTGGCAGATTTAATCGGACTGTCCTATTAGTATAGCTACTATGCACTGATCAGCATTGCTAAAAATACGTGCAAGTTTTCTGGAAGAAAGTCAGACGTCTGTAGCTCGCGCTTCTCACTCTGTTTCTTCCTTTGTATCACACAAATTTTGGGCAGACTGCCAATTAGAAACTAGGACTTGGACTCAAGAAAGACGTCACTACCCCAGAAAGTACGTCACAAGCATGATGACATCTACCGTGCACCAACTTGATGTTCGTGGGACACATGCAAATATGTCATGTCGCAATGAGATGTGCAGGGGACCAAACGTAGCATGTCTGTTCCTACTGGACGAGGTTCTGGGAGGGCACGAACAAATTCTAGTGCCTTACCAGTGTCTATGTACGTGTTGTTATTCTTTATAGATAGTATGAAGATACAAAATTGTTTATATGAAATTACAACACTCCAGTTTTAATTAATTAATGTTGTAATCAAGTTAATTTTATGATGTTCTTTTGCAGTTTACTTTGCAATAAACATCTTGGGCCATGAAAGTAATTACATATGCGTTATGACAGAAGGTATAAAGTTTATTATACTCCTACGACCGAGCCCATCTTACGTACATCACCTTCCCAAGCATAATACTTGGATCATTTTATTCGGGAGTTGTTCTTGTTATTATTGCTATTACGACAGTAAAAAATGTTATTGTATTTAATTAAGCACTAAGTTATGAAGGAGTATGGATAAGTGTGTGTGTAGGTCCACATATTCTTAAACTTGGCACAAGATGGAAGTCAGTGGTCAGCTTCAAGCACCGGCAGTTTTACCCTCGGGGGAAGAGCTACAGTACCCATTGAACAGGTGGCTGGGTGGGCTCCAGAGCCGGCCCTGACGTTCGGAAAAGAGAAAAATCTCTTTCCCCTGCCGGGAATCGAACCTAGGTCGCCCAACCCATACCCTAGTCACTAAAATGCCTGAGCTAACCAGGCTCGAATTATTACTGTGCATTATTCATTGTTTACTACACACAAGTCTCAGTGATAAGAACAGAATGAAGCCCTAATAAATGCCTCACAATAAATTTAAAAAAATCACACATTAGTAACTGAATGAAATATGGTGAATTGGTTCTACATCCTTATTACAACGGAAAAACTGCCGTTTAAAATTTTGCGGGTTATGGCGCATATGTCAATTATCGCTGATTTTTAAGCATAAGAATATGTTTGAGATCTGCGCTCTTCTGGGATATTACGCAGCGTAGAGTGATAATCCCGTACCGACGCTTCGGGACAACCTATCGGTCCCATCTTCAACGGTCAAGAAGTCGAAGAAGAGTGTTTGACTCTTGAAGATGGGACCGATAGAGTGTCCCGAAACGTCGGTAAACAATTACCACACGATGCCGCGTAATATCCCAGAAGAGCGCAGATCTCATCAACATCGCGGCGGAAGCCTGAAATCAATGTTTCTTTTGTAGTTCCAGGTGTCCGACTTTCTTATGCAGATTCTTTGAGACCCCGTCTGTTCAGGTATACTTGATTCGGTACGTATGGCCTTCGGTTTATTTCTTCTTTTACGGGCAGGCTTACTCGTTTGTTCCTTCCTTTCCATACTTTTGCTGTACGTTGTTGTTTATTTACAAGCCAGAGGCAGTCACACAGCTACTGCGCCATAGTCATTACCATACGCACACATTTCTTCCTAACTCCTTTAAAATGTGGAGTTAATTTGTTGGCAGTACCTATCTATTTCGTCTTGTCAACCGTACAGTTGGAATGGCTTTCTCACTTCCTCCAGACGAGGGCCACTACCTTATATAACCATTGTAGTTCTCATAAAAATCAACTATATTACACTAGATATCGCACATGTACAATTGAGAAGGAATAAATCAACTAATTAACCAACCAACCAGCCAATCAACCAACAACCAACAACCAACCAACTCTACAAAACGTAGGCCTTCTTGAGAATCTAACAGTTCCCCAACTAGTCCAGAAATTTCGCGAATATTATGGAACCCAAAAACTCACTGCCGTGTTTACAAGATCCCACCAAGTTTTCCTTTCGCGAGCTTGAACAAAAGCAGGAAAGACAGAAACAAAATCCAAAAATTTCAAAAGTTAATCAAAGAAAACTACAAAAAGTAAGAAGTGGCCAAGAGGCAACATTGCTGCAATGGGAGAGCCTAAAAGCAGCCTAAACAACGTACTGGTCTCGGAAATATGTCATGAAGTCGGTTACATAAATAGACACATAAACGCTTACTTGTTGAGTAGGTATTTAGCTTTCCGTCAGTCGGTTCGTCTGTAGGTGTCAATTAACTAAATACCTTACCATTCAGTCGTCATTCAGCCAGAGTTACTGATCGCAGAACGTACTGGACCCGCAGAGAGGCTGCATAAAGTGACGCTGCTAGCCGGGGCATGACAGTGAACGTGCTGGGACTGCTTTGACACTTTGTACCCCGGTTAGGACTAGCGGGGATTTATGATTGTGTAATGACACGGCCCAGTTTCGAGATTATTCCAGGCCGGGATTACTATCCTGGGATCAGAGTCATTAGCAAGCAGAGTTTCAGTGACGGATCACATCATCACTAAGCAGACTTACAGAAATGAAGAGAGAAAGATAAAAAAACAGGTAAAAAATAAATTCAGAAAGACAAAGGAAAGAAAAGGAAGGAAGAAAGAAAGAGGTCAACATCAGGAGTGGGTGGTGAGTAACACAAAATGCTAACTAACGTTACAGACAGAAACATAACTACCCTATCACTAGTTGAACAAGTGACGTAACTTATGTGGCACCCCACACAGTTTGACAATGCATTCTGAACAGTCCATAACGTTTGTTCTCGAGCCAACAAAAACGTCAGATTCTGCTGCTACTCCACTGTAAAACAGTTAATTATAAGCCTACAGGAAACAGGTCTCGAATTGTAAAATTGCCTTAATTACAGTGACGCAGAACTAATGACCGCCAATTGACATGAGCGGCCGCTAAACGGGGTCAGCAATCTCAACGAGGGAATTGACAGTCAAAATAGAACTGGAACATTCATCAAACTTAACACTGTCTGACGACACTTCCTCAGCTTAACGGACACAACAACCGCCCATCGATGCCAAACAGAATCAAGAACAGTGCAAAGGTGTATTTGGCAGCAAAAATAAAACTCGTCAGACTGAAGACTGACGACACTTCCTCAGATTAATGGCCATTAAAAACGGGCATTAAAGACGGCCACTGATACCCAAGAGAATGAATAAGAGTGTAAGTGTGTACTCTAGTTGGGGTAGCCAGCCCTACATATATATTTCCAAATGATTTATTTGCGACTTTTTAATACTTTCTTTGAATTTGACTCCTTTTGACTGCAGACACAAATAACACTCATTACGGCACTGCATGAAGACACAACATTTTCCCTGTAATTCTTTAACTCCAGGAGCTTACAGTTAATAAGCTAGTCAAGAAATTCAACGATCTTCATTGAACCTCAGGTTTCATAACTATGTTCATAAGTGTCGCACGAATCCACCGAAGACCTTCACACTTAAACAGGCCTCTGCATTACATCGAAAATGGTTTACAAACTTGTGGATCTTAATGAGGTCAATGTTTTGTACCCCACGCTATATTTAGTGCAATGAGCTGTCCTAGATGGAAGAGTTTGTTGCGAGCTTCATCTGAAGTATGGACACATACCAGGCGCACGTTTGGGATTTATTTTTGGATGGACTTCGGATTAAAGCACCTAGAGACAAGGTTCTGCCGAGGTTGAAAATTATATTACCTGCCAACAGCCACACAATTTTAATATTAATGATTTCAGAATATCATAAAATTTCCCAATATCATAAAATTAACAAAACTAAGAAATAATGACACACAGCCTCACTCAAACAATATTACAAAGAGCCTGTGAAGAGTTCTTCTTGGACTACCTGACGCTAAAGGTGAAAACACAACGATTCTTCGAAAGTACGTATTTAGTGGTCGACACAGCGTAACATCCCAGAAAATCTAAATATTCGTCAACACCTTCGTGAGAATTTCAAGTATAACATAGAGATTTTTCTTTCCGAGTCCTTTATGGGGGTAGGTAAAGCCCGCCAGCCTCTTCGGGTGCGCCCCTGATTGAGACGAAAATGAAATTTGCCGTACAGCTCTTGATACAGAACCAAACCTTCACACTCCCCAGCAATCTGTTGAGCAGTTTCGCGATAAAGCAGGCAGACACTGTCTTGTCACAGAGCTTCCCTGTGTATATGTTCGTATGTCTAGAAGGTGGATACTGTTGTACAACAAACCTCATAGTAAGAGCAGTAACTAACTCCATGGAGCAGAGTCCTTACTGAGAACCTAAAACGTCCTTAGCCAGTTAAGAAATTCCCCGCATTTTATGGAACCCGAAGGTACATTACCGCATTCACAAGCGCCTGCCACTTATCCTGAACCAGATCAATCCAGTCCATGTCTCTCCATTCCACTTCATGAAGATCCATTTTAATATCATCCTCTCATCTACGCTTAGGTATTACAAGTGGTCTCTCCCCCTCTGGTCTCCCCACCAAAACCCTGTATGCACCTCTGCAGTCAGTAAGAGCACATTTATGTCTTAAATGTAGAAGAAATTATAATATCAAGACAGAGAGCTTAGTGAATTAATATTAATTGTAAAATAGGTTTCTGCTATAAGATTATGTTACTAGATAGGGATAAGATCTAGTCTTGGACTTTTGTGCTGAAGGTGAAGGAAACTTAGGTGACATCAAAGCAATAATTTTCAACTTATTTCACGCAAGTTACTTACGAATACAGTCAATAAACTTCAGTCAACCGGTGTCTGAAGAGATAGCTTGTCACGTGATTGTGCGCTTAAAACTGTATACGTTTCTCAGTTTCATTGACTTATTGACACCAAGTGACAAGCACCAGTCATAAAGCTACCCGACGTAAACCTCTCTCTCTCTCTCTGCCTCTGTAATCATCTTCGTTAATTTGTCTGACGTCCGAATATCTCAGCACGTTACATTACAAATATTTTCAATGTTTATACTTTCCTCAAATTGTCAAATTTTTAAGAACAATGGTTAAATTACAAATCTCAGTCCTTAAACTTTAAAAACAAAATTGCAATTTCATTGGCACCGGCCTACCAAACTGGGGGAATGAGAAATACGGAAATTTACTGGATACTAACTGTGAAATGCAGGAAGAGAAGAATAAAATCAGGTCGGCTATAATAAATGTACACAGTGATGGAATGATTGAAAGAAGGATATTGGAATGAGGGACTGTTCGGGAGAATAAGAATATTATTATTATTATGTAAATAAGCAAACGCCAAGAAGAAGCAGCTGAAAAATTTATACAGAGGAAACAAGAAAATAGAGTTTTTCTGAAGTGAATAAATGCATCTATTTACTGGGTTCATTCTTCTCTTAGTTTCGTCATGGTAAGAATTTTATTTGCGACGTACATGAAGCGAAATGTGAACAGTTCTCCCCATCGACCACTGTCAGTTTCATTACACTGTAGTTCAAGAGCAATCTTTGAAGAGATGCATGGTTTTCGAGGTCATTAGCGATTCTGCTTACTTACTGTCTCATTAAACAGCAGCATAACCCAATGTATTAGTTCCATGGTACAGAACGTTTCGAAATACACGCTTTTTAGTTTTGTTTGTTTAGGACTGCGTGGAATTACATTGTTTCACATTAGCACTGTTGAACTTTCGAATTCTGGTAGGTACTAGGGAGTGAAGGTATTTGCGTGTTTATGTAGGTGCTAACTAACTCAAATGAACAGTCTTCCTTGAAAAGCCAATGGTTCTTTAGCTAGTCAAGACGTTCACTGAATTTTATGGAACCCGAAGGTTCATTACCCAGCGCATAACGGCCCGCCACTTTTCTCCGTCTTGAGCCAGATGAATCCCGTCCACGCCGTCCCATCCTATTTCTTTGCAAACTATTTCAATATTAGTCTCCCGTTTACCTCTAGTTCTCCGAAGTTGTCTTCTCCCTTCACTTTTCCACACCAAAACCCTCTTCTTCCTCACACGGGCCACATGCCTCGCCTATTTCATCTTTCTTGATTTCATCACTAGAGTAATATTTGACGAGGAGTAAAAATCATGATGCTCCTCATTATGTAATTTTCTCCAGAACCATGTTACTTCCTCCCTCTTAAGCATAAATATCTTCATCACCCTGTTTTCGAAAACCCTTAGTCTGTGTTCTGTCTTTTCTGTTCAAAAATCGTACATTCTTTCCATATTGTATTTATCTCAAAACAACAGCGACTTTTGCCCTATACAGCATAAAGTGATTTGTTTTTATAACCGAGAAGTAAAGTGTTTACTGCGTGGTACGAACTGGGTCTTTAAATAAAACAGTTTAAGCTTCGTATTTAAAGGGTTAATAGGAGACTAGATAATCTCTGATAGGAGAAATCAAGTTTCACAACCATATAAAACGACAAGAAGAACCATAGTTCTTTATAATTAATCCTTCTGCTTTTAGACATAAAACGGGTACACAAAAGATTCTGGACCGAATTTAATCTCCACTAATTTCTTCAGGGATACAATTCTGATTTGTTAGTGTCATTCCCAAATTTTTTATTTTTCCACGCTTTCCAAGAATCTGTTGTATAGGATTTTATCTTGCATTCCTTTCACGAGACAAACGTACAACTGTGCGTTAGTTTTCTCGGCATTTACTTCTAGTTCAACCTTAACAGTAGAGACAATATAGTCTGTGTTTTTTTACAAAAATAGGTAAATGGTATTCAATTTACGTATTTATGTTTTGCGCAGTGAATTAACATCATCGGCTTAGACCATAAGCTGATGCGTCCGATTCAATTTCAGGCCCTCCTGGTTAACATGAACCTTCCTACTGGCATATTCTAATGCAAGGGTCGTAGAACATCTTCTTGTTTCACACCATTCTCAATGGAAAACGTACCAGACAAATATTTACCTATCCGGACTTTACTATAGGTTTCATTTAAATATTTAAAACATTTTAATTCAAGTGACTACCTTCATGGGTACATAACACTTAGTGAGGATACTATTCAAAAGCTCTCTCCTAATAAAAAGTGGGCTTTTTTAAGTCTACAAATAGCTGATTTACAGCTGCAATTATTTTGCCATTGTTCTCACGTGTTTCACGAATGCAGTACACTTCATCAGTAGCCGATCTGTTGCTTCAAAAGCCACAGTGATGATCACCATTAATATTGTCTACGCAGAGATTTAATTTTAAGGCCAATACGGTATCCATGTAGCAAATAATGCATTTGGACAACACATTTATTTCATGCGTTCTCCACTCCACCCCTATTAGTTAAAGGCGCAACAAAACGTTCACAGTCCGTGGTGTTCCGTAAATAAAGCTGGTCCTCATCAGAGACAGAAAGAAAGAAAGAAAGAAAGAAAGAAAGAAAGAAAGAAGAAAAAAAAAGACAGGGACAGAGAAAGAAAATACTTTGGTTTTATTTCAAATTTGCAGTTATATCTCTTTAACTGTGGCACATTTTCTGTCTGTGATTTTTTACTTCTGAAATAACAAGAGACAAAATATTGATGTTTGCTCTTCGCAGTGTCGATTGGTTGAAAGGAGTCAGATTAAAGGGTAACAAAAGGATTCTATCTCTCTTTAAACCACCTGGTTCAATAAACCCATTTATGTCTCACTTTTAACCAAATTACACATGTACTGTACACCTCCAGATGAAAGGCCTCTGGAGAGCCACTTGCTTGGGCCTTGATTGTGGAATTCTGGTAGAATTCAGAGTTTGTGATGGAATTGAATATTCAGACCGTATTAGCTAGAAAGAGGACAAGCATCGTCGATGGGGGGGGGGGGGGGGGGGGGACTGCCAATAGAAAGGCGTGTGTTTCTTTTATGCATGATGTATCTCTCCTATCTACGTTTTATGTGCTGGAATAGGTGGCTGTGTGGAAGTCCGCTAGATGGTATGCAGAATGCAGGAAATTGAAAAAGGCTTGCCATGGCGCACAGTTATAGAAACTACTGTCCAAATAATGGTCTTGTGGTTGTGACGCCACGCAAGTCTTACCGGTGGACACCAACGTTTCGGAGTAACCTACCATCTCCTTTATGTTCGCGGAGTCAGAACCCAGAACACCATAATCTGAACACACACCGAAGTCAACAATTCAAAACTTGGACTCTTACATCAATTTCTTTTTCTCATTACATTACAGTGCAATGATTTTTGTCTGAGTCAGGCACACATTGTGTAATGTAATCAGCCACCGGAAGCAGTAAGTTCACAGTATCAGCGAAATTACCGAGAACTGGAACAGATATATTAATTTCCCAGAACCCACAGTAAAAGTGATCTCACCAGCCGGCTACGTCTTCCTTTAATTCCTGTTTTTGAGTCATAACCATAAACTGCACAGCAGCCTGGCATGTAACATTACCAACCGATGGCAGTAAACAGGAACGGCCTGTTTCCTGTTACACGTAGACTCCATTTGTAATCACACTCACTTTAATGATGTTTCACGTTATGATATTTTTCATGCGAGTTCTATGTGTAGCTTGGCGCCGGTCACACGGCTGATTTTTCATATTACGCGAATACAACGAAGTGAGGCAAAGTTCACCCTAGAACAGGCCATAAAGGCCCACACGGGGAGTAGAGTTATAGTACTAGTGTTTCTTTAACCTCGGCGCTAGATGGGGGTGGGTGGTAAATGCCACGCCCCGGCCGCTTTACCCCTCTGCACAGGAGGCTGGGTGGGTTCCACAGTCGGTCTGGACGGGTGCGGAAAATGTCGCCTCCACCGCGATTCGATGCCCAGACCGCCCAGCCCCTTGTGGTTTGTTTTGACTAGGATATAGCGAGGGTAAGGGCACGAGTAAAGGCATATGGATTGCACAGAATATCTTGTTATGCAGGGAGGATGGGTCGTGCAAGCTGTCGAAAACCACGCACGCTCCAAGACGTGGAGTTCATCTAATTTAAGATCCTTCACCTAACACGTTTCTTGTTTTGCTTTTTATACCTCTTTCTCTCTTCCTTCCTCTCCTATCCTTCTACCCCTCCCCTTTTCCTCATATTTAATTATTTCTGTCTCTTATATTTCTCATTCGTATCCTGCGACTTCCTTCCTTCAGAAATTTATCTCGTCTTTCTCTTCCCTTTTATACATTAGGTACTGACAGCGCACCTGCAGTTCTTCATCCCGCCACCTTTGCTTCACTACAGTTTCACTTGTCAGTTGCTTTGTATCTTTTATGTAGTGATGGCTTCAGTTCCCCGTATGTGATCTATAAATATGTTTTGGTAGTTCGTGAATGTTTTATTACATTAAAGATGTTATTGTTAATTTTACGTATTATATTGACAATTTTTATATCGCACTAATACCTTCGTTTATCTCTAATCGGCGTTCCTGAACCTTGCTACACGTCCTACAGTTCCGTTATTTCACATTTGGTGCTTTTAGTCTCCTTAAATTACACAACGGCCTACTCTTGCTCGCTGAACTAAATTACCTTGTTTTTTTTCTTCCACGGACAAATAAAGTGTAACTAATTCTCAAGGTAACGCCAAACTTACCAATTGCATCTGATTCTGAACCAGTTTAGTCTAGTCCACATAATGCACTATTTCTCTACGATATACATTGATGCTATTTGTTTCTAAGACGAATACAGCAGTACGCACTCACAATTTTGTTACATAATTACGAAGTAACGAAAACATGTTTGTATTTTGTACTCGCACATCGTTCCTGCTTTTCCAGGATTAACTTCGATGCGGACAAAATGACTCGATAGTTTTACATATGAAGAGCAAAAGAAACGGTCTCTTCATTTGCACATCGAAAACCTCCATAGAAATGTGTACTCCTTCAATAAATTGATTCTTCAAGACTTTGCAGAGTTATACTTCACAGAACTTGATATTTATTATTATGGAAACATACTATTGCAAGGCTAAGTAATACTACAAACTTCACATGACGTAGTAATACATTATGTTAAGCCTACAATGTTTTGATGGTGGCATTACCCATATTAAAATTAGACGTCATTGGTTTCTGGCTTCACTCATCATCTCTCATTCATGCAAGAACATAGTTTAGGGTGCTACACCTGTTCTGTCCGCAGTTGGATCGGACAGACAGAACTATTCTCAATCACTTGACAACCTGTGTAACCTCTACCTTTATATGTACAACTGGGATAGGGTTTTCTCAACAGGATATAACAGAAAACTATGCAACAACAATTGTGGGAACATCCACTAAGACCTAAAAATAACACAGCAAATTACGTCGGGGTTACCAAGCAACGGGGAAGGCCAGTAGGATCTGGTGGGTTCTTCGTACGCCTTTCTTAATTTCCGTTGTCGGCTCCAGTTTTTTTCTAAGAAATCACTCTTTGTGGTTTGGGTTATTGGTTTGGTGGTATTAATTTCGAATTCTCTTTCTGCGTTAGTTGAAGGTCTTCGGGGGTATCACCATTACGTTTACTGTAGTTTTTATTGCATGTTTTCTGTTATCATCCACTGACAAGTCCGGATCCTATGGGCGTATGTAGAGGCATACGGGCATATGTTGTTTAGTAACTGAGAACGGAACAAACCTAGTTCCAGAAACGTATTTTTTTTTTAATACGAGACCACACACAAATTCCAGAAATCACCGTATATTACAGCCACTGTTATGAACATCCGGATTACATTAACTGAGGAATGTCTTGATCTACGAGTACCATAAAATCAGTTTGTTAGTAATTTAGTGCGTGGCTGAAGAGCAATACCATGTTTTTTTTAACAGAATCTGACTGGTAGTGACAAGTAAACCCAATCCATGAGTCTGTTTTTATCTTGGCCTGTACGCCTCCTGATAGCTATTCGACAATGTGACATTAGATACCTCATGTTGGACGTCACATTCTTTGCGGCCAAGGACACTAAGCAAAGGTCACCTATGTCTTACGCGCAAGAACTTCACGCCTGAATGTAGGGAATTCCTGAGTACACATAATTCACAGGGAAGTATGGAGCCGCTTTCACGTAAAGCTCTTTCTTCTGTGTAATTAATATTCCCTCGGAATGATCATACGTTAGTTAACATTCCCTTACGTCCCTACAAGTTACGCATGCACCAGACAACGCACAACACATTACATTACTCACGAACAGGAAGAGAGTAACAGCTGGCAATTATACGCAACAAGGAGACCTACGCGCGACATCTATTGAGGTAAAAGCACACTATATTCACCGCCTTCTAGACCTGTATCAAATTGATAATGTTATAACCGTGGTTAGTAAAGCCTGAGAATTGCGAATTTTTAATATTACGTAATATTACTATTAATTAAAAAGGAGCCCTTGAAATTCAGCAACTAAACGCATCACTGGTCATGGTAACTGAAAAATGTATGTCACTGATGCCCTTCACATCAGGAGAACCTTACTATGATACTCCAAAATTCATTTACATATTCCTTCAACACCGTCACGACAATGTTTCGCATCTGCTTAACAAACACCTGTCAGGTAACTCTTAAAGCGTAATAGTAACCTAATTCATGGTGGTAATTTCTGTAGGCTACACGTATTGGTACATATTCTGCATCATAGGCTTTAACGTTAGTTTCTCCCCATTTCGTCCAAACTGCGTATTATGATTTCCGTTTGATTATCAGAATAAACAGTAATCGTTTCTGTCAACATTCTCAACGGCCAGCATCGTCTCACACAATGAACGATATTTTACACAACGATACGGCTCAGGAGTAAGACCGTAGGGCCTATTTTCTGTTCGACTTCATGTGGTTGGCAACACTGACGTTATTTGGTGAATGAGATAACAGCGCGAAACTATAAATCTACTCACATCGATACATCGGATTACGTGTCATTTCGTCCCTTCGGCCAAACAAAGCGCGCCAACATGAAGCCAAAGTTTCGGGGCCCGAGTGGAAAGTAATTTTATTGTGCTTGAAAGTGCTTGTTAGGTTTAAATGAATTATATATTGTTGGATCTTTGTGTGCTTACAGTAATTCAAATAATATCATGTTATTATACATCTCCAATTCACGGCTGTGAATGATACATAATAGTGAATCCTAAACAATTCATATCTCAGGTGCTGCCCACTATCGGCCACTGCTAGCTGTGTCATGGTGCCAGTTTTTGTAAGGAACATTTAATAAACAATTTAAAACGCAATTTAACTGCTGTTGTTAGGAACCCTCAGCTGATGGGTACTAGGGGAGCTTCTCAAGCACAAGGTGGGTGGATTATGAAACTGGTCTCTTGCCTTGATCTAGTGTGAATGTTAAAATTTTGTGCTGAGTTCTATTTCATGCCATCCTTTATGCCTACATGGTTTGATGCATTAGGTACAGGGTAAACTTTACCTTTAATTTTATCCTTAACAAACTTAAATTCCTGGAATTAGTCTGAATTAAACTGCAGTATCTGGATCATGACTGTAATACACATGTAAAGCTTTTACTCGGTCAGTGGCTTTGTGAAAATGTGTGTGTGAAATTTCAAGCACGTGGCTCTTAAATGTGGAATTAAGTCTTTTGTACAGCAAAGTGAATAGTTTTCAGAAACAGAGTGTGCATTTTCATGTTGCAAGAAAGTGAATTTTTGCTGTCCCACCTGTCACAACAGCTGTGGAGAAGGTGCTTTCAGTCATCAAGAGCATGTCAACCAGAGAGGTATGTAACTCTTTCAGGACCAATCCTGAATATACTTATGTCTGTCTACCATATCTGGTGCACTAGCCCCAAGTATACTTGTTTTCAGCACTATTTTGCCTTCAGATCAAAGGTGACACAGACTCATGGTATACATTCTATGAACATTTGTATTTTTGAACCTGTACAAAGAGTGCAGGAAGAGGTACAAAACATTTTTTCCAAGCAAAATTGAGTCCATAACAAGAAAAACAATAAAACCCGAAATTCTGATTTCAAAATTGGCACAAAAAAGAGTTAGGCCTAGAAGTTAGTCCTTTGTCAGTGTTTGAAACATGTGGAGGTGTAAGGGTTAACATTATTTCATTTTCATCTTCTTGTTGTCACTGTCTTTATAACGTTTATTATTTTCGAGTTTATAACGTATTGTTGCAGACATTGCTTCGAATAAAGGAGTGGGCTGGTCTTATGCAAGTCACAGTTTACCCACTGCACAAGTAATTTATGAACTCTTTATCAGCTTTCTTGTCAATTCCACAGAGATGCCTGGAATGTCTTAGATGTGCTGTCAGAATTCATCTTAACAGCCTAGCATTTCTTCAATTTCACAGTGGGATTTCAGGTTTCAGAATATTGTTTGCTTCCCACTTTACCACAACCAATACTGCAACACTTGTTTCTGTGTGAGTCATATTCATGCAAGACCCATGACTTTACCTAAGTTATGATATATGATCGAAAATCAAGGGGGGAAGGTGAATGTAGTGTCAGTTTCAAAGTTTATATTCTCATCTATTTGGAATGCAACTCTCATTTGCATATCCCCTTCAACACAAAACAGGTAACGTTGGTTGTATTGCTGATCTAGTTCAGAGAGAAAGTGGGATTTTCAGGGCCACACTTAGAACAAGTATCTAAAAGGATCAGTGACTATTGTAAAATATGTACAATTTCACCAGCAACACTGAATGAACATTTTTTGATGATGTTAATTTGTGGGGCAAGAACATAAATACTGTAATGTAAATTGCAGGAACTTCACTAGGCACTAGGTGAGGAGTATGATTTAGGTATTGGAACTAGGATAGAAGAAGAGACAGGAGGAGTTAATGGAGTAAATTTATACTCAATTTTGTACTGTTAAAGAAACAGAATGTCAGGATGTGGACTGCATTTATGTGTCTTACGATTGAATCCACTAGCAGGCTATGCAACCTTAAAGTTCCATAAAAGATGGGGACCTTCTTGACTGGTTGTGTAATAATGGGCTTCTCAAGACGGATTCTGCTCCATGGAGTTGGTGAATTTCTTATGATATAATTGAATTAATAATATATCAGACTATTTACTAGTGACTATACCCACAATTTGAGATTGTTTTAGTGAATGTTACATATTCTGATTCCTCAGATTTGCAAACAGTACTTGGGTAAGAAAGCTGTAACTGCAATGAAAAACCTTCCTCCAAAATTGAATACCCCATTGTGTATACTCAGTGCTCTACCAAAAAGTGTGACACCAAATCTCATAATGTTGCAGCCTGAGCCTCAATACTTTCCTTTTGTGATTTTTCTTTCATTAAGGAGGTACTTGAGAAGACTGTACATGTAAATATATGTCTTCTTTAACTAGGTGGGGAGAAATGTAATGGTTCAGCTGTCTCTTTTCAGCATCAAATTCTATGTGTAGGTTTTTAAGTCACTTAACAAATCAATTGCCTTTGAGGTGATTCATCCAGTTGTGTTACAGTAACAATGAAACCAATCACTCACCCGTCAAACACAACTATATATTTAAAAGTCTGGATATCAGCTATATGTACACATTTTGGCTTATGATCAAACCATCATCAGGCTGTATGTAAGACATAAAATGTAAAATTTACAACTGTAATTGAATAACTGGTATTACTAATCATTTAAATTTTACCTATTTTATTCTTAAACACAGCCTGATGTTGGCTTGATCATAAGTCAAAACATGTACATATGGCTGATTTCCAGGCTTTTAAATATGTAGTTGTGTCTGATGGACAAGGGATTGGTTTTAAAATATTTGTCACTTTACTCAGTGGGATTGAGCACCAAGGATTTAAATTTCATGGTTAACTCTTTAAAGCAGAGTTCATATTATATATTTTTTTTAATTAAAGCTTTATTTCCTTTTGGTTTTGTACATCTAGACTCGACTTACAGGTATCAAGTTGTTCCTTACACCAACTTCCTGTGAATTCAAAAATAATACACTCAAGTAACAGTGATGTATAGAAGACACTGATAAGTAACTGTAGTGAAAAGTAGGTTGTAGCACCCAAAAAAACACTACCATCCTCATATTATATGTACTACCTGCTTTAACCTTAAAATATACTGAATTTGTTCTCAGAGTGTAGGTATCTGTTCTGTATGATTCTCGGGGTGAACAGTGATTAGTTCCATAAACAGCATTAATATATTTATCTTTGTAACTGAGAAGCAATGTGTTTACTGTGAGGAAGCAACTGAGTTTCTGTACCAACATTTTGATGAATTCCATGGTTGAAAATGTTAAGCAAACAAACAGAAATGTTTTGACTTGATAAAAACCGAAAATAATACATATTTCTCCACCACTCATTCCAATTATGTGTATCTTCATAAGAACTGAAAGACATTAGCTTGGACACAACACAAAACAGTATAGATGTTGTGGGTCATCTTGGCACATAAAGTGCCAATATTATCTGCTGCAGCACTCTGGAGAGTGATATAATGCATGAGAAAGGTTACAGTAACCGGGGACTATTATGAAAACTATGTGGTGAATATACAAGGGTTTCTCTCTGGAGCTCAGAAGTGAGTGTGGGTCCTTGAAACCACAGGATCAAATAATCAGAGGCGTTAAATAAGTATACTGTCATCAATCATCATGGTTTAGACTCTTGGCCTGTTTCGCATGTTATATTCAGGAGGATATGCCTCATTAAACTTCTGCTTATATGCCAATGTCACTTTCACACAAACTACCCTGTTTCACAAATGAGGATCTGGAACTGAGACATGACAGTATAACCATTACATCCATTTTGATGGAAATACCACTGCCAAAGTTTAGGATAAGTTAAAGTTCAGTTCAATTTGGGTTTAATTTGATTGTTGAATATGCATATTCTGGTAACTGTAAATAATCATTGATGTCTAAAACCTTTGACTGCACTGATTAATCCAGTCATCCTGTTCTTTCTCTAGCTTTTATCAATTTTCTGTCCTCATGTATCTGACTTGTGTGACCTTCCTCTCCATAACACTTCTGTGATACAATAGCCAGTTTCATAACATTCTGGACACACATTCCTGCCATGACATTACTATCACCTAGGATGTGACGCCATGTAGTTTGGTGGACAGGTACTGACAGCTGACTACCATACAACATGGTGTTACATCCCAGAAGAACTACCTTCATAGTCCACCACCATGGGAACTCCACATCTTACATTCCTACCAGTTCTTTCTGAATTTTAACATTTTACTAATTTGACAATGTCTACTGTAACTATTTACAAAACTTCCAGTTTCAGAGTGTGGACAGAGCAAAATATTTTGTGTGATCAGTGTTGGAAAGAATCCCACCAAATCAGACTGATTTTCCAATCCTGTGTACAAGCACGGAATCCAATATAGTACAAATGTGGATTGATCAAAATAATAGTTATCTGCCCTGTCTTCCTAAAATTAATATTTTTCAGCATAGTTTAATTAACCCAAGAAAAATGGTACAGTTTAATATGATAACTGGTAACACCACTTCTATAATAAGGTTCCTAATTTTAGATGTCCAGGTACTTCTGGTATAGGAGGAGGTGATAATAATGCAAAAGAGAGTCTAGATACAGTAGCAAAAAGGAAAAAATCTGTCCCCACCGGGAATAGAAACCCCGTCTTCCAACTTGTAATAAGACACTACAATGACAAACCTATCCTGGCTCATTTCTGCTAGTGGGCACCAACCGATTTGTGGGGTGTGTTAAACTTGCACCATATGTTTTTAGCATATTACAAAATGTTTTCTTTAAGGAGTAACCACCAAGTAGGTTAGTGTGACGCTATAGTATTGAAATAGGCCATGACTACCTGCTCGCCACTGACCTTTGTTTTATGTTTCGCTCGGTGCCATACGATCTGTAGTTGAAATAAAATAATTAAGTAGCCTAACAAAGTAAATTATTTTTCTGATTGTGGTTGTGTGGGTCGCTCAAACTCCGGGATAGCTGATTCTGTCTAAGACATATATATATTTGTTTGTGAACCTTTGCTGTGTTTATTATGAAAAATACCACTCTTTTACATTAATTTACTTTACGTGCCACGCACGGTACACGGAATCCACAAATTTACAATCACTGTGGAGGTTCAAATTTTAGTATTATGAATTACTTTTAATCTCATTCACAGATTCGTTTAGTGTTACGGTTTGCTTGGTACTGACTTGAAGTTACTACATCTCGTGTGGATGGAAAAGAAAGTTTGAGTTTATTTGTTACTTTATCTACATATTTATGATTTTTGGCCAAATTTTTTCTTAGAAGAAAAAAGTAGGCTTATGAGGTCACCATGCTGTCTGCGTGTTTGTGTGTTTCCTCCCTTTTCAACTTTTGAACCAGCTGACCGGTTATCACGAAACTTGCGGGTTGAATTTTACACAATTGGAGCTACGCAAACGCCGCATTTTAAATTTATTGTAATCAGTAATAAGATGGACGTGCGAACTTGTGAAGCAGGAGGGCCAATTCATTAAATAGTGTAGGGTAATAAACCTTAAAGAAACATGCAACTGTTCTTGAGGTATTTTTTATTGTAGACATGACGGCTTCATGATTCTGTACTTAGCTTTGGGTCTGGCGACGTCAGGTAATGGACCACTGGGGACAGGCGTGTGAAATATGGCATGAAGTTAGATCAGAATCACATATGTAACTTTTATATGAAATACAGTTTATAAGTGCAACACGCCAAGGTTATGTCGGGATATTTTAACGTCAAAAGGATTTGTATTTAAGCAATAAATTATTTCCAAAATAAAATATGTTAGGCTACTGCCGCAACTATATTACTATTACTACTACTACTACCACTACTATACTACTACTACCACCGCTGGCGTTTCAAGTTATCTGTTTTCTTCAGGCTTTCAGACTAAACTTTTGTATGGGACTCGCTTCCACGCGTGCTACATTCTCCTATTCTTGTTGATTTAATCACATTTACAGTATTATTTAAGTAGTACAGATGATCGGTACCGACCACGTGAACACCCAAGTCTTGTGTTCGGATCCCAATATGAACACTGAAGTAGACCTGTGTCCATGTTTTTCTGAGCTGTCGTTCTCTGCAGGTGGTGGCCTTGTGATGGACCAGTTCCCTGTGTCAATAATTCTGCTAGATACCGAAATAATTCAGTTTTGGGATCAATTGGGAGTTTATACAGGCTAGAAGGCGGAGGCCTAATGCACCATAACTGAAGGAGATGACGGAGGACAGTACATATCCTGAAGCTTCCCGATATGAAATTTTCTCCAGTCTTCTGTTAATTCTCCTACTTAGATCCAGTGGTAATATAAAAGCATTTATTAGAGATATATTTTTCCTCCGCCAGTTTAAGATTATGAAATCGACGGCCAATCACTTCGGTAAAGATCGCTTTTTCTAGAATTTTGGCGTCATATAACTTGGTAGGGCTACAAGATTTGCGGAGGAATGTGTGTTGCCTACATCTTCGGGGTAGACTCCTGTACCCCAGTGACAGAGGCAGTCACATCCCAGAAGGAAGCAATCTTCGTAGTCAACGACGTGAGAACCCGATATCAGTTACTGCCTCTTTCGTTTAGCCCTGCTTCGGAACTTCAACATCATCACACTGCCGGAACTCCCGTTCCAACCGCGAGTACGTATGTAAAGTAAGGTAAGAAATTCTGAGGAATAAGTTTTCGTCAGAGTCACACGATTTAGACAGAACACAACATCGTCTGGAACCGGTATAGCGTATTCAGTAAAGTGACTAGGCAATGGACTGATCAACTGAAGAATTGTGGTTCGATTCCCGACAAGGGAAAGGGACTTTCACATCCAAAACGTCCAAACCGTCTCTGGGGCCTACGCAGCCCCCTATTGAATGGATACAGGGGGCTCTTTCTTTGAGGTAAAGCGGCTGGGACGTGAAGCTGACCACTCACCTCCAACTATTGCCGAGGTTAAGAATGAGTGGAGCTATACATTCACTTCCCCATATGCCTTCATGGCGTACACATTGACAACTTTGCTTTGTTTTGCAAGAATGTTTCCAAGCTGATGGGAAGGGATATATCTGTTTACTTCAGTTACTGTCTTGTTGCGCATGCTAAGTTTAAATTACAGTATGGCGATATGTGCGGTAAGCAGCTAAACGTCACATAAACTTATCCTCATTTTCAGCCCACCCACAAATTTATTTCTATAACGGTTAATTCTGTAGTATTTGTTACTTTCTGCGCGCCTATACAGATAAAAGAACGGTTTCACGACTGGCACAGTAACACAATTAACTACGTACCTCAATCTAAATTTATTACATATCGCGCCTGCCTATTACGTAACGGTATTATTTTTGAACGTTCTACCAGAGCAACATTAATTACGAAAATAACATATTCTTACACAATTATCCTATCTAACGCGCAGACATAATATTGTGCGGTATTAATGCAAATATGGGCGTGTCCCCGCGCAAATACAACAGGAGCGTTTGTACTGGTTGTATGCTTGTATCATCACCTGTACACCCACACGGCAATGAATACTCGTACAGTGCCAATACGCGGTACACTTCAAGCAGTTAATTCTTTAATCTCACAAACATTTCGAATGCCAAGAAAGACATATCAGTGCGTAACATTTGTTTCGTCTCATGAATATGGGTATTTAAACACTCACCTGATCAGAGTTTACTCCTTTAGCCGCCATCTTGAAACAGCCAGAAGACCTGTTCACAGCTGAAACTCGCGTGACGTCATGCCGGCTCTATGAGTCAAAGTACATACGGATCGAATAAAAGTGAAGGTCTTTCAATATTAGAACAGCCAATCAACATTGATTGCTACATTTGACTTCCAGGATAACAGGGTACCGAGGGCGTCGCGATAAGCATGTATATGACGTCAATGTAGGCTCTACGTACCCCATATAAGACAGCTACTGCCGACCTGAAAAAACGAGACGAGCAAAGAAAATTGATTTTATTGCTGTATATTGCCAGCAGTGTTGGTGAAAATCCATTGCAACGGCAGTTAGTTTCCGGAATGTTAACAGCAAAATGGAGCATTTTTTATATACATGGCAGGCTTCATTTATACTGTTTAGCAACTGACATGAGGGCCGCTAGAAATTCCATTCAAATATAGCTATTTTGAAAGTTAATGTGTCATATATTTGGAAGTTTGAGGTTATCTATTTGTTTATAGTTTATTTAACGAAGCTGTCAGTATTCATGCTGTAAGTAATATAGATAACGTAATAATATACGTAATTTGTGGGATAATATATTAATAACTAATTAATTAACTAACTAACTAACCATGTATCAAAGTCCTTCTTGGGCTAGGGCCCCTGTCACCATGGCTTGGCACGTCCTTAGGTGGTGGATGGAGGAACAGATGCGAATATATTGAATAAGCAGTCGCGGACAGCCGACAAGGGTTGGCCCTTCAGCTTGGGGGTTGGGCGAGGTGCTAATAATTTCCCACCGTAAAAACGTATCATGTTACAAACCATTCACAAATTACTAGGATTTGGACTGATTCTTTGGTATACGCAAACAATGGAAAATGGATATAAGAAATGTATTAGTATAAAATTATTCTTCAATTTTAATTTTCATATTCAAGTTGATGAATTACCATTCAGTGCTCAATACCACACTAAAATAAAGCTGATTACAATTACTACACAAAGAGGCGCTCCTATACCGCACATTTTATTATGAAGTAAAATAAGTTCAATGCAGTAAAAAAATACGAAACCTAAATGCAATTCATCCTTATGAAAGTCTGAAACCAATTTGTGAGGTAGCTTGTGAGGATGATTCGGCATTTAGAGTCGAAACGTGTAGGTTTCTTGTTGTCATTTAATACTTAGAGGTGCTGTGTGCCTTTGAGTTTGTTTACATTATATTCTACTAAAATAAGTGTATCTTCATATACAGGATATTTTAATGAACTGCTGGAAAAAGCAATAAATGTAAAATGGAAGAAATGAAACTAGGAATGCTTATTGTTCCGTAACGTGTGTGAGAGCGTAGATTTCAGATTTGTGATTTGGCTCGTGTGTTCATTACACAAACAGATTATGTACTTTGTGATATTTTTATCCCAACCCACATTACAAGAAAACATATCCGAAAAGGAAAACAAAGCCCTTACGATTTCGTTATAAACAGGTTTTACTGAGTAATAACGTGATCGGTATTTTAGGACTGTTGGTTATGACGTATTCCGCTAGACCGAAGCGAAGGTGGGGTTTGGAGGAAGCCCATTTGACAGATTTATTTACTTATGTAGTGGCAACAGATGTGAATGATAGGCGACGGAGGGGACAAATCTGAATGCTGGTAACAAGGCGAGGATGGTAGTAACCGCAGTCACTTATAGGTAGTGAGAAGTTAAAGGGGGAGCCGGGTCATTATGAAACAGCTTACACTTATTTTTGTATAATTACGTAAGTGTATATGTATTTATCCGGTATAATAAACTCTGGGCCGATCCAGTGGCCGTGCGGTCTAAGGCGTGGGTCTTCGGCCGCTCGCTTGCTAGGATTGTGGGTTCGAATCCCACCGGGGGCATGTATGTTTGTCTCTTGTGAGTGTTGTGTATTGTTTGCTGTCAGGTAGAGGCCTCTGCGACGAACCGATCCCTCGTCCAGAGGAGTCCTACCGACTGTGGTGTGTCTCTCAGTGTGATCAAAAGAAATTACAAACCTCGGCACTGAAACGGGAAAACCGGAGTAGGTAGAAGAGGACGACTAAAAAAAAATAATAAACTCTGACCATAAGTCCGCCTTTGATAAATTTATTTATATGTAAGAGTCTGTCAAGGCATAATTCATTATCTTCCCCCTGTTACGGGACAAGATGATTTAATTTGATACATCCATGTTACATGCACATGATATAGATACACTCATCTTTCCATGTCTAGTCAGTGAAACATTCGTGAAACCATGATTTACACTGATAGAGCAGCCTGGGAACCTTTGCAATTTTTACGTATTCTCGAGAAGATACGGTGTTGTTGGTGATGGTGTATCCGTATGTTCGTTTCGTGTGGATTGCAGTAGTATCGTTTACCCGAAGATACAGTGAAAATATTTCACATTTGGCCAGCCTGCTTTAGCTTATTGCTGTCCGCTCAAAACTTCGAGAGAAGTTACTAGTGCCAACATTACTGCGGGTATAAACAGGTCTTTAAAATTTTAGGTATTGCTTACGTTACCACTTAATTATCTCCCTTAAATTTAACGACATTGCTAGAAAATATGTTTGGCATAACCCACAATCTTTTTGCAGAAATAATCCAGATTAAAAAGACACCTTTCAGAAAGTAAATATGTTCACAATAAGTAGAAAGTAGTAAGTTGCAATACGGCTGGATATTTGAAAAGAAGAAATCTTGCCCCGGTTTCCCCTAAGTAATTTTCTATTCTTAGGAACCCTAAATTGCACCACGTTATCTGAAAATGCGTTTAAGCGTCATGAACGTTAAGAATTATGGATGATGTTTCTTAATTACGTGTCATTACACATTTTCTCTCCGTCTGCTAGCGTCCAAAATGTCGTCATCTGTCAGTGATCGAGACACCATGGCCTGTTTGGTGTTTTGTATTTTCTATAGATAGACCTATATTGTGCTACTTTGGTAGTCTCGAGTTTCACCGAATGATGTTTTAAACCATGGGTGTCCAATCCTTTTATGCCAAATGGCCACAATCCTTATTGTGGGCTTGTTCGACAGTCGCAAGTGTAAAAATAACAGTAAGTGGTACCACCCAAATTACTGTGTAATTTTTGTAATACACACATAATTTACATGTTTGGTTCCGGGCCGCTTAATACAGCCTGGCGGGCTGCGGTTTGGAGACCCGTGTTTTAAACGTTTAGTTTCTTCTTACGTCTGTATTTTTTTCTTTAACTGCTCTCGTAATTAGGCTGTACGAGTAACATGAAGTTCGGGGAACCCTCATTTATGTTTTTTCTAGTCTTCTGGTGTCCCTTTCTTTCATTTTTCAGACCTCATTACGATACGTTTCTTATTTTAAAATTCGCTTTGCTCCAGTCTTATTTCCGTCTTTTACGTAATGCACAGGTTTATGCCGTGTTTACAAAGCTCGCCATTGTGTTCCATCCTCAGCAAGATGAGTCCGTTCCATACTTTTATACCCTATTTATTTAAGATCCAGTTTATTGCTGTTCTGGTGCGCGCGGTGGCGTAGTTGGTTGAGGCACTACGCTACAAACCGGAACGTCGCGGGTGTCATTTGAATTAATTCCTTGACATAATCGTTTCGGTCGCACTATGGCGCTGGGGTCGACTCAGCCTCTAACAGAAATGAGTACCAGGAATATTTCCTGGGGGGTAAAGGCGGCCGGTGCTTAGGGCTGACAACCTTACCACCTTCATGTGCCGATTGTCTACAAATCTGGGAGCCTCAACCTCCTGGACCCCTCAGGGCCTGTCTAGGCCTGTAATGGGGTTGCTTTACCTGTTACCTTTATTGCTGTTCTCTTATCTGTGCCTGGGTCTCATACATGGTCTCTTCCCTTAAGGTTTTCCGACTGTAACTTTGTATGCATTCCACATTTTGATCATGAATGCTACATATTCTGCTGATCTCATGATTTTCATCCCACTTTATTTGTTACCCGAATGGTATTTGGTGAAGAATATCCGTTATGATATTCTTCATTATTTGATTTTCCCCATCCTTCTGTTACTTCTTCCCTCTTAGCTCTGAACACCCTCTTCTCCTTTTAGGCTAAGAGACAATTATATGCGTAGAGAAAAAGACCGTATAAAATTATAATTCTCATATATTTCCTTTTTCTGATGGAGATTTTTATTTGCGTGTAAGTGCTTAAATGCTAGCTGGCCGGTCACCAGCTGCCATGAATGCGCATGACTTAGTAACCTCGACAAGAGGAGGCAAGAGGAGGCCCAGGCCCATACAGGGCTGTTGAGCCAAGAATAATAATAATAATAATAAGTGCTTAAATATGTGAGTGTTAGTGCTTTTAATACTTGCTACTTAATCTGAAGTTGGTTTTGACGGCCATAATTTACGTGGGCGGGCAAGTGATTTAGATCTCGCAATTACGGTGTTCTGGGAAATCTGTCGTGTTGTTTCTGCTGTGCTGTGACAGATATGGAAGCTGCTCTTCATCACGAGAGCATGGCCTTAATCGATACCGCTCACAGCTGTAGCGAATCAGAATCAGCATTTGGCCCAAAAGAGGTGTTCCGATTGCAGTAGGGGTTGAGTTCTTCTGAGGAACTATGGGTCTACCCATGGTATATTTCTCTTAGATAAATCGGATTATCAGTGTTAAGCAGAGCGGGAGTTATTGGCATCTTTGGTTACTTTATTACGTCTGTTTTCTGAAAACTAATTGTCCCTGTTGAGTTGCATGATTGTGAAACGCGGTCTTTAATTGTGAGAGAAGAACATGAATTATAATTGTCGAAAACAGAGTAATAAAGAAAGTATATGTACTTAAGAGAGATGGAGTAGATGTGCAGTTTGGGATTTTCCATAACGAGGAATTTGGTGGTTTATATAAGTAACTTTATTGGCAAAATAGAGAAATCTGGGACGCTACACACATAGACGACTTCGGTCGAAAAGCCTGTTATAAACAAGCTATTTGGAAGGAAGAACTGGAACTGTGGAGATTATTTGACGGATCTTCGGAAGTGGATGCAACTGGTTCAGGTTTATGTTTTGTGGTGGCGTTGGTATTAGTGGAGTATACTGCTACCAGACGATTTATTTGCCGATGGGAATATAATGAAAGGGAATGTATGGATAGCCAAATCGTAATGTGACAGAGAATTGCTCAAGAATGTAATACGCATTTCACTACAGCATAAATAAAAAATCGGGATAGCTCATTCAGGACAGTGATTAAGTAAGGTTTGGACACCCGAAGTTCAGTTTCTTCTACAGGGGGAGATTGCGCTCTTCGCTTCCACGTCCACATTGTCTGTGGAGCCTACCCAACATGCTGGCCAGTGCATGTTGGGACCCTTGTCCCGCGATTAGAGCGACCGATAGCGAGGCTGACCAGTAACGCTTATCTAGCGCCTAAGTTTCGTGGATCTACGAGTACTTCACCTCTATAACACTCTGATATACTCGTAGGGAAGAATAATCTTTCGGTTTACCTTTATGCAGGTGTGAAACTTTTTCTCTCAATCCAAGTTAAGACCGTAGATTGAATGAGTTTGAGAATTGAATGCTGAGAGTGAAATTTGGACCAAAGAAACAATATAAGGACAATAGGAAAAGTTACCTGGCGAGGAGATTCATTATCTGCACTGTCCAGCTGGTTGTGAAGCAGTCTTCGCGCTATGGAAAGAAGAAAGATTATGAGAATTTGAAAACGAACTTTTGAGTTGAATATTTGGTTGAGGACATAGTACTGATTAAAGAACAAGCAAAGAATTTTCTTGGTACGTTGACTCATGGGAAGGAATGTCTTCCAATACATGAGTACAGGTGGCTGGATGATATTCAAGCTGATCTTAGAGAAAGAGGCGATGGTGCGAAATGGATTAAAGCAGTACGTCGGCGTTCTCAAGCAAAAGTTTCCCTTGGCTGCATTTAAAATTAGAAAAATATTATGTGGCCACATGACAAATATGTAAAACTTGACACGCGAAACAAATCCTGTGCAGAAAAATGTTAGACATGTGGCAAAGCACATACGAAGGTGAAGTGTTTTAGCCATGGAGCTCAGACCAAAAAACCGATGTAAAAATAGTCAGTTAATTTATAGAGGTACGAAGAAAGTTCGTCTGAAGCGTGGAACAATGTTTTAAACGGACGTTTGTTAGTCATTAGTAGTTTGTGGAAGCACTTGAGAATTGCTGGTTTAATTTACGGTCTGCTACTATGTACTACGTGGTGATGCAGTGGATGGGCATTCGAGTTTCTTAAAAACAAGGAACTTCTCGAACAATCTATTACCTTTCTACTGCTCAGTGTGTAGTCTACACTAGGCATTTGGGTGTTCATGTGTGGGTTTAGGTAAAAATGTGCTTTGAAGGTGACAGTATTCTTACTAGATTTTAAAGTTGAGAATAATGTACAGTTTTCGGCATTAGTTTCCATTTACTGAATTAGAAACTTGGCAACTTCGCTACTTTGGTGTGGAAAACTCGACTTAAATGTTGAAAAAATGCCAGTGTTTTTAATGTATGTGTCTGCACTAGTGGAAGAAACTGGCAGGATAATAGTTACAGGATGATTCCAGTTACAGAATACATTTTGGAAGTACTGTTCACTAACTGGACAGTCTAACACTTTAGGGTGGATAATTTTTCTTTTTGAAGTTTTGCAGATTGGTGTGTATTTGTTATTTAGCGTCGAATGGTGTCTCGGCCTAATTCAAAGCACTGGCCTGGAATTCTTCTGTAGTGGCTGAGGAAAACGACAAAGAAACTCAGAACAGTTCCGGCAGAAATTCTAACTGATCTCCACCCGAACACAGTTCAGATATGTTACTGCTTGGGACAGTTCTTTGGTGTGAAGTTTTATAGAAAATTTTATATTTTTTCAAAACAATTAAGGAACAAGCAACTATGAAGGTGCAAGTCTTTTGAGATGTTATACTGTGTGGACTAATAAATAGTTACCGACGTTTCGAAAGACCGTCGGTCACAATTTAACAGTCGAGATGTCGTAGTTACTGAATATAGAAAATCTTTCCTCTGAAAAATATTAGTTATTGGCGATGAAATGCACGTTAATTATACTCCTTGCCCGAACTTTTCTGAAGGTTGCTTGTTCTATTCAGCTGGATTTTTTTGGAAACTGTCTCACCGTGTAATAGCTACCTCGTAGTTCTTCTACAGAAATATAGAGTTCTAGCTACATACTTTGAAATTACCTGTAAGAATGGTTTTGTGCCAAAATTTAAATACGTAAAAAAAACATACAAATTAAAAACCACGAAAATGTTTCGTTTTGGGAAAGGGCCCTAATTATCTTTAATCAGCCTCCTACATGTTTCGGCCCACCTGGGCCATTATCAAGAGTTTTCAATTGTAGAATGATAAGTATATAAAAAATTTAGAAGCATATATATATTTCTCATTCTACTACTGCAAACTTCTTGATAAGGGCCCATCTGGGCCGAAACATGTAGAAGACTGCTTAAAGACAGTCAGGGGTGTCTCCCTATAAACAGTGCATTTTGTTGGTTTTAATTTGTATGACTGAATAAATAAATACACGGAAATATGCAGCGTCATAAGATATCTAAACAGCAGTTAAAATGTGAGCTGATTTTAACACTACGCGGCCGGCCACTGAAGAACTAAAGTTCTTCGGAATAACATCATTGCAAGCCTGAGATCTCAGTCCACATTTTCATGATTGTGTGACTGTTACACGATGTTCCTCTATGTACGTACATTTCCTCGCCAGCCTGAAGATGACGTAGTATATTGAAGTCTAAACATGTATCTCTATATATGAAAGCAAAGTGATTGTTTAATAAATAATTGTGTTTTACTGCTTTTAATACTTAATGAAAATATTTGGAAATAGGAAGGGGAAACTTACAGTGGGGGGAGGGGAATTGCATATTGAGGAGCGTCGTGAGTTGTACTCGCCAGATATTAAAATGATAAATTCCAGGTAGGTGAGATGGGCGGGATATGTTGCACGCATGGGAGATACGAGAAATTTATACAGAATTATAATGGAGAACGTGAAGGAAAGGCCCCACTTAAAAGACGTAGGCGTAGGTGGGAGAACATGTTAAATGGCTCATAAATAAATAAGGTAAAAATATTAGGGAAATTGTTCTAGTTTATAACACACTTAGCTTCTCGAGAAGTTTTGTGCTACATGGAGTTAGTTAATTAGGAGGTGTGAGTGAAATGTTGCCCTCATTAAACGAGAAGTGTATGACAGTTAAGAAATTTTCCTTTCGTACGTTATAAAAGAACAAATCTAGAACGTAAATATTTAAAATGAAACAATTTCTTATACTGTAACTCTTGCATATTTTAAACTTACTACTCAGAATTATTGCGCCCATTATATTCTGCCTTAGTTATGTAAAAGTATGACTACGCTGTGTTATATAGTTGCCCTCTAGGGCCGGATGTCAACAGCAGATTACTTCAGAAGCGAGGCATTCCATGCAAGATGCCTGCTGGCTATAGCAAATGGTTCTATTTTCCTGCAGTTTGCGGACGTCGTAGCAGTGTTAAGCTAAAGCATCCTATTACATGCACAGTGAGTTTCATGGCGCTGTGTGTAAAATATTATAACATTTAATTCTGTAGCGACATTCGAGCAGACGGTGCAGGCTCTATTGGAAGAAATGTCGATCAATAACCCTCCCATGGCATTCTCGTATTCCGGCAATGCTCGGATCATCTTACAGCTTCCGCGTGTAGAATAGTTTGAACTACAGAAAAGTTTAAAGTGCACAAATAAAATTATTTTACGTTATGCGAAACATTTTGTATTTAAAACTAATGAAACATTAAAGACAACAATTCTTACTGCAAATAGGTCAGTCAGGCTATAAAAGTATATGTGGACGCCGACGTTAGATGGAAGCACCAGACTGCAACGACCAGCGCATGCGGGGATTGTTAATGGTGGTCATGGAATTTGTAAAGCGAAGTGAAATTTTATGGGCCATGGTAAAGCTATGCAATTTGTTTTTCGTGACATTCACGCCTTTGGCTCAAAGATTAACGAGACAGATTGAAGCATGATATTGCATTCCTGGTTCTTAGCGTCTCTTTATGGACGCCGAGTAATTTATTTTTAGAGACATGTAACTGGAAGCTCATGAAATTCAACGTCTTATATGTTGTCGGTTGGTTTATTGACGTCACTGTTCAGGAACTACTTTCCATTTTCAATGTTGGATATGACAACACATAAAGTGTTTTATGTTACGTCATAGCTTGTTGAGTGAACCACTTAATACCAGTTAAACCAGAAACATGTAAATTGGATGCAAGACACTAAGATACTGAGAGTAACATATTTGTATTATTCCCGACACAGAGACTTGATGGTGGGAAGACTCAAAGTAGATGGAAAGGCTGATTTTCAAACTTCCCAACAAAGGAACCTATATCACGAAACCACTAAGTAATAATAATAATAATAATAATAATAATAATAACGATAATGGTGGTAGTAGTAGTAGTAGTAGAAATAGAAGTAATTCTGGGGGTATTGAGCGAAAGAAAGGATGAAAGGTAAAGAGAAATAGAGAGAAAAGGACAATGTTGCAGAAAGATAAATGAATAGAAAGAAAGGATGGAAGAAATACGGAAATAAATCTAAGTAAAAGAAGATTTATATTTCATGCTTTATGAGGTCGGTGTACGTAAAGGAAACCTCTTTGTAACAGAGACACGGCTGGGAGACGCCCTTTAAAGATCGGGTTGGCGTAGCGGTAATGCCTTACGTTTGTGTTTCAGGAGGCATATGCTTCGACTGTCCTTTAGCTTACTAGCTATACTAGTTGATGTGTTTGTGGCACTTCTCCGTCTCCCCTAAAAAGTCTAGGATTACAATAGACCACGACCGCCACCTTCCGTATCTTTCCTACATATCATTTTTGATCATCTGTCTATCGTATTCGGCGTTATATAATCTATACAGGCAAAATAATACTGTTAAATAACTTGAAAATCAATCGGTCAAGGTTTAGTTTTTCTTTCAGACGTTTCGCGTCACAAGAGCCCCATTTGAGTGTCCCCGTTTTGTATCTGTGTGGGTGGCCTTTGATTACCTTCAGGTGAAGTGAACACAAGACACGGCGCCACCCCGCAGCAGTGATGGATGAAACCGAGTATTGAGGGACCGAAAGGTTAGTGAGTGGTTCTGCTGATCCTCTTTTCACATCTTCGGCTTTAAAGGCACAAATAGCTGGTTTTGAACACGACTTTAACCAAAAGGAATTATAATCAGTGCTCTCTTTGTATATTGTTTTTCCCACATAACTGGCTGAAGAAATAAACCATTAAATCCAATGACTGATTTCTTCCACTGGCCATCGTATATTTTGAGAATCAGAGACGTAGCGTGAACAGGGCTTATGATAACGCCTCGGTCTGGGTAGGAGCGGGGATGGCTCAGTCGGCAGTGTGACTAAGCTACGGGCTAAACGTAAGAGGAATCGTGGTTCAATTCCCGATAGAGGTCAGGTATTTGTCTCTTGTCCAAAGCGTCCAGACCTGGCTGTGGGCCTCACCCAGCCTCCGGGTACCGGGGGCTTTTATCGGAGATAAAGCGGCAGGGGAGTGAATGTGGCCACTCACCCCATACAGTGCCGAGGTTAAGAATGAGTGGATCTGTAATTCCATTCCCACCCATATGTCTTCATGGCGTGCACAGGGGCAACTTTACCTTTACTTTACTTTTCCTTTGTCCTCTAAGGCTACAATTACGACTGTCTGAGCAATGGCTGCCCGGCACATGCTTACGTTCGCTTTTTAGGCGTCGACTTGGAACACTAGGCATTTTATTTATCGAAAAGAAGACTTTTTCAAAGTAATTTTCGCAGTACCTTGCAGAAATTTATTTAGGTTATTCCGTGATTTCCACTCGCTACGGGTTGGATGGTCCGGGGATATAATCCGGTAGGGGCGAGATTTTCCCTACCCGTCTAGATGAGCCCTGGGGCCCACCCAGCCCCGTGTACAATCGGTACCGTGTCTCTTTCTGGGGGTAAAGCGGCTGGGGCGTGGTGTTGACAACCCACCCCCGTCTAGTGCTAAGGTTAAAGAAAGAGTAGAGCTATATCTCCACTCCCCTGTTAGGACAATTGGTTGAAGGTAGTGAGTAGGCAGGTCATAAAGGTCATTTTAAAAAGAAATATGTGAATCTTTTGCTAGGGAAATCTCACGGGAGACGTAGGTTTGGATGGGAAAAGCTGTGTTAGACTGCATGGAAGTTATACACAGCGTAACAATTACTTTTTTTTTTGTAAATTCGGAACTTACGAAATGTTTACATGGCGTAACAGAATTTGCATTAATCAATAAGGTAAACGTATTTTCTTTTTCAATGGCTCGACAGCCCCTTGGGGGCCTAGGCCACCTCATTTGTCGAGGCTTCACGATCACACTTTAGACACACCATGTTCGGTAGGACTCCTCTGGACCAGCCTGTTGCAGAGACCTCTACCTGACAACACACAACACTCACAAGAGACAGACATACATGCCCTCGGCGGGATTCGAACCCACAATCCCAGTAAGAGAGCGGCCCTAGACCCGCGCCTTAGACCGCACGGCCACTGGGATCGGCTAGGTAAACGTATATCGTTCATAGCTTAAATATTACAGCGCGTTCGCTGTTTAATTGTCTTTACATTTAAAATGTCTTTGATTTTATTTTCTGTAAGACCTTAAAATTTACTAAAGGTGTGTATTGCGCATAAAACAATGTTCCATTTTCTATAAAACTTTCACTCAACAAATTTTTCACTGTGATAAATATTTAGCGAACGACGCTAGATGAGAGCAGAAATTCCTCTACTTTACCGTAGTGTCTGTAATTTTTTTTGACTTGAACCAAATTTGGGATGTATTCTCGATATAAAGTTTCATTAAATTCGTTCACCGGTTTTCAGATAGGCAAACAATTCGATGGTAAGTGACAGGTTTTTAAAACTTTGTTGCAAAAGCACCAAAAATACATACTCGTGTCTTAGACAAACGGATAGTGAATATGTGAATTACACGGACTTATCCAAAGTTGGACTTCTGTAGTTTACTTTTGTGAACACGGTGATGAATTTCAGACTCCCACAAGAGCAATGCCTGAGTAGAAGCATACTAACTGCTGAAGAAAGACTCTGGAGCAGGGGTGGTCAGCCAAACGGCCTTCGAGGCCGGCGGTTTAGGAAGCAACACAGGCAAGAGCCATGTATTAATAAAATTAAATGAAATAAAATATTTTTCAGTATTTGACGGCTTCTTCTTTCTGTTCATCCACCTACAGTAGGTTAGTTCCAGTTAGTTATGAGTCTCCTTTCTTTAGAAAATCTTTTGAAACGGTGTTCAGGGTCAGCCTCTTGTGTATGTAAACTACCTGATATATTTCTTTACAAGCAGGTGGCTCGAACCGCACCAGTGACGTGTGCGAACCGCGGTGTGGCAACTCCTACTCTATAGTACAGTTAAATATTTGATAGACTTTTGTTTTACCATCTGTTTAGTTTTAGCAATGAGTATCGTGGGGAAAGCGGATGGCTGGTGGGGCCGATGGCTAACCTGCATATAGTCCTGAGGTCCAGAATGAATGGATCCTTACATGCTCGCCTTAATAGGCCTTTATGTCTTGTTTTTTTTAGAGGAAGAATCATTATCTTGCCTCGTTTCGTGGTCTGAGATATTTTATTCATGTATCTGCAGACTTTTTATTTATAGGAATTTGCGATATATAAACAGTAGATTTAAAAATAACCGAAAGAAATGGATTGGAAATAATTTTACTCGTTATCTGTCTTGAATTTTTGTTCGCAGGAGTGGAACCCTATAAATTACGTCATTAAAATTTATGACGTATGATTTGTGATTGTTGTGTTGTGATTGTTTAGGCACTTCATGTTTCAGACTTTACGGTATAGGTCCCTCTTGCCAAGAAATGAGGCAGATGTGTCTGAGATCGTGTTATGATCTCGTTATATATGATATGATAAAAAAACACGGCTGAACCGGTTCTTACTGCTACGAATGTGACAAGATTCTTTGAAATAGTTCTATGGTTATTGTGTAAGCAAGCGTATTTGACATGAAAATGGTTACAGTACACTATATACATCGCGAGACATAGCAACGTACAGCAGCAAAATAGCTGAGAAACACTTTTGGTTAATGTAGCTCGGAGGAAATTATTCATTTTAGTAACAGGGAAATAAGATGCGTGGCTGTAAGAAGGATTGAAATGGATATGACGTGACACTCTGCTAGGGGGATAGTTTGTAATCAACTCTGAACTACCATCAAAATAACGTTCTCTTGTAATCATAGGCCTGCGACCGGTAGATGTGCTTACCGGCGTGTCACCATGCAAGGCTAATACGTTATGATACAGTGATCATTATGTCATCGTCTCCAGAACATAGTATTTATTGCAGCTGCTATAGGTGCTATAGTTATCATCATAAGTCACTGCCTGACTAAAGGTGATTACGTATGTTCAAAGTTGACGAACATTTACTTGTCACCAAATGCAGTTCCGTTCTGCCAAGCTGTAATATCCATCGAGTAAGCCACCGTTTCTGAGAACAGGTGAAAGAAACACTGTGGCAGCAGTATCTGCTGGATTTTAATATGAACAGGTCATGACTTTATTTTATATCGAGTGTTTCTGTCTGTATAATCTTAAATCTGCATATTATAAAGTCAAATATATGTTCACGTTATGCTATACGCATGTGAAACGTGGTCTCTCATTTTCACGTTGTATTCACCGTGCTTCTTGATAACTAATTAAAAGTTTTATTAGACCAACATATGCACTATATTCTTACAAGTAAGTCAATTACCCCTACATATGTTTCGGCTTCAACAAGCCATCTACATGGGGTCAAAGTTCTACATATGCTTGACATGCTTGTTTTATGTTGATATACGAGGTGTTTAAAATTGAACTGATGGATGTCAAGCATATGTAGAACTTTGACCCCATGTAGATGGCTTGTTGAAGCCGAAACATAGTAGGGTAATTGACTTACTTGTAAGAATATAGTGCATATGTTGGTTTCTTACACATAAACTTTTAAAATGGTCTCTCATATTAAGGGAAGAAAGCAGGCCGATGATTTTCGAGAACAGGGTGCTGATAAAGATATTTGGATGTAAGGGGAAGTAAGTTAAGGAGACTGGAGTAAATTTCGTAACGAAGAGCTTCATGTTTCATAGTCCTTGCCAGATTTTACGTTACTTGTACCGTACATTTTAATTATATATATCTTATGCAGACAAATGTACACTGTTTTATGTTATTTAACACAATTTTTATTAAATGCTGCCCAACATGTTTCTAGCCTATATAAGGCTCTTCTTCAGGGGCTCTTTCGTTGAAATTACAGCAGCTATATTATTGGTTTATAAGATTCTTAAAATGCCTTTAGATGTACCTGGTTATTGATATCTGTAACAGTCATTCTGCTTTCACTATAGATTTGTTGGAGGCCTACAAATCTATAGTGAAAGCAGAATTACATATATCAATAACCAGGTACATCTAAAGGCATTTTAAGAATCTTATATACCAATAATATAGCTGTTGTAATTTCAACGAAAGAGCCCCTGAAGATGAGCCTTATATAGTCTAGAAACATGTTGAGCAGCATTTAATAAAAATTGCGTTAAATAACATAAAACAGTGTACATTTGTCTGCATAAGATATATATCCTTGTCAGATGCTATTAGGGTAATCCAGTCAATAGGATGAGATGGGTGGGACATGTGGCCAATATGCAGCAGAAGATAGATGCACACAGGTCTTTTTTTTTTTTGGAAAACCCGATGGAAAGAGTCCACGTGGAAGATCTAGGCATAAGTGAGAGGATAATATTAAAATATATCTTAAACAGAATGGAAGGATGTGGACTGGGTTTGTTTCGTTCAAGATAGGACAAGTGGCCCCCCTCTTGTGAACATGGTAACTGGTTCATGACAATTGTAAACTCTTGATTCTATCGTTTCCATAAAGTTGTTGGCATTACAAGTCAAGTACTAAATTACATGTAAAGAAAATTTCCCGACATCAACTTAGACATAGCCGAAGCTTGTAGCAAAGTACCGACAATAAAATTATTTGTTTATGCTGACTGCATTAATACCTGTTTGTGAACTGCATGTTTCGATATGTTAAGCACAGCCGGGCATACCAATTGAAGCTGATAACGAGCCCTCGGGCTGCATGAGACACAAGGAATCTGTTGAATAGCTGCGAACGTGCCACACTCTCAAGTAGGATTTCTTGCTTTCCTGAGTACTTTAAAAATCCGTAATCTTACACCATTCTGAACTTTAGTTTTTCAACCAACGAATGCACTTTTTATTTTCGTAATTTTCTGTTCACTACACCCTACATATGTTTCGGCCGTAACTCGACCATAATCAGGGGCACCTTGTTAAGTAAACTTCACTGTTCACTGTCCATTTGGCACTATCACTTAACTGTTATTCCGTTTAATGCTAATATTCACATAGTTACGGCCGAAACATATGTAGGGTGTAGTGAACAGAAAATTACGATGGCCGAGTTACGGCCGAAACATATGTAGGGTGTAGTGAACAGAAAATTACGATGGCCGAGTTACGGCCGAAGCATATGTAGGGTGTAGTGAACAGAAAATTACGATGGCCGAGTTAGGGCCGAAACATATGTAGGGTGTAGTGAACAGAAAATTACGATGGCCGAGTTACGGCCGAAACATATGTAGGGTGTAGCGAACAGAAAATTACGATGGCCGAGTTAGGGCCGAAACATATGTAGGGTGTAGTGAACAGAAAATTACGATGGCCGAGTTACGGCCGAAACATATGTAGGGCGTAGTGAACAGAAAATTACGATGGCCGAGTTACGGCCGAAACATATGTAGGGTGTAGTGAACAGAAAATTACGATGGCCGAGTTACGGCCGAAACATATGTAGGGTGTAGTGAACAGAAAATTACGATGGCCGAGTTACGGCCGAAACATATGTAGGGTGTAGTGAACAGAAAATTACGATGGCCGAGTTAGGGCCGAAACATATGTAGGGTGTAGTGAACAGAAAATTACGATGGCCGAGTTAGGGCCGAAACATATGTAGGGTGTAGCGAAGAGAAAATTACGATGGCCGAGTTACGGCCGAAACATATGTAGGGTGTAGTGAACAGAAAATTACGATGGCCGAGTTACGGCCGAAACATATGTAGGGTGTAGTGAACAGAAAATTACGATGGCCGAGTTACGGCCGAAACATATGTAGGGTGTAGTGAACAGAAAATTACGATGGCCGAGTTAGGGCCGAAACATATGTAGGGTGTAGTGAACAGAAAATTACGATGGCCGAGTTAGGGCCGAAACATATGTAGGGTGTAGCGAAGAGAAAATTACGATGGCCGAGTTACGGCCGAAACATATGTAGGGTGTAGTGAACAGAAAATTACGATGGCCGAGTTACGGCCGAAACATATGTAGGGTGTAGTGAACAGAAAATTACGATGGCCGAGTTAGGGCCGAAACATATGTAGGGTGTAGTGAACAGAAAATTACGATGGCCGAGTTACGGCCGAAACATATGTAGGGTGTAGTGAACAGAAAATTACGATGGCCGAGTTAGGGCCGAAACATATGTAGGGTGTAGTGAACAGAAAATTACGATGGCCGAGTTAGGGCCGAAACATATGTAGGGTGTAGTGAACAGAAAATTACGATGGCCGAGTTAGGGCCGAACCATATGTAGGGTGTAGCGAAGAGAAAATTACGAAAATAAATAGTGCATTTGTTGGTTGAAAAACTAAAGATCAATGTTAAGATGCAAGGCGAACACAGCGTCAAATTAACCATTCTGAACATTTTATTTTAGCAGGGCCTCACGATTCTTTACAGCGTTTTAAAATTTGCGATGAACCAAACCGTCTTTCTGACTGCCTGGTGTGTAACATTCAGATCTGCAGAGTTTGGAAACCCGTGTTCAGATTGTGTTGGTATTCTGACACCATTTACACAAGGCACGCGAACAGAATATCATTAGGCAGGGACGTGATTTCCATTTACTTATGTGTTTGAACTAGATTGAGCTGTTCGAGATGTAATCCAGTTGCTACTGTTCCATGACAACGGGGAGTTTGTTGAGCAGTTGAGTAACTATTGCCTCTTCAGATAACGTTCCTCTATTAAAACAATAGTCAATGAGCTAGAAATTGTCTTTTAGAACATTTTGGATTATACAAGCATATATGAATGAAATGCATAGTGTGAACGCTTCTGTCCTTTCTAAAATGTGCGAGTAATGTGGCGGCACGTGGATGCGATTTTTATGCCGCGAATTAGGGCAAAAATAAAAACACAGTAATGATATTTGATAGTTATTGCATTTACGTCATTATAATATGGGGCCACATAAATGCGATTTACTGCGGTGTAACATAATATTCCAATGACGTGGTCTTGGTGTTGGTACGTCAACTTCCTGTGCAGTTAGAGAATTTTTTTTTTCACGCGATTTACGTTTTGCATAATTAAGGTGAATAAAAACAAGCACTCATAACATTTGATATATATTGCGTATATCTGGGAATATGAAGTTTGTTATAGGGATGAATTATGAACATACCTACAAACTGTGTAAGAAATATTATTTGTAGGTCAGAAATTGCAAAATATTTTGAGATGGTGAAACTTTGGTTTTATGTACGAGTTTGGCTGAAGAATTTAACGTGGGCAAAACCCGGCGTAAAACAAATAAGCACGTCCTGAAAAGGAATAAAACAACAGATTCTCGTAATAATAATAATAATAATAATAATAATAATAATAATAATCTCTGATATATCTAGAACGGTGAATAACAATAAAAAGTGTAACCCCATTCGATTAAGTGGCATGAGAGTATATGAGAACAGCCAAGGATGCAAATATCTGAACGTGCATCAATGTGACGTTCGTTATGCCTACAGTAGCCTACCTTTCCTAACTTCTTATTAAGATGGTAATGGAGGATGATCGAAGTAGTCTTGAGTATTCTCCACTCGAGGCGCTGCCCACGCTTGAATCGGTCAAGGGCGTAGAGTGGGTTGTTCAAATCGATATTTGTGAGCTGCCCTTTGTAGGTAATGTAGTGACGATTAAGAGTTTTTAGTGAATTGTTAAGTACATACACACACACACACACATACACGAGCCTGCTTTGGAAATTTGTATCCACTGTCTGTTTTCCTTAATTAATAAGAAAGTGAGCTAAATATTATTAATAGACTTACGTATACCACATGTTCATGAGCGTTTATAACATAATGTCTGTTTATTTGTACTGTAATGACATTTACAATTATTGCCCTGCATATAAAAACCTGCCATTGGATCCTCTCCTGAGCCAGCATACCAATTTGTGTGAAAGATTCAATTTTTTCATTATCCTTCAAGTTACGCCCAGATCTCTTGTGTGGAATTACTGTATCTGGCTCGAGATAGGAACAAGTGGCGGATTGTTGTGTTTTCTATTCAATGCGGGGAGTTTCTTTGCTAGCTGAGTATCTATTACCTTCTCAGGAAGGGCGCTGATCCAAAATGTTAGTATGCTAAAGTTCGTATCTTAAGTATACTCTTCAAAATCCCCACATTTTTACAAACTTTCAAATTTCTACAAGTTTTAAGAGTAACACGCATTTAACTTTGCCGTAACCCAGTTGTTGATTTGTTAATGGGTTTGTTTACAATGACCTGCAATGTGTATTCGCTACCATTGAAACAACAAATAAATTAGAATGCAGAACTAACATTACGTCACCTACTTTACTGCAGGTGTTTTAGTTTGTGCTCTAGGGTATGGTACTTGCAAAGAAAATGTAAATTCTCAAAATAATTCTAACATACTAATTAAAAATATTGGCGCAAAAATTTTGCATTATGTCACAGTTTTCCATAAAAATGTAATGACCATTCTCCTACGCACGTTAAAAAAAATAAATATCTTAATAGTGTAGTCGGTATAGAGATGATGCTACGGGTTGCACAAACGAGAATCTTGTTTTGATTGCGGCAGGGCCAACAGATTTAACTCGTCTCCAGATTGTCCAGACCTATTTTGGAGTTTACGTAGCCTGCTAATTAATGTGTACCGAATGCCATTGTAGCATCTTAGTGATCTAGATTCGATTCGGCTAGCTTGGTCTGGGTTCCACTAATGCGCCCTCGGACTGGTCCAATAACGACATTATGCTCTATCCTTTCACGAGACTGTGCCTTTTTTTTTTTTTTTTGAAATTTCTCACTTGGAAACTTAGGCCGAATTCCTTCGACGCTATCTCACGGACTGAAATTTTGCCTAATATTCGAAGAGAAAAACAGGAGTTCCGGCATATCTCTTATTCCAGCCAGAATTCACGGACTTGTGCACCCAGCACCAAGGTAAAAACAGACTGATATGAAAACCAGATGAATTCACGGATTATTGCTCATTACCGTTTATTTATGCACGTGAAGGCGGGGCGACGTCTTTCCGTTTTCCCTTTGTGCAAAGAGCGCTTTCCGCTTCAGCAGGAAAGAGTGCCCCTGTATTATTTCGCTTCTCAAATATATACTTTCAGGAAACTTTTTCTGGTGAGGTCGGGTGCACCTTTCCTTTTCAACAGTACATTTTCTTATCCATTTCTAACCCCAGAAGACAAAAAACGACTAAAGTTGCCTCCGTTCCTGCTGCCTTCATTTCCGTTATCGTTCATTTCCTGGCTGTTTCTAGGAAAGCGACTCTGTAACCGGCGAATTGTGACAAAGAACTCTTCCCGATTTTTAAGGATTTATGGAGCACAAGAATCAGCCTTCCAGCTTGGAGGTTAGACGTGGACTGACAGCCTGTTACGCTAAGAACAGTAGACCTCTTAGACAATGCCTCGGGTGTATGAATAGGATATAACTGAGGTGATTGAGACAGAAAATTACATTCAAATAATAATCATTTTCACTGTACAGTATAGTATTCTTCAAGTGATAAAACCAATGATTATGTGATGGACTCACGGGAATCCAATACATGAATATAAATCTTTGGCATGTAAATCACATGTGAAGAAATCACTTAGGAGAGGTAATATTCAAACAAATATCAGAGAAATATATTATGAAGTTACGTATTGGAATTAACTGGTTCACAAGAGTGTAATTGCGGGCTGTTGTGAAGAAGGCGATGAATATTCTAACTTATTCACTAACTAAGTATAATGGCTACTGTGCTGAAAACCGCTTAAGGACAATGCCGCTTGTTCCAAGGCCCATCATTGGATACGATCGTAAGCCAGTAATATATACCCCACCCTCATAAACTACCTGTCTAGGGCACTTCTTAATTCTGTTGTTTTATTCATTCACGGTCTTCTAAGTCGGAATAAGGCAAGAGATTTCACCATTAAAATTATGTATGCATTTCTTATCTCCTAAAGTCTATATGCATGCTGATTTCATCATAGCCTCCCATGTTTCACTATGTTAATAATACTAGGTGACCTGTGTAAAGAAAGCATTTCTCATTCATTGTGTGAAGATTGTGCTACATGTTCCATAAAATAGTGTTATTTTTGGATGACCTAAGGTACTGTCACAGCACCTGTACTAGACTAATAGTAACAAAATAAAATAAGCTTTAGAAATGTGCTATATTATTCGATTAAAGAAATGAAATTATGCGAAACGTAAACACGTGAACATGTAGGTTAACGTGTTACGTGCGCAGAATTCGAAAGAGGAATATCCATTGTGTCGTCTCAGACTCTATGCTACCCACTTAGCTGAACTGTCAGAGAAGTTGCAGCATCCCAACTGCGAATCGGCGAATCGTTATTCACGGCTGGATGTGTTAGTGCCTTTCTGAACTGTTTTCGAAGTAATTCAATTGCAGATGTTTGCGACTGTAAGCGCATGAAGTGTGTGTATAGTAGCGAAGCTTAGAAAGTGTGGAAATAAGTACACTTACTCGTATTCTAGAAGCCAAATTTCAAATCCGTTCTTTGTAATTTTATGTACTGTAATTAACTAACTAAATAACAAACTAATTAAATACCTAGCTCCGTGGAGCAGACTCCTTGACAAGCTACCAGTTTCTCTGTTACTTAGGAAATTTCTCGTATTTTACGCAACCCTAAGGGTCGTGAACTTACACGACCCATTTTAAGCTACGGAGCAGCAACCTGGACAATGATCTCAGAAGAAATGAATGATCTTAGAATATTTGAAAGGTAAATTGTAAGAAAAATTTATGGTCCCATTAAAAGGAAAATTTGGGCTTAAGAACAAATAATAACAAACATTGTAAAATTTACACAGTCGCTTAGAGTAAGAAGGTATGGACATATTGAAAGGATGAATAACGGAAGAATGCCAAAAGCAATAGTGCCTGCCAGAATGCAAGGAATAAGGAAAAGAGTAAGACAACGGAAAAGATGGACTGATGGAACATAATGGGAATCAGAAATGGGCATACATTGGCTAGAGACCGGAAGGAAGGGAGGAGGATTTTTTTGGAAGCGAAGTTCCACAACGGACTGTAGTGCTTGATGAGAATAAGAATAAGAATAAGAAGGAGAAGATGAAGAAGAAGAAGAAGAAGAAAAGAAGATTTGTGACTGTTTTCAAAAGAGCCCGCTTCTTGTCCTGGTCCTGAGTCAAGTGAAAAGCGTCCAAGCTCTCCCAGCCTCTTTCTTTAAGTTCCTTTTTAACAGCACCCTCTCATCTACGCCTAAATTTTCCAAGTGGTCTCTTACGTTCAGGTTTTCCTGCCAAAATCGTATATGCAGTTCTCTTCTCCCCCCATACATGCCACATGCCTCGGCCATCCAATCGTCTTTGACTGGCTCACCGGATAATATTTGGTGAGGAGTAGAAAGCATGAGGCTTCTCATTATGCAATTTTCTCGAGCCTCCTTTTAGTTCCTCCCTTTTTGATCCAACAACTTTCCCCAACACTCTCTTCTTCAACACCCTCAGCCAATGATCTGCCCTTAATGTGAGAGAACAAATTTTTCACCATTATGTAAAAACACCAAAGTCATAATTCCGTGTTTTTTAATATTTGTATTCTTGGATGGCAAAGGGGAAGACAACATTTTCAGAAGCTAATGGTAGCAGACCTTCTCCGATTTTAATCTATTCTTAATTTCTTGGTGCATTTAATTTTGACTTTTGACCTCTCAGTTAATATGCAGTAATGCAAATTATGCTGTCACGACTTTTGGAAAACTTGTGTCTTAACAGCCTTGAACTTTCGTGTCCTGCAATACTGCTAAGTTGGTTGCTTAGCAAGGCAATTTATAGAGACCACAAAATTGGGTTGTAATCGTATTAGTGGGCAACAGCACACACTTAGGGGAGTGTCTTTATTCCACGAAGAGCAGAAGCTGACATGAAATGTTAAAGGGAGACGGCCTACACCCATCTGTGAAGTCGATACGATGTTGCCCTGCAGGCTGATAGCGTGTCGTCGCTAAGTAGAAGGAAGAGATTTGCCGTGACTGGCGTCCATTTGTCCGGCCCAAAGTGAGTCTGTTCTTGGGTCAGGGCCAAATAATCATGTTTTTCTCTTTCTCCTGCTGTGTCTGGTGATGGTGGGAGAGAGAGGGAGCGTAGAATTCTGTTTTATATTGATCCAGTGTCATCCCAGGTGACATGAACAGGTGGAACGCGATCCGCAAAACTTGTAGTCTTATGGGACTCCAAAGTTTTTTTACCTCTGTTTATTTTTCCCTGCTGTCTATTCGTTTTTTCCTTTTTTTCTCCCTGTTCTCCAACCCTTTGCTTCTACTCCATGCCCTTCCCTCTTCCTACTTTTATTCTATACGTTTCTTTATATTTGATTTATTTAACTCTTTTCTCAGCTGCATACGTCACATCGTCGAATACGATGAAGATTTTGAATGTTGAAGGCAAAAGTCTGTGGATGGAATCGAGCAGGAAAGTACTGTCCCAGTACTTTCCTGCTTCCTGTAGTATGTGCCTTTCTCATGGACTGAACTGAACATTCATGATTCCAATTTGCATGCAGTTGTACTATTCGGAGGCAGAAATGTGAAGTTCTTCACTTTGAATTACACAGTATTTATATAACGTTTCTTGATGCCTGCTGGACGTGTTCCTGAGTTTGTACGCGGAATTACGTCTTTGATATTAGTGACAATCAAGATCGTCTTCGTATAGAAGTACCTTAAATAAAATGAGCAAATATAAAATTCCCCATCTCTTCAGTGTCGACTGAGGCATTTGTTTAGCATCTGATTGAGCTCGTCATTTTCATCCTGAATTGTTGCCACACGCACACACAACTGTAGAAACTACAAAGAATTTAGGCGTAACAGTAACGCTTCAGAGTGCATCCTGTTGATGCCATGGAGGCATATGGGGGAGTGGAGGTATAACTTCTCTGTTTCTTAACCTTGGAAAGAGATGGGGCCAGAAGACAGTTTTATCTCCACGGAAAGAGTCCCAATTACCCAGTGAATAGGAGGCTGGATGGAAAGCATTGCATGTCTGGACGCTTTGGAGAAGAGATAAATCTCCTGCTCTTGTCGGGAATCGAACCATAAACTTTCATTTGTCAAAATGTAGCCCATTTACTACCGGCTACACTATCCCTGTCCCGCAGGACGTATGCTTATTGCGTGTTCGATGTTCCTATAAATGTTTACCGAGTTACGCCGGAGATGCCTACAGAAATGCATATAGATCTAGGGGTTAGGTGTCTATTTTTGTCCAATTTTAACCAAAATTCTAAGGGACAGACAGTTTTTGTTAGTTTTCCCTGATATAGATTTTTAGGAAAATTCTTCTGCTTTTCTCCAGTTGTTAAATGCGTAAAGAAGGAGAAAAATATTGTAACACGCGTTTCTCAGAGCTGTAACATGTCTGAAAGGAATGAAGAACAAATGTAGTCGTCATAAAAGTTAAAACATAAATGAATAGAGTAAATAAACAATTAAAATGACTTCTTGTGAATAAAAAAACTTCTAACCACATTCAAGTCTCAGATATTGGTTCTGAATGTAGAAAAAGTGGGAAGGAAAATGTGTTGTTTAGCACTGTTGTTTGTTTGTCATATTAAGCATAAAACAATCCATTATCTTAGACTATACCGAAGTATCGGGTAGCAACACAAGAAGTGGTAACTCGTATAGGTGGAGTTTCGAGCGCCACCTGAAATGGGGCCTTTTAATTCGAAGCACGATATAAGTACATCCGGAATGGCACTAAACTTTCAGTGAACGGATCGAATTAAGCAAGGGGAAAAGTTGGTGAGAATTTTAAAATTGCTACTAACTGACAATACGAAGACTATTCAAATGACCACCAACAAGTAGATGCTTGTATGTGCACAGAGAATTCTGACAGCGGACAAAGAGTTTGTGTGAAAAAATCCATTGTCTTTGCTGTACGTACATCAAAAAATGTACGTACATAATTTAAAATACCATTCGAAGACGTGTAACACCTAACTTCTATTTATAGCTCACAACAGCAATACATTTGCTACCTACTGATGGTTGCACTGATTGTGTCACGCTTTGTATCAGAGTGTGCGCGCTCCAGTGAAAGAGACGCAAATCTCATGCAGTGTGTTGCCAGTGTATACAGGCAGACGTATAGTTTTATGAGAGGGTTGTGCATTGAATCATTCAGACAGACGATCACATAAAGTTTATTGTGTTAGGAATGGCTGCAGAAGCCTTGTAAATTGACATCTCTCAACACCAGTTTGTTATAGCTCATGTTTTCGCAGATTTCATGTCTTGAATGTAAACCTCGAACTTTATTTCCTGTTTTATACGTCACTGAATTATGCTTCGGCGTTACTGCTTGAAGAACCATTATATTATATTGCAGGAAAAAGTGCATATAATAAGCTGAATAAAAGGTACAAAATGTGACATAAAAATGACATACTAGGGATGAGTATATGAAAGGGTATATACAGATGTTTTTGGAATGAGGTTAAAAGGGAAAACCTAAAATGTGGTAACTTTCGAAATAACTCTCTCCATCCAATAGAGCCCTTTTCGGAAAGCTGGTAGTAGCCGAGATAGTTAAGAAATTCGCCGCTTTTTGTGGAAACAGAGGGTTTGTTTCTATGCTAATAAGCTGCAAGTACTTGACCCTGCCCTACTAGATTTTTACAACGCACAGATTAAGTATATTTACGTATTTTAAAATAAGGGTTTTAAGGCATCTAAATCTGATTTGAGCGTCAGGTGAAGTGGGAGTTGTATCATACTGGACCAAAACGACAGGAATGGAATGTGCCTAACAGATTACAGTACAAATAAACAATAACAAACTTGATAGACTTTTGTTCATTAATGGCGAAGAGGAAGCAAGCGAAATAGTCACAATGTCTCTGTTGTGCTTTCGTTTGGTATATTTCCTTGAAGGGACGCCTATTTTAAATTTTCTGACGCCTGTGGTTGTTGAAAAGTATTTAAAAATTGTATACAGAGATCTGTATGAATTCTGAGAAATATGAATCTATGGTTGGAGGGTAATGTCCTCTTTCCTTTTTTATTTTAATTGAAATGGTTTGGAGTCATTAGTTCATCTGCATTCATTGTTACGATGTAGGAGACGTGCACCAGGTGGTAGTGGTTGTCAAAACAAGTCATTCTTCAAAAGCAGTCATTGTTACGTAATATAAATGCAGTCTCTAGGCGGCCGAAGTACCAGGCTACAGTGGTTTCGAAAACGGGTTCTCATAATTGATAACCTGCATTTTGAATAAAGTCGTTATTTAATCGATAATATTTGGTAAATGGTGGGGGGAGGGTGTTTATGCAGAGACCTTAACTGGGGATGGAATTTGATTATTTCGAAGGGTTAGTAGTTAGGGTTAGAAGTGTTGTTAAGAAGAGTGTGTATAGTGACAGAATCATTGCTATTAAATTGCAGGCAGAACCGGTAAGTATTTTGATAGTGCAAGTGTACATGCCAACATCGGACTATGAAGATGACAAAGTGGAAGTGTTGTATGATATAATTGAAGAAATTCTTGAAGAGGATGGAAAGGGTGCGACAAACACGATTATAATGGGAGATTGGAACAGTGTGGTTGGAGATAAAGCACATCACAACACTGTTGGACCATATGGACTGGGAAGGAGGAATCAGAGAGGTCAAATGCTTATTGACTTCTGTGAAAGAAATGGACTTGTTATAACAAACACATGGTTCAAGAAACCTAAAAGAAGATTGTACACATGGAAATCACCAGGAGATAGGAATCGATATCAGCTGGACTATGTACTAGTGAAACAGCGATTCAGGAACAGTGTGAAGGATGTGCAGACACTGCCTGGAGCAGATATTGACTCTGACCACAATTTACTGGTTGCAAAGATCTGCACCAGATTGAAGAAAATCATGAGGTTCCATAAGAAAAAACCAAGATGGGATTTGGAGAAGCTATATGCTCAACGACAGGTAGTACACGATAGACTAGAAGAACAGCTTGGTGCAATCAAATGTGAAAGTGGGAATGTGGAAGTGCAGTGGAACAATATCAAGAAATGTGTGTTAGATACTATGAGTGGTTTGGTTGGAAAAGTCGAGAGGAGAGCAAGAAAGCCATGGATTACACAGGAGATGATCAGTAAAATGGATGAACGAAGGAAATGGAAGAATGTCAACAATGAAGAAGGAAGGAAGAACTACAGAAGACTGAGGAACGAATTGAAAAGAGCCACGGACAACGCCAAGAAGGAATATCTGGAGAGCATATGCGACGAGATCATAGAATTTCAAAGAATAGGACGTTATGATTTAATGTACATGATGACAAAGGAACTAGGTTGGAAAGAAAACCATGGGATTCAAAACATTGGCATCGAAGACTCTCAAGGCAATATAATAATAAATCAGAGACGAGTATTGCAAATTTGGGAGAATTATATCACAGAGCTCTACGATCGAGCTAATCGACCAGAACATCTAGACGTCGAACCTGAAGATGAAGTAGATGAAGACGAGAAAGGCCCTTATATTTTGCAAAGTGAAGTGGAAAAAGCTATCAAGGAGATGAGGGATAAGAAGGCTACAGGAGATGATGATATACCTGGGGATGTACTCAAATTGTTGGGAGAAGGTGGTCTAAGGCTAATGACACAGATGATCAACAGCATGTATGTAACTGGAGAATGGCTCAGAGATTTTATTGAAGTTACAATGATTGCCTTAAAGAAGAAGCCCAAAGCTACAAAATGCAGCGACCATCGCACAATCAGCATCATCGCTCATGCAGCAAAGATAGTAGCGAGGATACTTAGAAGAAGGATTGAGAGGAAAATTCAAGATGCACTTGGAGAAGATCAGTTTGGATTTAGAAGAGGAAAAGGAACTAGGGATGCAATTGGGATGCTGAGAATAATATCAGAACGAACCTTGGTCATAGATGAGAAATTGTGTGCTTGCTTCATAGACTGGCAGAAGGCATTTGACCGTGTCAACTGGACCAAATTAATGCAAATCCTAAAATGAATTGGGATAGACTGGCGCGAAAGAAGATTGATCAGCAAATTGTACATGGAACAGAGTGTCAAAATACGACTGGACCAAGGGGAGACGAGAAGTGTGAAGATTGGAAGAGGAGTTAGACAAGGTTGCTGCTTGTCACCGATTCTGTTCAACTTATACAGCGAGTACCTTACCAAGGGAGCTCTTTAAGGGTTTGGAGACTTCAAAATAGGAGGACAAGTAATTCGCACTGTGAAATATGCAGATGACCTTGTGCTACTGGCTAGGGAAGAAAAGGTGCTACAGGGCATGATTGATAGACTAATTGAAATTGGAAGACGCTATGGAATGGAAATGAATGTGGGAAAAACTAAAGTAATGAAAATCTCAAGGCAACCATCCCCAATGAAAATTATGATAGATCAAAAACAATTGGAGAATGTGGAATATTTCAATTATTTGGGTAGCATGATAACAAGTGATGCAAGGTGTACACGTGAAATTAAATCCAGAATTGCCATGGCAAAAACAGCATTCAACAAGAAGAAAAATCTTTTCACCAGAAAACTGGAATTAAATTTAAGGAAGAAACTAGTAAAGTGCTACATTTGGAGCATAGCTTTATATGGTGCTGAAACGTGGACACTTCGGAAAGTAGATCAGAAGTATCTGGAAAGTTTTGAAATGTGGTGCTGGAGAAGAATGGAGAAGATCAGTTGGACCGATCGTGTGAGAAATGAAGAAGTATTACACAGAGTCAAGGAGGAGAGGAATATACTACATACAATAAAAAGAAGAAAGGCTAACTGGATTGGTCACATCTTGCGTAGAAACTGCCTTCTGAAACACGTGATTGAAGGAAAGTTAGAAGGAAGGATAGAAATGACGGGACGACGAGGGAGAAGACGTAAGCAGCTACTGGATGACCTTAAGGAAAACAAAAGATACTGGAAATTGAAAGAGGAAGCACTAGATCGCACCCTGTGAAGAACTCGCTTTGGAAGAGGCTACGGACCTGTCGTAAGACAGACTACAGAATGAATGAAAATGAGTATGCTGCGGGAGAATGTATTAAGAACAAAAGCTGCAATACGTTTCTGCCCTTTGTTGCAATTTGGAACTTCGTAATAATACTATAGATACGGGAAGATTGTGAAATGTATGCGGAAGGGAACTAGTGGTAATGTCGAAATAATAGCTACTGGTGGCTGCCGGTCTTCTTGTAATCTACTAAAAAGAACACCACATGTAACTAGCAGTTCCATTCTTACACCAGATCGTAGAAAAAAATCATAGGCCCATGCGCACTTCGCTTGCACACAGTATTTATTCCCGGATGAAACGCGGCCAGTACCTGACATTCTCTATCCACATCAGAATTCCGTCTACTTAATCCGCCTCCGAGAAAATGTGCCTTGCTTGGAAATTTTAAGCTGTTACATATTAAGCCATTGTGAACAATTACGACTTTGTCATCTATAATTATAATAATTTTATGAATTTTAATAGTCTCTCTGACCAGTTGGAGATGACAGTATTTGATATGAATGTAAATTTGAGCTCTCAATTATTATTCCATCCTTAATGTATATAGCATTACATGCTTTTTCTCCGTACGTAATTATTACCGCAGCCGGACGATGGCTTAATGAGCCTCAAGCCGTAACATACAGCTACCATACTTTTGACAACAAAATAATTACTTGCGTAAATAGTTATGTTTAACGGTGTTTACCACTTAGTCATACCATTAAATGAATTTATAAGGCGTGTGTCTTACTTCTTTTGTATCTGAGGGCCAAATTACTCAACAACCGACTGTTACAATTGGTCGTAATATATTTATACTTTTTAGTGTAGATTAAAGTAACGTATTTGTGAAGTAGTTAGTTCTTAACAGTTTACACTTGAAATTTAAATAGGCTGTATGCTGGTTAATAAGGAGGGCGAAAGTGTTAGAGCGTGCAGGGCACAGAGGGCGGGCCTCGAAAACCGAATAGAAATGGTTGACCTGACCAAGTCTCGCCACTAGCTATTGATCCAGTCCAGAGGCACGGTAGCAATGGAAAGGTACTGGGAGACGGAGAGAAAAGGCAGCCTTACTCACTTTATAATTGCACTAGGTATTACGACAATTAAATTAGGAAGAGCGAGATGGTCAGAACGTTTTGCACACATGGAAGAGATGAGGAAACCCCAAGAGACGTATAGGCGTGGACCGGAGAATAATATTAAATATTAATATAAAACCTGATCATGCCACGTGGTTTTCATCAGACTATGTTACTGGAAGGTGTAGCAGCCTTTATACGCATTATGTCACACACTGTTAGACACAACCCTTTCGAATCTTAAATACGCGCCATACTCACTGTCTATAAATGCTATATAGTTTACATGTGTTTGACAAAGTATTTTTCGTGAGTTTTTTTTTCCTATGACTCGACAGCCCTATATGGGCCTGGGCCTCCTCGTTTCCTCGAGGTTTCATGATCACACACAGTTGAGACACACCACAGTCGGTAGGACTCCTCTGGACGAGGGACCAGCTCGTCGCAGAGACCTCTACCTGACAACACACAACACTCACAAGAAACAGACATCCATGCGCCCGGTGGGATTCGAACCCACGATCCTAGTAAGCGAGCGGCCGAAGACCCACGCACGACCACTGGGATCGGCTTTCTTGACTTCTAGCGGCTATTAATTACTTATGAATGAGTAGAATCTATTCGTCACTCCCGTTGCACTACATAGTGTTGGGGCAACGCAATGTGGAAGAAACGTTTGTAGTGCAACGGGAATGAAGTGTGCAGACAGTGTAGTGAACAGTTTCTGTGTACTACGGACTTTTTTTTTTGATGAAGGGCCCTCGCACCACAGCCTTAAGGCTTTTTGTGCAACCCCAATGAAGATGATGAGGACGAGCAGTTTTTTACGTACTACGGACTTACTAGTGGGTGGATAATATACAAGGACAAATTCTGAACGTTTATCGTAAGTTGACAAAGGCCAACAGGCGGGATATATTTAACTTATTTTTTAAAATGTTTATATATGTATTGTTGAAGTATAGCATAACAGTGTCCATATAATCAAAAACCGAGTTTTAACCTAATAGAATGTTTACATTTTAGCTATAGTGGTAATGGCTTATAACAACACTTTAACGAGGACAGACAGTAGAAATGACCTTGTGCTAAACACGTGTAGGCTAGATCAGCATTGAGAATGACGCGAATTTAAGCGTCCAGAACTGTATGTGTGGTAACGTGTGACATAATGTGCGCAAAGGCTTTCGGATATCATAATAAATATTGAAGGCCGTTGCTGTTACGATGGGAAAATGTAACATTTTCTATCTATGGCTATGATTTCCACAGAGAACCCTTTCATCGATCCAGTCTTATACACTGTACATTATAGTCCTTAAGGGACACAGTGAAATTGCAGTTTCACGGAAAATGCACGCTCTGAATTTGAACACTTCTTGAAAGACGCCTCACTAGAACAAACGGTGCTGCTAACTAGGTATAAATTTCTATCGGCCAAGGGTGAGGCTACAATTCCGACCGAAGCATGTAACCTCTCTGCTGCTGCATAACGACGACTTCTTTCGGCAGGAATCACTGCCGCCTGGCATACTTATAGGAAAATGTACACATTACGTGCTACGTGGGTTCAGAATAACTACAGACATTCATACCGTAGGCGTACGTGTATATGTGCGCGCGAGTATGTGAATGTGTATATTGGCTTAAGATGGAGTTTCGTGGCGGATAATAAACCTTCTAGTTCCATAAAAGCCTTGTTTTTCGTTGCCAGCTGAGAACTGAGAACCCATAAAATTTTAAAGAAAGACAATTGACCATGAATAAACTAGTCGTCCTTGCGGAGGTGCTAATGTGTACATCAGACTTTCTGAGAGAAGCACGGCACACTGTAAACCAAACATTAGGTTCCGAGAGTAAAAACTAAGTATCTATACATTTTTCTGATCTAAAATCTTATTTTCCTTATTGTTTAATAGTTATGAAGTACAGAATATGGAAGATTCTGAATTGAATACACATTAGTGCATTCTGCATACGGAGTGCGCAAAATGTATTATGTGGGGGAGGTCGTGTCTGTTCATCTATCCTCATGTTTTGTATTCGAAATTACTCGACGGATGTCAGGAGAATTTGTTGTTGAGGATCTAGGTTCAAGTTTGCTAAGCGAACCTGATTTTGGTTTGTATCGATCCAATGTAACCATTACTTTACACGAAGCTCAAGTAGAAGGCCACTCCTGCATAAAACGCCTCATTGTATTAAGTACGGAAATTGATTTATATGCATAAGTTTTTAAATATTTTTTGTGTGTGGCTAAACCCTAAACAAAGCAAATAGTTTCATAATTGATGCGCTGTGATTTGTTTTGAAAAAGTATGTTTTGTCTGTAGGAATATTCTGCACCGTCATATTAGTCATCGTAATATGAATAAGCGAATTAATTTTTTTATAACAGTTTCTTCTCTGCTGTTAGTTGTGTGAAACAGGGAAATGTAAGAAATCAGAACACAAAATTCAGCAATGATAAAGATTTGCGGACAATCTGTGTTATCCCTTTTACTTCTTTGTTGCTGTAACACAGCTTTCGCCACCTATGTTGTAATTGTAGAACTAAGATGGTTCTGCCAGCCATTACCAGAGTGTACTGCTGTAGCTCCCAGAACCACTGGGACGTACGGCAGTGAATGTATGGGGAACTAAGTATACATGTGTTCATATGTTGTCTCCTGACCAGGACGAAATAACGATATAAATACAGCTAATAAGTCATTTCAAGTGCGCAAAAGTTTAAGTATTTTTGAAAGAGAATGATAAATCAGAATGATATCCATGATGGAGTTAAGAACTGACCAATTTCGGGTATGCTGTGAAAACCTCAAATCACGCAATGTTGCCCTTCAGTTCGGAATGTTTAACCTCCAGATTTCCTGTGTGAGAACTAACAGGTTAAAATTTAAAAATTATACAGAATTTGTCTATTGTTTTTTATGGATATAAACTTGGTCTTTGTCTTCGTCTAAGGAACAGAAGGGAAAATTACATAATTCGGAACTTCATAATTGACATCAATTACCAGACATTATTGTCGTGATATAAGGTGCGGCTGAGATAGGTGGAACATGTGGTGCATATGAAAGAGATTAGAATTTGATGTAGACTTTTTATCGAAAACCTGAACTGTTTAGACCACTTGGGTGATATAAACATACACAAGAGTTTACTATTAAAATATGTATTAGAGAAATAAGGTGTTATTTTTTGGGCTGAATCTAACTGGCCCAGGTTAGGGTCCAGTGGCCTGTTTTTGTGACGAAAGTAGTGAAACATTTGGTTCAATATATTGAAGGTACATGTGTTGCTAATATGCACGCTGAAAACTTGAAAATGCTGTTCCTCAAGTCAGAGCCTATAGCTGGGTCGGGAACAGTTGAACTGTCAGTAAGATTTTGCCACAGACTTTCTCATCCGTGAAAACGAGCACATCCGTAACTCGACTTCTGCTACGACGTGGATGCCTGTTGCGCGAAATCGCAGCAGGTGATTACTGTGAAGTCTCTGAAATTACCAGCTGAGGCCTCGAGAAACTTATTTAACTTTTCCTTTCAAAGTTTTTTTTTATTTTGTAACTTCAACGCCACAGAAATACCTGTGCCTTCTTCTTGTCTGTTTTTTATCTGTACTGTGTGTTGGAGTGTAATGACAGCCCTAGACAGATTACCATCCTTATGAATATTTCTGTTTATGATACTTTGTAAAGTGTAGTTTTATTTTTCATTTTTTAGTCTTGACTTCTTACAAGCAGTTTACCTCGTGCTGGGTTATGGACGTGTTAATGTATTGTAGAAAAGCTCGCATGCTTTAAGCCGCAGATGCTGACGCAGCTCTTACTCACATACCACTATGCACAGACTTGCTCTGGGATATGTCCAGACTTCAATCAAGTGAGTGTCGGAGTTCAAGGAGCCTTCTAGGTACAGAGCCTGAAGCTTACTACTGACCTACACTTAATGTCGAGGCTACAGTGGGTGAATCTTTATGTTAATCTCTACGTCACCTTCAAAGCATGATATTGGGACGACTTTAACTTGACCTTTATTTAACACCATTATTCAGTTATGATTGTATGTCTGTGTCTTCTTGCCTTAAAAAATAACTTTAACGAATATAAAATTTCATTTTCACAATTTGTTTTTTGTTTGTATTAAAGCAGGTACCTTTCTCTGCAGATAAGAAAAGATTGAATATTTTGGATAACAAGAAGCTGAGTAGACAAAATAGACTTAAGTAACAAAGGCAGTGGGGAAATTGCAGGACTGTGCAGTTGTATTTGTATCTTAGAGACTGAATATAAAAAATGACATAGCGAAGAGCTGATGACAATAAATGTCGGACAAAGATGACTGATAATACCTACACTGAACACCTGGCTAAAGGGGAATTTTGCAAGTGATAACATTTTATCATTCCTCTCAATTACAGACCTTTCATTAAGACACAGTGGTCCACTTGTGGTAGTAAGATGAGGTTGTTCCCACGACAACACTTGGTTGAGATGTATGGGATAACAACTAACACAGGCGTGCGGCATCATTCAGTTTAATAGGCAAATGTTATCATTATCAGCTACTTGTGAGTCACTGTGCTAACACTTTGAAGATTGACGTTAATTTAAATTTTATATGTACTCGTATATAGAAATTCAGTTCTTACCTCAGAGTTGAGCAGATGGTACGTATACCATGAATGAAAAGGTCAAAACAATCACTTTCTGGAAGCTGAATTGAAACAAATATGTAGGCTACCGAGGTTTTTAGAAAGGTTGAAAGCAGTTATTACCATTCTTGCTTCATACTCGGGCAGTCGTGTCTTCGAATGTCCAGTGACCTGCTGTAGTGACTGAAGGATTGTCTCGATTTACTCATTCTTTTCAAGGCCGATGATGCTGCAGTATCTTAAAACACACCGCGACTACACACATTCAATTCATAATTCACATTAATGCTACTGTTTCATGGTCAACCCTTTCTACATCCTTTCCATCATTTAAAATAAACTAACATTGCCGCTAAATCTGTGCATTTGATACAGCGTCGTTAGGTAACCCAAGAATCAATCAACCTTTGGAGTGTTCTGGTGAAAACTACACGAATTGTACACTGAAAGCTGTGTGAAACGTTTAATTTCCTTTAAGTGAGTGAGTTCTGCTATAACGCGATAGCTGCTTTCTTGTGAGACCTTGCGTTACAGAAAATCTTGTAATAAAAGAAGGGTCAGATCAGAATAAATTTAGCTTGTCAGCCAACCTCATATATTCACGCTGGTCGCTGCAATAGCGTAACAGCCAACATACATATGCGAAAGTTCGCCTTATACAAGCAGCATTCACCCATTCGTCGGTCACATTACAGCCAATTCGCTTTAACGAAATAAGCGTAACAGCAGAACTGATTTACATTATGTGTTACTACAAGGCATTTTTTCTTTGATATTTGAGGTGGTTATTTCCTACACGACCTTGCCGGTGACCTTAAAGCACGTAACCGTTTGATCCGTGCTGGTGTCGATGAGAGCGAGCTTCACCGTCAGCGGAATCTGAAACAAGTGTTTGATGTTAGATCGCGTCATGCACTGTAGCTAAGTGACTATGTAACTGTAGCCTATACTAATTGTAGCCACGGTGAATCGCTAATCGTTAAGCTATCAACTGCACATATTATTTACCGTCAGTGTCAGGATATGTGAAGGATGGAGTGGAAAATATGTAGGAGGAAGCAGTTGTGGGATGTCTGTAAGACACTGGCCCAGCATTCGCTTAGAGGGAAAGAGGAATCTCACGATAAATCTGAGTTAAGATAGCCACCTGGCGGAACATGTAACGTGGGAATTCCAGTAAACTACGCAGTAACAATCACTGCAGACAAAACGCTTTTGTGCCCTGTAAACACGAATTTCTGTATATTATAACCTACATGGAAGACTCCCATTGTATTTTAGTCTGGAGAAATTTTATGTCAAAGGTTGCAACGATGTTTCGATGCTAATACTGCGCACCTTTGTTAAGTTCGGTGTTGGCATACACACTGTAGAGAGACTTATTGCATTAAATAAGATACGGTTTGTGGTTTCATGATTGAGTATATGTGCATATCATGTCGTTCTTACGCCGTTTTCATGAAAACCTTTAGTTTTCACTTACTACACAGGTGACAGCTTTCTACTGAATATCGAACACCGATAATTTTTATCTTGCGGTTTGGTATTATTACATTTGAACACAGTTATAACATCATGAATGGGACTGAATATTTTGTATCGTTATAAACGAGTGTTGTTATAACCAAGGAGTTTAATGTTAAGGTTAACGGGGAGGAATTAATTAGTACCACAGAATATCTGACGCTATAGACGATGTGTCGTATAAATCGATGTCATTATAACCGGGTTTAACTGTATTTATGTCCTGTAATGTCCATCGGGTACGTTTCTGTAAAGTATAAATTCCACTAATACCCACCTGGCGGGTTTCCATTAATACTAATCTGCATAATTTTTCCATTTTTCATGATTTCGGGGAAGAGTGATCATCAGTAACCTCTATCGGACAGCATTCAACTGATCCATAAAGGCCCGTGAGTGAATTTCCCTAGTAGTTCGGAAGAACTTTACTTACTGGAGGGTATAATGTCAGGATCGGCACTCTTAACTCGTAGGTGACTTTCTCATCCTTGGTCAGCGGACACGTCTTTTCCAGGAGCGATTTGCAGGCATTTGTTTGTGAGAGCGTGTGGTTAACTGGGAGTCCAAAGATGAAGGCCTGCACGTAGGGTTTCAAATCCGTGATATCGTGGTCTGGAAGGAAACAGAGTACCGCCCTTCATGCTTCAAAATAACTGACCTTTCATACACCTGAAATACTTTAACACTTTCTCACATCTTCAGGTTGTGGTTGCGTTGTTTCATTCTGAAAGACAACTTAGGCCTACATCAGTATCTTTTCTAAACAAACCAGCACTAGTGTGTAATATGTTTCGAGAACAATCATCTTCGTGGAATACTTGGGAATTACGCCATCACAAAATCAACCTGTATAAACTCTTTACGTTGCTGTAAAGTTTCTACATTAATACCTATGTCATTTATGTCTTTAGGAATCTCTGTTTAACTGTAAAATTAAACTGCGCTTAGTTTTTTTAATATATTTGAGCGTAAGAGGAGTAAAAGAGTTTATTTAATACTTAAGATTACAGGAACCTAGGAGACAGTGATAACTTCGATATGTAGCTAGGATAAGAAGTAAAACATTATACACTATTTTGGTGGATTAAGCGACCTCTTGTAAAATAGTATGGCGGATGATGTTTAGGGAAATCGGAGTTGAGTGGAATGGAATTGGTTTAGAACCATGTCGGGTGGCGGGACACGTTTTTAGAGGTGTTGTTACTCCGGGCTGTATTACGCGAATGCTCTTGTGGTCATTTAGATGTTAAAACCTGCGAGACACAAAGATTGTGATATATATTTTTTTGGGTACTGGCAATGTGTCTGATCTGTCGGTCTTTACACTCACCGGGAATGAAGTCCACTTCAGCAACCATTTCCTTGCCACGCACTAACTGGCAGGGCGGGTTGTTGCAGTTGGACACTCTCAATTCCACCGGGGCTGGCTCCTTGTTTGAACCTGTAGATTTAAGCACATAACTTGTGGATCTTTGTCGCTTAGTGTTGCTTGGGTGGTTAGTCGCCGCGGAGACTCGGATACGATCCCTGGCCTGTCCAAGTGGAATTTGTGTTGGACAAAGTGGCACTGGAACGGGCTGTTCTCCGAGTGTTTCGGTTTTTCAGTCAGTATTATTCCAGTAATGAACCATATTCATTTATACACTCATTTACTCATTTATTCATCAATTAATTCATTCATCACCGACGCTATATAACTTTAGCAATTGATATCGTTAAATAAGACACTTACTTCACGTAGTGACAAGTTATGAATGTGTGGATCTGTACCTCTACTTCTTACGTTTTCATGTATGGTTATTACGTACGGGCTGAACATTCTTTGTGCCTTTTCTCCCTACAACAATACGAGATGCAGTAAGGCAGTGGCATGAGTGCAGGTTTTTTACACCTTGTTACTCATTTTTTATTTAATGGTTCATTTGACTGCGCCTTTTTTTACCACCATAAAAACATAATAATAATAATAATGACAATCTAATTGTGAACTAGTTACTGGACAATGAGGGTCCTGTACTATCCAGTTTGTTCATGGTTCCCCAACTACTACTACCGCTAGTACTACTACTACTACTACTACTACTACTCTAATACTAATATACTGCTGCTACTTCTACTTCTATTACTACTACTACTACTGCTAATAATAATATTAAGTTCAGTCGGCATAATGATGAGGCTACAGGCCGGACGACAGAGGAATCGAAGGTTGATTTCCGACACATGCAAGCGATCGGCTCTGGGGACTACTCATCCTTCTGTATAATGGATAAAGGGGACTTTTGACCGGGAGCAAAGCGGTCGGGGCGTGAGCGTGACACTTCTGTGTAGAGCAGGTTATTAAATTAATATGTAGGCTGAATAGCGAAGGGAAAATTACGAAACCAGAACGAATAGTAGTGTTAATTTTACGAGTAGTATTAGTAGTATTTGTAGTGTAGCAGCAGTAGTTGTAGTGGTGGTGCTAGTAGTTAGTAGTAGTAGTTGGTAGTGTAGTAGTAGCAGCAGCAGCATTAATCTTGAAAAATAATAATTCAATTTTTAAAAAGGCTTTATGTTGTTGAACTTGTGAGTACGGTAATGAGCCTTCGGGTTCCATAAAACGCGGGGAATTTCTTGACTAGCTGACGCCCTGTTAGCTTCTCAAGAAGGACTCTGCTCCATGGAGTTAGTTAGTTAGAGTTGTGTTGTTGAATTAATTTTGAGTTTGTCGAATACTTTTCTAATTTAAGTAATGTCAACGTAAATGCTCACATTTCCCTACACACTCATCTTTACAAACAGTACATGATTCGATGTTTTGTAAGTCACTGTGTTGTATTTGATACACTTCCCCTTGGGGAAGACTGCATGTTACCTTTTTAGTAATGTAATACAGCAGTAACACGACATTTTATGTGTACTTACATTTTTGGAACGTCGTGGCCAGTACTATTGTAGCTAGGGCGGATAATGCGATCAGTCGTAACATATTTTCATGTGGACGTGACGCGAGTCTAACAGGATACTCGTAGTTTGCAGATACAACCTCGCACAGAGTTCTGGAAAAAGAACTGTTGAAAGGACAAGTGAGTGGACTTATTTAAAGTCCCCAGAAAACACAATTTGGAAATATTCACACGTAACAAAATTTGTACAATATATTATCGTAAATATTGTCCAGCTCACTGGTCGGAACTTATTACCACCAAGGGCCTCTTTTATTACCATTTTCTCTCCTGACCCGCCGTTTTCGTAGATGAAATCACACTAATCGAAGGCAAGTATGTGATTTATGCTACCAGTAAAGTTACATAAGCATACAGACACTTAAGCACTGTTCACTAACACCGGTCGCTTAATTTTGATTCAATCGTAACTCAAAAGCCTATCAGTCACATTGTCCGCAGTCGCTTTTTAAAGAATGAAATCAGCTGATGGAACCCAATGTTATCTTCACGTACCCCAGGTTGGGAACCATTGGTCTAGCCAATTCCATGGAGAAGATGCTTTTAGAAGCTGATAGTTCGTATTCAAGGAATTCATTAATGTATATGGAAATGCCAGGACGTTCAGTGCCACGTATAAGAAAGCCTTCGACTGGACCGTATTGTGAGGTAGCAGGATCTAGGCCATCTCATATTTAAGACTTTTTTAGCATTGTTCTCATACCTATACCAGCGTCTCCCAAGCGCTCTTTATCATTGATGCTTGCCTACTGTAACCGTCCACCCTGAACTACCCGACTCACGGTAGGTTACATTGTGCTGTATGCTCATCGGAAAACATGGACCTCTCCCAGGGAATATACGGGGGGTTTGAAGCTACTTTGATAGTCACAATTATAGTTGTGATAATGATGGCACAGCTTGCGTTTAATTATAAATTAATAAGGCACAGCAACAGTTTGCACAATGCAAATACATAAACCACAGGCATGGAAAACTTAAGATCGATTCAGATGAAGCTGTTGAGTTTTAAACTGCACCACTCGCGTTTTCTTTCGTGCTCTCCCAGTGAAATCAAATATTACATTGCCTTGAATTCTGGAATGTCTCCCCCTTTGTCAAGAAAACAGCCAGCCAGCAGGCAAGCCCGTCCGAAAAGCTCTTTCCGAACAAAAGGACCACTTACCTGCATACAACTACCTGTCACTATAACAAGAAAGAGAACTTAAGCCTTTGGAAATGAGGCATGTCAGACCTGTACCCATCTTAATGACACACAAGGTTTAAGTGCGGAGAGCAGTTAGAGGTTTGAACTGCTAAAGCCCTCCGCGCATTCCAGAATTTGAATAGTGCATTTGATTTAATTTATGCCCTTACATAAACTGACTAACGGCCAAACAACCAGTTTATCGCCTCATCTTTTTGAAGCTCAGCCCGAGACTTGAACTACGGACCCTGACCGGTTACACTACTATGATTTTTTGTCCAATTTTTAAGCACTTCATGCGTGCTAGTGTTCCGCCTATCCCACTTATTTTTATTTAATTACGGTAATAATTGTATAAAGAGAATAGCTGTTATGAAGCTCCTTTTTATGAAAGTTTCTTCCTACTCCTTTATTTCTCTCTTGGGTTCAGAGTTCTTTGTCAGCACTGCTCTCAAATGCACTTAATCTGTGTGTGAGACACATCAACGTAAAACAAGAAGTAGAGTAATAGTTTTGGTATTTTTTAGTAGGTGTTGAGATAGGAGATTTGAAGACGAAAGATTGCTATGAATGGAAGTAGTCATTTTCCTAGTTTAATGTGCTTTTTAATATGACTATTAATTTTGATTTGTTATCGTTATTCCAAAGTACATAAAATTATCACGTTGTCGGAAGGATTTCTGAGCCATCTTGATGTTACAACGCTGTGCATTCGGGTTGTGAATCATGGTTATATAGGCCTACTTGTTTCTATTAGCCAATTTAATGAAATATTCTTCCTGTGATTTGTGATACCTAACGTTAATATCAGAATAAATCTGTTACTGATTTTTTCCATCTTTTACTCCTTACTGATTCTCTGGCAGTATCCTAATACTGTAGCGTGCGGTCGCATTTTATGTGAATTTGAAACAATGCCAACCATTAAATTAACTTTTATTGCTTATGCATTAATATTGCGCTTAAAACATGTGTCTAAAAGCAAACCTACGCTACAGTTCTTTTAGATTTCTGTGCTCTGAGAACATAACCCTCTTACTTTGTATTTATTCGTATGGGAAAAACGAATCTTGAATTGTACGAGATTTGAAATATGCCATGTCTTCAGGAACGTATTCCTCGCATAAAATGTGACCACACTGTACTCTAAAGCATTGTTAAAACGAAATTGCCATAAAGAACCCTAAATTAAAATTATTCGAAAGAGAAAATGCGCTAAAAAGATGAACATTTCGACGGTGCATGGAGCACGGCATAGAGTAGAACTTTCCGAGGGTGCCTTTTTATCCCTCGAGGGACAATTCTTTGATCTGTACGTATTTTTATGGTCGACTTATTTTGTTTGTGGTCATTTACTGTGTCACTGTTGGGCCGCAACGGTCCGACCTTCCAGCTTCCGGTCTAATTCTGGAACGTCCGACCCTGCGTCACAATGAGGGTAGGAACCAGGCTCTCGAACTCAGAGTCCAGAGTCCTGATCCGGTAGCGTGCCACCATCTCTCGTATATAAAATAATAAATACTGCAGGGGCTGCGAGAGATCAGCCCCTACAACTATACTTCTTTAGGCTCGAAGGGCATAGGTCTTTTAGAGAGATAGAGAACAACAAAATAAGTGTCAAATTTCCCCAAATAAGTATATTGAAAAAAGAATTACATTATTTAAATTAAGGAGCGAGGGTGACCTTCATTAATTGAACATACATTACACAAATTTCTAAAGCTTCCCTAACCGAACAACCACCGTAAACCTTGGGTTAATTAAAACAATAAACCATCCTACCTTGTAGAGCTAGCGTGACGGCGCAGACCAGTAGCACGGCGTCGGGCTTCATGGCTGTGACAGTATGTCACCTCGACGGTAGTCTATGCACGACGACTCAATCTAGAATAACCTTTTTCCTGTCCGTCCACCAATGTTTTCTAACTTAAAACATTGCGTCCCCCCCCCCCCCCACTCTATTGCACCGTTTTCAATTTCTCCATAAAGCAATACCTGCCCAGTTTGGGTGACCTTAACCTATGCTTTTGCAAAATTTCAGTTCCTGGTTGTCAGCAAGTGCTTGGGCAACAAGTTACTCCATATTCAACATTTACCGCATCAGGTCTCCTAGTTAAAATCAGAATTTTCTAATTTCAAAGGTGGTTGGTGTCCTACTTTACACTTAACATCCGCATATTTTCTAAATTTAAAAAAATAATCAGTTTTGCTACACTACAGTCACACTGAAAGTTCTTTGGAAAGTAAGTTGAAATGAACAACACTGGAAGCAATGACCATGTGGGATGGTAATGGCAGACTATATCTTCAGTAAATATATTGTGGAATGTGAAAGACAGTCTACTAGTGGCCGAAGGTTGTCATATGCCGACCAGGTGCTGAAAATGGCTCTATTGGAGTATGTGATCACTTGAAACCATCTCCTAAATAACGGAGTGAAAAATCACACAGAAATATTTTTGTAAGGGCTATGGTGGGACGTAAAATTTTGGCAAACGCTGTTTAGAAGTCATTATAAATGTCTGATGAATTACACAAAGAAAGTATTAAGAATCTCCCCTTGGATGGATATTTCGAAACATCAGCTTACTTCTTAATAACACAAATATCAATGCTTATTTAAAGTAATTTATTTCATTTATATTAGTACAGTAGTCATTTTACAACATTGCATTTTTAATAATAGTAACTTTCATCTGACACAGGCTGTAGTAGTAGAAAAATTATATAATTTTTATATTCATGTTAGTTTACAACTTCAAGCTGAATGCTGAAGCAGACAATAACATCCTCACTACCGTCAGCACCCTGTCCGTCTGGGTTAACAATTCGAAGTTCAACAACCACAGACGCCTGAAAAAGAATTTCAACATTTGTTGTATAACAGACGGTTGAATTAAACATAAAATCAATGTACATTCAGAGTTTTTGGTGAAAAGTGTTGTGACGCGTTGGTGCACAGTAGACACACAGTAGCTGATCTCAACTGCCCTCTGTCGAGCCACAAGTCATAAATTTGATGTCCTACATGCTGTTTCCTTTAAATTTCACGAGTTTAGAAAAAACATTAAGTGAAAAGTAACAAATGCGTCAGAATTTTGAAGCTGTGTTTAAATTTCTCACGTCGTTTAATTTAAGTTAACATGCACAATAAGAAGTTAGGGAAAGTATGAATAGCATGAAAATCGTGGCCCGTTCTCTGTCTTAGCCTCAAGTTTTCGAAATACGAACCGAAGCAGTATGAAGGTCCGCTTTGTTTAATTGTGTTGAAAACCCTAAAACTTAAGGGAAAAGTATGTTGGGCATAAAACGTGTGTTTCGTTTCTCTCTACAGATTTTGTTCAAAGTGTTTTTCTCTACGTTGATTAAAAATATAAGCTAGGACTGCGCCGAGAATTGCGCGTATTTCGTCAGGCAAAAGGCCCGTTGTTGTTCTTCATTAGTCATTCCACGAATTGCAGTAAATGTCCACAGTAACAGGTATCGCGAAAGCACTTGTGTTACATGTGGACAGACAAAAACACATGAAAATTAATACGCGCATTTTTGCCACTTCTCTTTGCGAATGTGCTACTACTAGCAGTGAACTTAGCGTGAAATGCTAATTATATGATATTTGTAACATACGTCGTATTACACAGCAGATCTTTATTACATCCTGGAAGATATCAACAAAAATAGGCCTGTTATTTATTATATTAGAAAATAAATGTGTCAGGTGCAACAAATGAATAAGTTTTATGATGATCCAGCTATGCGTGTATGAATATAAACGTAACCTACGGTGGCGAACTTTCTCTTTTATCGTCTATTGGCATTTATTACATCATGGCGCAATAACTGCATTCGAGACCTTGATGTTGCCCAGACATAAAGAAAACTTTCTTTCAGTTTATGCTGTAAATTCCCGTGTCCAGGCTGAATGTCAGTGACGCAGCTGTCAGTATCATAGAATGCAGTTACGAATACAAAGTAAATACAAACGGAACAGACTACTGAGAAGAGACCATCTGCCTTACAATTACAGCAGTAGCTCCACGAATTGAGGGAAGTAGTATAAATACAGTGTAAGCCCTGCTGAAACAAGAGTATTGCATACAAATTTGGCAACAAAGCCTTCATCCCTTCTACGATTAAGTTTCTGTTTATAATTTAAAACATATTACCCTGAAGTCTCAAGAGAGACATTCTAATAAAAGTAGAACCGCAAGTTTCTTTTTGATGACGTAGAACCAATCAGCGCAATAGAATATGCTTAGATACGAACATCTGATTTCAGTCATTCGACATCACAGCGATTACCATGCTTGATTTGAAATGCTCTGTATTTGCAGCTCAGACTTTCTTGCTCCCTTTAGTAAGTTTTTGTTATATATATATATGTATATATATAGCCTTGTTTTCCAAATATAGACGTGTATTCCAGTAACGTACTACTGTTAAAAACGTAATTATTTTTAAAATTTAGGTCCAATCTCTTCTTAGAGGAACAACTCAGACGCCCGTTATAAAAATCACAAATTGTAAAATGCGTATTCCTTACAAATATAATCTTCGACGCAAAATAACCTTAGTTGTTTGTATAGCGTTGTAAAATAACCCCGTGACCTACGGGCAGGCGTTTGGAAATGTAGTTATGTGAAAGTAAAATTTTGTGCATCCTTGTTCTAGTGACTGCTTACCTCTGGAATTATTTCAGTGAGATGCATGCCTAGTTTGTAAGTGGCGAGATCTCCGCTCTCAAGAGGACAGGCTGAGTCAATGAGATCCTTGCAAGCATCTGGCTGTGGGAGCGGGTAGTTTACAGTAACACCGAAGGCTGTGGCCCTCACTTTAGCTTCCAAGTTCTTTACATTCTTTGCTGTAAAGGACGCAAAATTGTTATGTGTTGTTTCTTTAACAGCCATAAATCACGGTAATATAAAGTGTGTTTCAGTGGCGATACGAGAGCCATGGAGCGGACGAGACTGTTGGAACATAGCGGCCCAAGCTGCCGTCAATTCAACGACGCTCGGTCTCGGGAGAAAAAGAAACCTTATGTACAATGCCATTGTAGACTCGCAGTAAGCCATTTAAATGCAATATTTCCGTGTTAGACAGGGACACTTTTCCCGTGTTTACAGAGGTAATTACCCAATTCCTTCAACAGTCTTTCCAGTGGTTTCCACATCTTTTTCAGTTTTAAATTTATAGCATTCCAGATGGTGAGTTATCTCTTTCCCGAGCTGAATTAACATTTCTGATACCAAAACTGACAACAACGTGGAAACAGCAGTGGAGTGATGATGATTGAAATAACACGGCACTGACTGCTATGGCTGTAGGAAATTTATACTACCGTGATACAAATGTGACGGCCTGGACAGGAACTGGGTTGAAAAGTATGACACGATTTATACTACCATGATACAAATGTGACGGCCTGGACAGGAACTGGGTAGAAAAGTACTACACGATTTATACTACCGTGATACAAATGTGACGGCCTGGACAGGAACTGGGTAGAAAAGTACGACACGATTTATACTACCATGATACAAATGTGACGGCCTGGACAGGAACTGGGTAGAAAAGTACGACACGATTTATACTACCGTGATACAAATGTGACGGCCTGAACAGGAACTGGGTAGAAAAGTGCGACACGATTTGTCTAGTGACGTGTCATTATCTACACTGGAGATTCAGCGAACCATTTACAGACAGTCTGCGGGCCTTGTGAACCTAGTCTTTGTCCGCCCCTCATACATTTATAAACACGATTTCTCTTCACTGCTTTTTCATTCGAACATGTAATTCCAAATAACCCTAATGAAAAACCAGATTTGAAAAGTGTACGTAATTACATTGAACAATAAAAACAATTGATCTTACATGGCCTGAAGTCCACGGTGGCGTTGACATCTCCACCACGTTTGATGATACAGGGCTGTTCTTCGCAACCGAGCACTCGAAGTTCTACCGGTGGGTCCCCTTTTTCGCCTGAAATATTCGTATGTCACTCGCTGCGTTTAAGACTTAAAGGGACAAGTATGGGAATCTCTTTAATTTAACTGAGGAACGTGAACAGACATGACATCCTCATGATAAAGAGACCAATGTGAACATTTAGGCGTTAGATGGGAGGAGAATATACGAGTATATTGATATTGCAGAAATAGGATATCATGTTATGGACCAGTATCATGTGGCTGAGGACACCAACTAGCGGAGGATTTATGCGAAAATGATAATGAAACTTCACTTTTCATAAAAGGGAAGGAATATCTTGGTTGACTGACTTCTGAATTCTCAAGAAAGACCCGGACACCATTGAGTAAGTTGGTTGGTTGGTTAGTTGGTTACTTAGCATGGTCTACTAAAGGTTAACCACTATATGCTAGCTATCGGGCTGGACACCTAAAAAATAATCTTATATGTAAATATCGATTATTTAAGTATATTTAATGTATTTAAATATCAATAATAGTGACTGTGCGCAATAGCGGATTGTTCTCTGCATTTGTAGCTGTCTCAGATTGGGCCTTCCATATTTCACTCTATAGTCTGGCTTGTTTCCAAAAGTTTTCGTAACCTACCTCTTCTGATCGTTTGGGATTACATACCAACCACTCCCTCCCCCCCATCACAAACATACACAAACGTTTCTTTTATATCCCATACCAGATCGGAATAATTTCCTTATGATTGACTGGAAAATATATATTTTTGCAACAGTTATCCTCGTAGTGTGTGCAAATCGTGAAGAACTCTTACAGATTGTTACAAGATAATGGACGCTTGGCACGGATTTGGGTAAAAAAAATTCGTACCAAATTTTGAGGATGAAACCATTTGAAAACTGACTACTCACAAGACCTTGAAGGTGCAGTTGTAATACTAAAATTAATGTTGCCTCTACTTTTCAACTTTGCTTTTGAATATGGCATCAGGAACTCTCAGGAGCCTGGAATAGGCTGACATTGAACAGACAACAGCATCTTTTGGTCTGTACTTATTGTGTTAATTTATTCGTCGAAAATAGAAGTAATAGAAATGAAAAAAACTGTATTAGATGTTAGGGATGAGGTAGGTTTATAAACCCCGAAACTGTATTATATGTTAGGGAGGAGGTAGAGATATAAATACAGATACTGTATTAGGCGATAGAGAGGAAACAGATCTGTGTACGAACGCAGAGAAAACTAAGTACTTATTTATTTTTTTATTTACTGTCATGTGTTTGAGGAACAAAATAATAATACAAAGGCAGCTAATGACTCCATCCTAAATGTATCGTAGTTTTGATGTTTTAGACCCACCTAAACAAATCACAATTACATTTATGAAATTAAAAGCATACTGAATTTGGTGCATGCTTGATGCTCTTCAGTTCAAAATCATTCATTTTTTCTTCTGCCATCCATAAACCTAAATGATTAGATGTAAAGTCTATATTTTTACCTGTTGATTTTTGTGGGTACACCATTCGGTTTCTCACATTGAGGAATATCACATTAGTAGGAGGAAGGAGAAAATTAAGTAGATTGGAACCTTATGCTTTACAGGCATACCTTTCAACAAATATTTTTTGGACTAAGTGTCAGAAAATTTTTAATTATCGTAGATGATTCCTGAGGATTTCTCTGTATCCTTTAATGAATTTCGCCCCTTTTATAATGTAGAAAATGAAATATCCAGCAACAATTTACCGCAGTACATACGATCACAATGACCAGCGTTCACATTGTGTGCTCCCAGAGTTGTGCCACAGCTGCTGTTTGCTGGCATATTCATAAAGGCAATAGAAGATGTAAACTAAGTATATTTACTATGGTAAATACTAGACTTTATGAAAAAAAGTTCTAGGCTACCTGGTGCCCGGGATTTGACGAACCCTGTCTTATAGTGGTACTGGATGAAGAGACAGAGGAGGCATATAGCAGGATTGGGATGTGAGGAGAGAGTCTGTGGCTTATTTAATAAAGTTGTTAGTACTTCAGACTGTGTAACGTGGAATGGTGAAAAGTGATTTGGGGGGGGGGGGGAGATGATAGCTTAATTTGGAGCTTTTATACCTATGTTTGCCTAGAGTGTAGGATAGTCGGTGTCCTAGGTATCTCCCGAAAACAAATCAGAAACCTTACCGCTTGAAGCAAGAGAGTTTCAGATCAGTGAAATGAACGGATTAATAATTACTGATTATCAGCAATAGAAATATATTTGACCATGCGTGGTATAAATATGAAATTATTTGGTACTGTATAGTAAAATATTGCTTACATTTGTTGTATGAAGTTGCCATGGCTGAAGAAGCCAAGGCAGCCAGAATTAGAATTCGAAGAGACATCTTCTTTCTTCTTGCTGTTGCTTGTTAGAGCTTCGAATGCTTCAGTAGAACGTGAGTTGTTTGTTCTTCTTCAGATTGATGCTTATATACCCCGAAATCTGACAGGTTACTGAAAAACTGGGTGGATTGATGTTATCGCCGTAATCATTAGCAGATAAGACGCGATTGTTTTGAATATTATGTCACACCTGTTCAGAACACCTGTGGCAGCGCAGATAGGTGCTTGAATCTAGAACATGTTCTCATGTTGTTACTGGATGAAGAGAAAAATATGCACACCTGCAGATCCTCAAGCACAAGTACGTTTTACGCTGTATTGTCTTTAGGAACAACGGTGTGATTTTGGTGTAAAAATAGTACGCTTACTTGTTCCCAGTGTCAGGTTTTTTCTAAAACATTTACTGCCCAGACTTGCGTTTTTCTTTGTATTAACAAAGATTCGGTACACTTACATTTCACGTCCTTGTAGAGAACTATTTGCATAACAGCGTTGTATCTTGCTGTGGTTAAGATGGAGAAACTTTTCGGTGGAAATTACAATTTCTTATCCTTCTTTCTTTCGCCGCGCTGTACAATCTAGGCACTAACTGTATGGAGAAAAGGAGCAGGTGTAGCCTAGTTGTTATAGTCACTAGGCTACGGGCTGGACGCCCTAGGAATTGTGGTTGGATTCGCGGCAGGGCAGGGGATATCCAGAACTTCTCAGATTCCAACCCAACCTCCTGTTGAAAATGGACCGGGTGTTCTTTGCAGGAAGTAAAAAAAGTCGAGGCATGAAGTTGACCACTTATCTCCACTTAATGACGAGGTTAAGAATGCGTGGAGCTATACATCCATTCCCCATACATGCCTTCCTGGGGTGCACATGAACGACGTTACCCTTACTTTAATCCTTGTTATATCACGAGAATACCCAGCTTGAAAGATGCGCAAACGTATTATATATATTTTTATCTTTTCACGGAACTAGTCTAATGCGGGCCTTAATGTAAATTAAAGCGAGTGAAAGTTACATGTGGTAATGCTCGCGTTAATAAATATCTTGCACATCACGTTTTATCGAAGTATTGCCAAAGACTAAAGAGTTAAATACGTAGAAGTTCATTTACTTCCTAAAGTAGCATAAAAATTCATTAAGGTCATTAAGACTTTTATGGTGAGATATTTTTTTTATGGCTCGACAGCCCTATATGGGCCTGGGCCTCCTCGTTTCGTCCAGGTTTCATGATCACACACATTAGACACACCACAGTCGGTAGGACTCCTCTGGACGAGGGACCAACTCGTCGCAGAGACCTCTACCTGACAACACACAACACTCACAAGAGACAGACATCCATGTCCCCGGTGGGATTCGAACCCACGATCCTAGTAAGCGAGCGGCCTTAGACCCACGCCTTAGACCGCACGGCCACTGGGATCGGCTATGGTGATATGTACTTGTCAAAAATAAAGTAAGCATGTATCAGATTTGAGCAAATTATGTCGAATATCTTAAAGTATAGACTCTGCGTGAAATGTGATTTAGTCCTTGAGTAAAATGACCCATAAAATAAACGAAATCAATGTACAGGTCTTTTGACTGAATTAAGTACAGGTCTACCCTACCGAGTTTTGTACAATCCTGAATAATTGTTTTGGGAAGTGTTACTTGCGGATCGACGGAAGCACATGACTAAAGAGTTTAACGATTCTTGGTATTTTTCTAGAAGCATCTAGAAGCCATACTGTTTAGGCATCCACACAATGTGCAGTGGAATGGTGACATATAAAGCACCTACGAGTTAAAAACTGAGGATTTTGATAAATATTCAACATGGACTTGAGAGCTGTGCAACAGACTCGAAGATAATTATTTGTGCTAAGGAAAGCAGCATGATAAGAGAGACACAGGTGTTCTTATACACCAGGTGTACATATTGCAACTATCTAAAATATATAATGTCACGCCATGCATCTTATCAAACCGCCATCAGAATTATCAATATCTTTACGTTGTATGATACTGTTTTAGATCCACTTTGGTCGGTTCTTTCGAAGTTGGCGTGCCGAATAAATACTGTTTTCCTAATTCTTTTAAATATACCAGCGCGTGTCCGTCTATCTGTCCGTTCCCTGATTTCAGCACAAACATCAGTATAACTGGCGCAAATTTCTCGATTTTTGAGGGTGTATACAGAGTGCGGCAGTGAAACGGTCAAGTGTTGGAACCATTTTTCCCCCGCTGGGATGGGAGACGTGCTACCACCTGCGCCGTTATGTCTGCGCCATAGCATTTAATAACTACGGAGCAGTGGACCGGCGCACAGTGTGCGTTCGCTATTAAATCATTTTAAAAACAACGAAACTTGCTGCCGCTTGACGGTTATTTGGTCGGCATTTGCAGATTAACAGCAATAATTTTATAAAGAAGATGAAGTTCACGACCTGTTTAAGCGCGGTGAAACTCATTTCGTGTTGTGAACAAAAAAATTCCCGCTACTGAATGAAACCCTCACCAATTGCATCAGAATCTATTACAGAGTGCAAAGGTTACCGTGTTTTGTGCGATATCACCTTTTGCGATTATTGGCCCCTGTAGTTTCAAGGACGATATTGCAATCGCGACACGGTAACGCCAGCCCCTATGCCCACATTATTAGAATATTTTTCACACAAGATATAGCTTGGTTTTCGCAAGTGAACGGGAACACATGGTTTCAAGAAGATAAGGCGACTTTGCATACTGCCAGAAATTTAATTAACACCGCAAGATATTTGTTTTCAAATCACGTCTTGCAGAGGAATGGGGACAGTTCGTGGCCTGTGAGGTCACATGACATGTTGCCTTGTGGCTTTTACTTGGGGTTGCTTAAAGAGCAAATTGTTTTGCTCATCGTCTGTAAAATATTGCTGAAATGAAGTTGAGAATTCGAGAAGAAATCGCTGGAGTCCTAGTGCATATGTTCCGTCGCCTGATGAGAAGTATGCGCCAAAAGAAAGAGGGGGCGATCTTGAAGACGTCTGTTTTACAAAGGAATAAGCTTTGCCCTACATTTAAGACAATAGCCTATTTTATAATTTTGTGACGCAGTGTTTGAATTACTGCCATTATAGTCGCCTGTACATGCTACATCCGATATGTTGAAATCAACCTCCGTGTTTGTACTTGTCACTTCATGTCCTAACAGTACAAAAGTAGTGACCTTCTTAGCCGACAGCACTACCACTATTTACTGTGGGGTAATATAATTTTGTATGGCGATTTGGCGTCAAGGGCGCTTTCCGAATGGATTTACATTTTTCTTGGGAAAAGTTCAGAGAGATTTAGGCTTAGATGGGAGTTTAATATTGAGACAAACTGCACACAAATAACTTATGAGGGCATGGACTGTATTCAATTGCTTCTGTCTTGAAGATGGAGGCAGAAATTATCTCCGAAATATTACCATCCTATGTGTTTTTTTTAACCATGAACTTTGGATGTACGCATTTTGAATACTGGCCGATTGAGAGTGTACCTGGATTTTTCTCTCGCTCCTTACGAATGCTAGGGAAGTAAAATAAAGAATGTTGGCTTCTGGGGTGACGCCACGTAGTCTGGTACAAAGTCAACGTTTGGGAGAAAGGTAATGCCTCCACCTTCAGGGTTTTAGAATTTATATCAGAGTACACATCCCAGAAGAGAGTATTATTCGTTGTCACCAGCGTGAGAAGTCCACTCCTCACCAGCATAGCACCTTCAAATATGATATGAACTTACCAGAAATTCTAACCCACCTATTAATTCTGATCATCTTCGCGTCTCATTCGGCACAACGTAACACGGTGTGATCGAAACAACCTTTTAAATGGCGTAAGACTCAATGTTAACGAAGAGGAGTCATGAATAACTGAATGCTGTCACGTCAATTGTTGTTGAGCAGCCCGCATTAAACGATGCTTCCTGTTGCGTTTTTACTTTGCAAGACATGAGAGAAAGTTTGCTAAAGAAACACGTCATGCCGAACGGAACACAACAAACGTTGTGACATATCAGGATGAAACGCGAAAGTATACGTCAGAATAATACGTCATATCAAATGGAGCAAAACAGGTGTTCCCTGAAATAACAGGCAATGCCGTGATGAAACAACAAAATCTTTGATAAAATAACAGGTCATACCGGAATGCAACAAAAAGTGTTGGCTAAAATAGCGTATCATATTGACTGGAACACAAAACCTTACACCACAATAAAACGCCGCATCAGATCGAAGGACAAAATGTTCGCTAAAATAATATGTCATATCAGGATAGAATAACAAAATGTCTCTAAAATAACACATAATGTTGATTGGAATATAAAAATATTAAAAAAATACGCCGTACTGGAAACAAACAACAAAGTATTCGCTAAAATAACACGTTCTATCGGGGTGAAACGAAGAAGTGTTGGCTAACATAACATGTTACGTTGAATGGAACACAAAATTATTCGCTAAAATACGTGATGTGTGACTGAAACAACAAATTGTTCTTTAAAATAACGCATCCTCTCTGGACGAAAAAACAAAATATTTATAATTTTTAGGCTTTCACGGCTGTTATTTTTCAACTGAGGCCGTCTTTTGCGGTTTACACGATGTAGTGTGCTTGGTTTGTTCCGAGGTTTCGGAGTTCCGTCACGCTAATAACACGTCATATGACAGTGAAATAACAAACTGTAGTCTCCTGTACGAGGTTCGAATCTGGAACGCTGGTCTGGCACAGTGGCCATAAATGCCTTTTATAATAACAGTAACAGTGGTAAAGACACGACAGTTATCTAATTAAGAAATGTAACAGTATAAGTCTATATCAGCGGTTCCCAAAGTGTGCTCCGTAGATCCCAAGAGATCCGCGACCAGTCCCCAGGGGATCCGTGGATACATTTCTGAAATGGCTACGTTGAAGTTTACTTATCTTTAATTACAGGAATAAGGTTTTTTAAAACTAATCGAGGAACTTCTTTAATTGGTGATATGTTTATTTCGTATGATCGTTAGAATATCTAATTCAGAAACTTCCTGTACCTACGAAGCGAGCGACAGTAATTTTAATTAAGGTGAACTTATGTGCACATTGTTACGTATTCGTAGCTGTCTGAAATCAGTTATGAGGCATAAGTTTTTAATTTTGGATACCTATCATCCGGACAGTCTATATTTACGTGAGCAAGGATATGAGGATCCGTGGTTATTTTTTGAGGCCAAAAGGGGCCTGCGAGCAAAACCTCCTGGGAAACGCTGGTCTATATGCAGTCAAATGGAAATTATTTGGACACTGGACGTGTTTTCTGTATGTCACGGGACGGACACTGTCAGACTGTTATGGAAAGTTCGTATGGTCTACATATGAGTTACAGATTATGGAGTATAAAGGAGAATAAAGATGATTTAAAACTTTAAATATACCTAGATTAATGATATACATCTTTAGATCATTTAAAGGACCCAGGCAGGAAATGAATTCTGGATTGTAATTAATATTCTTGGCTTGAATATTTAAGCTATTGAAACAGCTAGGGGCATTAAAAATGCCTAAGTACGAAGAATCCATTTTTACTGCAATACGGATTTCACATATCAAGTCTTTTATGGGTGAGGAACGCTGATAAGAAAATTACTCTTTATTTGCCTTGAGGGACTCGTGACAACCAAGAAAGCCTCAGTGAACGGATTTTATTTGGGTAATTCCGAAAGATAAGACACCCGGAGATTCTAACAAAGGTTGATAAGACATTAAAGCTACTTTGATAATGACTGGTTAACTTAATGGTTAGAATTGCCCTTTGCTTTTGTGAGTGCTTCGATTTCTAGTAAGCCCGGCAAGGCGGGAGTTTGTACAGTGATTTCTTATGGATTTCCTCAGTCTCTTTCCTCATATTGTGAGATATTACTGCAAAATAGGCCAAGAAAGCGTTCTTTCACCTGGTCCCACTCATATCAGTCAGAGCTCTCCACCGACTTTCTGTAACCCATACAGTAAAAAAGCACCATTAAAGAAACCAAGAAGTCCCCAACGGCGCCCTTCGAGTAAAACGGGGCACCTCTAGTCGAAAATAATTGTAACGTTATGTGTGCGATTCAGTTACAAACATACACACGCACTCTCTAGTCGGTGGTTTTATAAACTCCCATATTGGTGTTCTTTATTCTTTCGACGAAGTAGATCTGATCCATGAAATATGCATACTATTGTGTGCTAGAAATACAAGAGAACTCGCCAGCAATTGAGAGGGATGGGATAGCCTATTCAGTATAGCAACTCCCTTCTGGCTGGGCGATTCGTGTTTCAAACCCCAGTGGGGGCAAGCGATTTTTTCTTCTCGCCACCCGTCCCAACCGTAGAGGCCACTGGACCCACCCAGTCTCCTGTACAATGGGTACCGTTTCGTTCCCGGCGATAAAGCGGCCGATGCGTGGCTTTCATCAGCCACTCCGATCTACCGCCGATGTTACGCATGGGTAGGACTATATGTCTACTCCCCCTCTGTACCTCCAGTGGCATGTTACGTGTAACCTTTACCTTTAGCAATTTAAAGAGTTACTAAATCAGGTGTGTTGTCCCGTTTTAATGTGACGTGGTCAATTCTGTAATGCATACATCATTTCAAGGTGGAGATCGCCATTTTTTTTTCGTTGGGGACTGACGGAAAGTTGAAAGGCACATGTTTGTTGCCGGCAGGAGTTTGCAGGGATGTTCCTTTTCGTCGCCATATTCAGAATGTCTCTTAACCTCTTCACTTTCATTGCATGCAGTTGGCACAGATGACTATTCGGACAGCCGGAAGCGGTGGTTGAGTCTTATGTCGAGATCCAGAACATGTGGAGATTTGCATTGTTCCACCTTTTTCCAATCCCTTTTCGTCAATATTTTTCTTCACTTTTCCTTCCCAGTAAACGTGTATAACGTACGATTTTTTAAAGGCGTCATTATATAACCTGAGAATCAAGTAGTCACTCATTAAGCATTCCTTGAATATGAAGCGCGTATTTATTTACAAAGCTTTTAAGGTTAGGATTTCATTCTTCGTGGTTTATGAGCCTTATTTTACACAACTTGTCGGTACTTCCAGAAACGGGCTGTAGAATTGTGCTGCGGATTGTGGGAGAAAAAAAGATAGTATTCTGTTTGAATATTTTTTTATTGGCACGAAATCGTAAAGGTCTCATAGTTCCATAATTTAATGTCACTACTAAGGATATTTCCCAGTAAAAGTCTGGAAGTTATTTATAAATTTTACGGACGATAAGAGGACATTGAACGTTACGAGGACTGCTAACCTATTTGTCTCATGTTTTATGTCGCAAGTCTTCAGTCTACACATGTAATTATTTCTGTCATGGCTAAACGTGTATAAAACCGGCGACTATTCGTGATAACATGCATTTGAACAGTCGAAACTAGACGTTCTTTACTAGGCCATATGAAATAATCTAAAAGTCAGACTGTGTTCCGAGGATCTGGAGTCGGTAACAGGATTCCGCATGCACATTTCTGATCGGTACAGTGACCGTTTCCAAAACTGGGTGTCGTATTGTTAACAGTTTTTCTAGTCAAGATATTAAAAGCCTGCAAAATGAAGGAGGAATGGCTTGTTTTTAGCAATTAATTGCCAAAAGGAGACTAATTGTAAAATAATGTTTTTCCTAGTTTTTTACTTTTATGCAACGCTAGGAGAAACTGAGGCCAGTAGAATTTAAGCCGCGCGTTAGTAACCGAATAGCAGTAGCGTAATTAAATTAAGGCAAAATACTATGTGATGGACATGCAAGCCTGCCACAGGAGGCAGGAATAAGAGAGGCACCTGTGATTTTGTTTGGTATGTAGCTTTGAAAGCCGAGGTCCTACTTGACTACGAGAGAAGAGTATTAAGTAGAACTTGCTGAAACAGAATGTAATGGTTTTTAGTGCACCGACGAAGCCCATTTTAAGGCTTGCTGTTATTGGTGTTGAAACCTCGGTTTCGACGTGACCATTTGTGTTTCATTTCTCACATATCGCAACAGTAAAACGCTGAAATCCAGTAACAATTATTGAAATAAATTACTGGTAGCATATCAATATCAAGATTGTGAATGAAATGCAAATTTATAAGTTTTTAGTACCAGTATTGCCTATATTGATTTACTATATTTACAGCTAAGTGTCAGAAAGTCGAATGGGGCTCCTGCATGTTCGGTTGGTTTGTGTTATGACACCTTGAAAATACTTTTATATTCCAAGACATTTTTAATACTGATATATTTATGTTTTGATATCCGTGAAGTATACTTAGTCAGTTCGAATGATTGATGCTGTTTAATACAGAAATTTTTCCGTACGTTCACTTCAATTTTCATCCAGCTGACGATTACAAAGAATGAGCAAATCTAAGCTTCCCAACCATTATGTAAGACCCTCAAGTTGGACGAAAGTTAGTTATTTTACAAGGCTGCTACTGCTACAGTTAAAATATCAAAAGAGATTGCAAAATGATCATCACAAGTGCTTGGAAAGTGACGGTCATGGTCCATGTGAAGGTATTTTGCGGCATATATCCGAAGAGGCTAAGGCAATCCACGAAAAATTAGTCAGCATAGCTGGTTACCAAACCGAGATTCGATTAGGCTGCCTTCTGTATGCAAATTTGTCCCATGTTTCATGGCTTAGTTCTGCGTGCATGACAGTTCAGTTTCGGAGCAAGTCCTGTCATCCTGTGTCATTTTGCCCTCATGTGTGACTAATAATCATGAATGGCGAATGTATCAGACACAATTGAAATCCTTGAAATAATATATCGACCAATCTATCTGTACCCTTACTTCTTTTGTTAACTGGAGTGTTACCTGAATGTTGTTGAGTCATCTATTTGTTACTGAAGGACTGGGCTAATTTGAATGGTTGGTGCAAAAATGGGTCATCTCTAAATAGCAAGAATTTTCTCTGTTACTGGTACTTTTAATTTATTTAAACCTGCAGGGCGATTTGATACGAAGGTAAGCTGCACCAGTCATTGATCTGTACTTACAGCATTAACAAAGGTTTTCATAAATAATTCGATTTTTATTTTAAATGAGCTCGGAATAGAGTTCTGTTGTGTTATTTTGTACGCAAGGTTATGAAAATTTGGATTCTATAGGAGTAAAAGTATTTTTTGACGAGTTAAATATCAGTATTCGAAGAAATATCTGGCGACGGATTCTCGTCTGATCTTGTGTATGTAACTTTCATATTTACATTTTATTATTAATTTATGATTAGATGCTTAATGATTCCCAAAATACATTGTGCGAAACGCGTTTTATGATTGCATGCAGAAAGGTTATAGTGAGACGGGTTCGGTAGTCGGTGCAACTGCATCCGACACAATTAGTAAGTGAGACTTTCTGCCTGTTTTGCTCTGTGTAAAACGTGACTCGATAAATATTCCCGGATGTTAATTGACAGTTGGTTACCGTCGGTGGACAGATGTATCCGTGACGGGTGTTCAAAGAGACATCTATGCTTCAATTCAGAAACTGCGTAATAACAGGACTAGCGCAAAAGGCGATGTAATAAGCAGCAGGTATTAATGTGTGGACTGATTCCTCGTTTTACGCCTAACGCTGCGTCTTAGGTCATTGGTAGCAGGTTTGAATATCGTTTCGTCATTGTTCACTGGAACCTAGAGATCTCAGGTTCGAATTTAGCTTGTGAGAAGGCGTTATTACCTTGTTTTTAAGTCCTTCCACGTGTTGCAGATCCAAATATGCGGAATTCTATGTCGTACAATAGGTAGATTACTTTATGCCAGACATAAAATATTTCCATGTAATACATCAAATGCTTCTGCGCCATGCATAAAATTCTTCGAGCGATAGAGAAAAACGTGAACACCTAATTTGGATGTAAGTTTGGGCCGAGATTCCAACCATGAACCCCAGAATAGGAAGCAGGATTATGCAAGCTAATGTGCCAGGATGTTCGGGTAACCTAATGCAGGGGTGCACAAATCCAGGGTGCCAGGGAGCCCGGACGACTAAATTTCTTACGGTGGCGCCTAATATTTGTGGGTCCTCAACTGCACTTGCTTCGTGTCACCATTCTCGTGTCTACAGTTATGAAGTGACTTCTAGATTTTGGAAAATTTGTGCACCCCTGAACTAACGGGTACACGTGTCTGGAATAGAATAAGCACCGCGCGAACGACAGTTGGTCGATACTGTGTTTTAAAAACTGAATGTGGCCAGTAGTTATCAGCCGGGTGACTCAGAGAATGAAGTCATTGAATACCTTAGAAATAGGCGATCGGACATGAATATCTGGCAGAAGCAGGATTTTTCTTTTCGTCGCCATGGCCAGACCGCTCTGGGTCATACCAATTATTGTATCCAATCTTTATCAGGAGTAAACGACCGGAGTGTCATGATAACTAACAAGACGAGTAACTGTGACCCTGGATAGCTAAATGAGTAAAGGACTCGAAGACCTGCATTCAATTACCGGTAGGAGTCGGAATTTTTCTCCGCCGTCTGCCCGACTGTGGAACCCGTCCTGACTACTGTCCAGTGTGTAGTTGTAGTACAGCAGCAGGAATGTGGACGTGACTACTCATGTCTATGAAGTAGGTTGCCGAGGTTGAGAATAAAGTTGAATGTTTTTTTTTATTTCGCCTATATCCTTCTGCCGTAGGGTTTAGACTAAGGAATATCTTAATTTTTATATTATCAACTGTTTTGAGCTTCTGATTAATCCATTTCCCCATATCCATGTTGGCTATAGATATCTTATTATTTGCACAATAAAACCAACTGTCGCTACTTGTGTTTACTGGATATAAGCCTACCACAGAATGGCAGAATGATTGCTGATATGAAGCAGGCATATCTCGTGTTGTTCTTTATCAGCTTCTGAATTCATCATGTGATTAGCTGCAAGATAAATATGCACTACCCAATCAGTGTTAGTCTGGTACAGATGAGTCTGCTGTCATAGCTCGCGTAAATACCTTCTTATCAAGACACTTTTTAAAGCACGCAAAATAAGTTTTAATTTGTTTTCTGCAGAAAATTGTCCACAAAGCTTTCCACAATACAAACTGAATGTTTACTATTTCTACAGTACGAGTAAAAAAGCATAATAGGTTAGAAATAAGAGCGTTTCATATGCAGATTGTCGTTAGTTTACGACACTCCCGTTTGCGTCCGTTTTAAATTACGATGTGTGTGAGGGAAACCAGTTCGAGGACAATCCCATAACTCGGGGGAAACTCAAACTAGCACCGTTTCTAGGACATGAGGAAAACCCACTCTGGAAGAAATGTGATCCTTCTACTGTCAGGATCTCTATCTGCAAAGGTAATAGAGATAGCTGCGAAGTGTAACTTCAGACGTTGTATATGACAGGGAGGAAAGCCTGGGACGTCGTTTAGGGTGCAGTTAAGTCATGGGAAACCGATTGCTCGGGGAAAACATAAACGAGCCCCGTTACTAGGGTACGGGTAAAACTCACTCGGGGAAACCGCAAACTAGAACCGTTGCTAGGATACGGAAAAACCGTATATCTCGGAGGAATACCGAACCAAAAATCTTGGTAGGAAAACGGCAATTCTAATTTGGGCAGTCTTATTCTCAGGGAAAACCAAAACTAGAGCTGTTGATAGAATATGGGGAAACACTACTATTGGAAAACCCAGCGCTCTGGGAAATACCAATCGAGTGGTTGTACTTCTAATCCTGGGATACTGTGAATACACAATCTGTTCTTCCTGAAATGAAATTCCGCACGGGCGCGTTAAAATACAGAAAATAACAAGTAACAATTAAATATCGCTGAGCAACTGGCGCAGAAGAAAGCACATAAATAAGTAGACAAGCACTGTAGGGAAATATAAATACATACAAACGTTCTGGAGCTGTGTAAATCCAGTTGAAGTGTGATGGCCAGCAAAACACAGTACAGATGTAATACACAATATGAACGCAACAAGGTGGCTTTCAGCAATATATATGGTCCAGTCATGTGAAGAACATTGGCCTGCAACACATCAGTGGTTCAGCCCTGACAGCAATGGCATGTGGTGAACACCCACTGCGTGTCTTGACGTCATCAGTGTGAATAGATGAGAGGAAGAGTAATTTAGGAATTCTCACAGATGCACGACTTCCAGGTTTTCGGGAATGCCAGTTGTAAAAGAGAAGAAACGTGCCACTTCATTGGTTGATAAATTATTATGTGGGCTTTTACATCATTCTAGGGAGAGCAGTAGATAGAAATGACGAAGCTTTGAGGACTGATCAAAAAGATTTATAGGAGGAAAATTGGAAGCGACAAGAGGCTGATAAACAGAAATATTTTAACATGACATTATTTGTTGTTGTCATGTGTGCATCTCATTAAAGCTTGAATATTTATTTTTTATTACTGCTTTTTTTAACTGCATTTTCAGTCAAAAGTAAGTCGGGAAAGCAGGTCACCAGGCCGAGATTGGAATTGAGGAGGAAAGGGGAAATATACTTAATGTAGAGAGGGTAACTGAGAAAGAGGAGTAAGGGGAGAGGTTAGCAGGAATTATGAACTAAGAATTCCGTCTGCGAGTATAATTCTAGGGAGGCCCTATAGGAAACGTAGCGATCTGTTTCTACCCACAGTGTTGTCTAGTTTTTCAATCACACATATTGATTTGTAAAATAGTATAGATATTTTCATCGCCTCCATTTTTGTCGTTTAAAGAACCTCCATTTTACCAAATTGATGGGTATATTTAGAATTTCTCTATACTACACGCTAATTTCAGATTCCTAGCCTTAGAAGTACATTACATATCGCAGCATACCTTATAGCTGCAAGCGTATGTCGCGTGACTGAATGCTGTTTACAAAATCTGCATATCCTGTGAGTATCAATCACCACACAAACTCTCTGGTCCCTGCACTGTGACATTAGTTTCCCAGAAGTTGGGCACGCTCATGTTGGTATAATTGATGGTGGGGAATTACGAAGACAGTAGGTGGCGTGGCGTTGTCTTCAATGTAATGTTCATACGAAGTTCGACTGAGGTTTTGAGGACAGCCAGACACACGGACACATTCACGAACATACTGATGTCACAGGCACATCCTTAATTATGGATCAGGAAAAGTGAGTTCAAATTTCGTGATGCACAGCATTTTCATACGCCTCAGAAAGAAGCAAAGGTACTGTCTGCCATCCATAACTCACGTAGGCCTACTTCGCCGTGATATGAACCAAGGGCACGCATAACGAGGTTACTGAAATGAGTGCGCTATCGAAACACGATATTCAGGTCAATTATCGAGTCAGCTCATGAAAGCTGTTATGCGCCAAGATTTAGTCGCGTCTGCCTTCAACAGATGGCGAGCGTAGTTATCCTGCAGCATAATTTGCGAATATATCCTTGTTGGTAGTGTAAAGAGTCTTGCAAGGATATATAATCAATAGCTCGAAAGGCACACCAAACATCCGAAATTTGTCGTCACATTTCAATCATATATATTGGTTGAGTAAAACTGTGCAAAAGACTGCCTCCACTTACACCAGGATTTTTGCAGTACGAAGCCATTTTTTGCAGTTTTACAAACATTATCATTTATGACCAATCCCACAATCTACCAGACAAATTGACGATTGTCAAAACGTCTCTCCAAGTCCTGCAGTCGAGACATCCTCATCGCTAGACTTTTAACTTAGTCGTTGTGTTCCTCATCATGCTATTACGCTTTCAACAGTTTTTCTTTTTTTTATATTCTGTTTTATGTATCTATTAATAAAAACTTCAGATTTGCCAAGCTCGTTTATCAGTATTTGAACACCAATCCAAATGTCAGCAAATTCATTCCTTATACATGGTATTCGATTTCATGTGTTCGGCTCAACTTGCTAGTTTAGCCATTACGAATCAATTACATTTTATACTTCTTCTGTTACGTGTATATCGTTCAAAAATTGCCAACCCTTTTCATCTTACTTTTAACCACCACTTTAATATTATTCTGCGTTCTTAAATTTGCCCGTACAAATAATAATGGAACAAAAAGTTTTCTGCCATTAACAGCGTCTGTTGCTTTTTGAAAACCCATCACCCAATTCGTTCATTTCTTCTTCTAACCACGTGGTAAAATTTGGATAATGCTACCATAAAAAATGGGGAATTGTGAAGTCATCTTCCGCTTTACTGTCATTCACATTGTATATTTCATACCAGTTCAATCTTCATGCTGTTCTGCTAATTTTGTCTCGAACATACACCACCCATCCTCCAGTATTTCTGCACATCTTACTATGCTTCTACTTTCGAACAAAGAAAGAAACTGTCAAACATCTTTCACATCCACTCAAGAATTTAATCAGTCCATGAATGAATGACCATAGAAGGAAAACGAATCTGTTCAACTGTCTGTCCGTCCTTTTATTTTAGTAACACAACCTGAAGAAATCAAGCCGTCGCCATACCTGTAAGCGTACTTTTCATAAAACAGAATGATGTACATATACGAAGTTATATCCCAGCATACAATATTTAAGGTGGTTTCCAGTAACAGTTCTCGTGTCCACGGTATTTTATTTTACGCCACAGAAAAAAAAAAAATATTGCTTAGAAATCTGTTTTGAAACTCATCTTCGGGGTCCGACATTGACAGTCGCTAGCACCTCAGAACCTCCTACACGAGTCATGGAAAGTAAACTTTACGTACGGATAATCTGTAGTGACCTACATAAGTAATTTGATCAAAACGTCAATCCACAAGCATTGTGCATAGGACATTTCTTTTGTGTACCCTTTGGGAATAACCGTATTTCTTTGTCTGATCGCCGCCCTATCAAACGTACATGCGTGCTTTATGTTTGTTTAGTAGGAGGTACTACCCCACAAGATCAAACTTTGCACAATCAACGACATTTCTCGGAGGAGTGCGAGTGCTGATTGATCCTTTTACCCTATTATCTGTGGTATGGGGTGTACCACACCACAGATAGTCAGTTGTGTACAGGTCTACAAAGTGCTGCGACTGTTAGGGTACACCTTAAACCAGTGGTATTCAACCTGGGGTACGCTTACCCTGGGGGTACGCGAAGATATCTTAAGGGGTACGTAAAATTAAAAAACAAAGATAAATATATTATTTCGTGATAAACACTGAATCATCAGGGCCAGATTTAGGTTTAGCCACAAGAGACCCGGACGTAAGGACATGCGATTTGGGAGCGCCATTTTTTCTCTGTCTCTCCTTTTTGCGATTCTTATCTGGGCGGCTAGTTTCATTTTATTCCACATAGTGCATATAATTTTGCTTTGCTAAAATACCTTTGTTCCTTTACTAATTTTGATATGATAGGCAATAATATATTTGTTATTTAATAGCTTGATTCTCCTTTTTCTCATTTAAAACTTGTTATTTAATACATTATTTTGGATGTAATTTATTTAACTTATTTTAGATGTAGATTATAGACTATGTATAACTTGAATTATGCACCAACAACTTTGGGGGTACAAAGTTATAAATTATAAGGTACAAATTATATGTGGGGGTACGCGAACAAAAAAAAGTTGAATACCACTGCCTTAATCCATGCTCTGTGCTAACGGGTTTATCGCACTGTCCGGCAAAAGCTGTATGTGGAATCGAATAACGTATCTACTTTTATAGAATATTTACGTATGCAATAAACGATCATCAGCTTCTGGTGTATGTTGATGATGTTAATTTATTGGCCGAAAACACAAATATTATAAAGGAAAAGAAATTAGCTTTATCAGCCTGTAGTAAGTAAGTTTATCTATAAGTAAATTTTGAGAAAACTAAGAATATATATGTTCATGTCTTGTACCGTACTTTGAATTTTTAGGGACGACACTAACAAATCAAAATTGTATGCACCAAGACATTAAGGACAGTTTAAAATTCAGGAATACCTGCCACCTTTCGGTCCAGAATCTGTTGTCTTCCTGCTTGGTATCTGAAAACGTAACGACCAGAATATACAAGGTATAATTTTGCGTGTAAGTGGATGTAAAACTTGGTGTGACGCATTATGGCAGGAACATAACTGAGGGTGTTCGAGAGTAGGATGTTGAGAAGATGTTTGGATGCGTTATGTTCGGCGCGGCGCGTGCATCTGGAATCACAGAAGAGAGTTAATCAGAGGTGCCTGGTCGATGCGGCGGGTGTCCCTGATTGGACGCGTTGGCATGGCTTTAAATACTACGGATAGGAAGCTGCTGCCGGGCTGGGGAGTTCTTTCTGAGAAAGATATTAGCATGTCTTGGGGTGCGTGCGCCCTAGGTTAAGAACCACTGCGGTCTACAGTGTAGTAATGCTGATTAAAAATAACTTAATCAGGTGGTATAAATACCGACCATTACGGTTAGTAGCGTACACTCTGATACACTTACTATATTTAGTAATGCTTCTCGCCACTAATGCTACGTGTTATCGCAGTTTCTAAGACTCAGACATATCGTCAGATGTGTACTGTTGTGCTTATCCTGCTGTAGCAGAAGCAGTACATCAGTTCTATGGGATATTTATTTATACCTAATGGAAGTGAGTCTCGTATGTTAGATTCTGATCTTACAGTATCTGCTTTCTGTTTGTCCTAATCTCTACCTGAGAAGGATGCAGTACCTATCAACTCACAACACTCAGTCCAACAAAATGCACTATATTGTTCCCAGGTATTTTATATTACAATAACTCGTTGAACATTCCTACATGTTTCGATCCCTTATGGAATCATCATCAGGGAATCACATTAAAGTAACACTTCACAAAACCGAACTAGCAATCCATGTACACAATAAAAAGATATAAAAATGTCGACCACTTAAAATGCAGGCATTTGTTTTGTAATGGATCCTCTTATACTGGATATTAATGTTAGAAAATATTAAATCAATTAAAATATAAACATGAATAAACATTTAAAATATATAAAAGTAGAAATATACATGAAGACTTAGATCGTCGAACGATAGTTGCGATAACCAATATAGTATTTACCAGTGTTTTGAAGACAGTATACGTATTTAAGAAAGGTTAAGACCGTACTAAAATCGCTAGGTAGGGGTAGGCTACAGTTAAATCTACTGCACCTGCAAGTTTGACGCAAGTGGAGGTCATAAAATAATTGATAGAGTGGATTGCCTTCTCCTGTGTTGGAATGAATTTTGTGCGTTGATTATCGACAAGACACGGAATGAACAATATAAACAAATGAAGTAGTGTACCTATGTCTGCCTGAGGAGCTTACCAGTGCAAGCACCCTGCTAAGAACTATTTCGATGTCAGGTTTGTATTCCATTGTGCTGGAATTTAAATCGTAACTACTTAAATAAACTGCATATTATTGTGAAGATTCACGGTTTTGATGTTGATAACTGGTAGGTTCATGGGTTGATAAAGACGTTTCAGAGGATTTTGCTGCATCCATCTTCAAGGTTGACGGAATTACTTCTAGGTGCACGCTGAAATGATTAGGTTGAGGACATTGTCGAATACATAAGTGGTTTGCAAGGAATATGACCAATCAGAAACAGGGAAAGAAGAGAGGAGAGAAAGGGCGATAGACCTTGGTCAAGGCAAATAAGAAATATGAAATGGCAAAGTGTAAATAACGAGGATGTTGAAGAACCTTTCTCAGGGCCAAGATGTATAATCATATTTATAGTTAGGTTATGTTGATGAAGGACAATATTGTCAGTGAAAATTGTGGTTGCTGATGTCTGTTTGGGATTCTCGTTTTATCTGCTGTAGGTAATAAAAGCAGCATAATTGACTGCTTGTTAAGTGTATAATATCTGAGACAGATTCTGTAGGCGTGTATCAAGGCGATCTTGGGCCCTTCCAGTAGCTGTACCGAACCCAGTCTTTGATCAAGGACAATTATGTTGCTTTAACAATAATAAAATGACCTTCCCTTATCTTGTCTACAAATTCTCCGCCTTATATGGAACACTCACTTTTATTACTTTCTTCACAATGGCCCAGCGATGGACCGTATCGATGATGATGATAATGATGACGACGATGGGGATGATAATGATGATGATAGTAATAATAATAATATTATTATTCTAAAGAATTTTACTTCATACGAAGTTAGAATTTTAATAAGCCAGTTGTTCTTCTACGAACCGGGAATCATAAATAATAAAGAAGTAAAGAACATGTGACAGCTCTGGGAACAAAGGAAGGACCAGCAGTTGAGAGACCAATCGCTTGTTATCGCATCGCATAAATACCCTGTTGCTGGTAGCAACTCTTACATTGCTTCACGTAGATATGAAATGCGTAATGACAAATAAATAGACGCTGTTAATTCTCGTAATGTCAGTCGTAAGATCGCTATAATTGCCGTCAGGTCTAATTAAACAATGGCACTGGTAACACGGAACATCCGACTCGTTATTGCTTATGGAATACTAAATAGTCATGAGGTTAATGGCTTGGGTGCGGAGTACGTGTCTGAGTACTGTGGGGTATTACTGGGAGTAGACAGGGTAACGATCCTAATATACTAAGCTTCAGAACTGGTCAACTTGACACCAAGGCAGGCACTCCGATGTTTCTGTAATAAAGTACCGGAGACATCACGTCTTCCCGTGTTAAATTCAAATATATGAAGTTGCACACATAAAAACGTATATATTTAGCTGTCGCGTATAGTGGACTTAAACGGCGTCTCTCTCCCTAACAGAACACAGTCCACGACTGGGACCTACGCCGTAAATGGGACGATAACAGTAAAGGTAATCTTTGAGAAATGGGATGTGATGAAGGAGACTGGATTGGTGTGGCTCCGGATATGATCCAGTGTCAAGCTTTTGTGAATACAGTTTTCAGCCTGCGGATTTCTGGAAAGCAGGAAATGTTTTCGTTAGCATGGAAAATATAAACGTTTTTCAAAAGATACTCCTCACCATGATATTAAATAGATAGTAAATTAAATCTGGAATTATATTCGGTGACTTGTAAGTTCGACAGTTTTGTGAATGGAATGGGTAATTAACCAGCTATCTGACTGACTGACCGACTGAGAATGAAACAAGAAAGAAACAAACAAAGACAAACAAGCTAACTAACAATTAGCAGGCTAACCTTAGGATGCAGAATCCTTGAAAAGTCTTTTATGGTACGCATCATTTACATACTACATCCTTAAGAGCCCACCACTGATTCCTGTCATAATGCTTAGGAATCCAGTTCAAATTTTCAAACTTCTTTCTTTAAGATATAGTCAAGCCAACAAATGCACGGTGCATATAATATAAAATTCTTTCTTTAAGATCCTTTTTCATATTATCTTCCCATCTATGCCTAGGTCTTCAAAGTGGTCTTTTCTCTTCAGTTTTTCCACAAGAATCTGCTATGAATTTTAATCTGTCCAATGCATGCTTCATGCTACGCCAATCTCAACCTTGACTTCATAGCCCCAATAATATTTCGTGAAGAGTCAGTATTATGAAGTTCCTTTTATGGGATTTTCTTAGTCATTGTGTTCCTTCGTCTCTGTTAAGCCCAGCTGGTTTGCTTTGCATTCTTGTCTCAGTTATCATAAATCTGTATGCTTTCGTAGGGCTAGAACTCAGTTCTCACACCTGTTCAACATAGGAGGTAAAATTATACTTTGAATGGCTGAGTGCTGACTGTCCCCTTTGCTTAGGGTTTGGTGTAGTGAAGATTTTTAAGCATTGCTTATTGAATATTCATGTTTTATTTCATACCACCACCATAATTACTCCGCACACCACATTGAATATGTATTTTATTATCTGCATGCATTTCTTGATATGCATATGTTGTACCTGTCGACCTACATAAATTATGGTATAGTGGAATTGGAGTCATATTCGTGCTGTATAAACTAATATCGAAGTAAGTTTTCACTTAAGTTTTGTACTCTTTGAAAAGTGTGTAGGTATGCATTACCTTGTTTAGATATACTTGCATACTACACAGAACAGTGGCTTTTGACTTTTAAGATTTTCGAGGTAAAACGTTATGAATTAGATGGGGTCAGCTGACCACAACGGTGACAGTCAAAGAGTTGCAGCACGGACGACTCTGTGTTGTGTATTTTTTATTTGTATATAAGACATATGAACGTACATACCACTTACTGTTCAGTTTGAATATACGACGTCACTTGACTGGGAATAAACTTTTGTTCGCTAATAAAACTTAATATTATACAGTTGTGGTTGACAGAAATTGTAAGAGCACTTACATAAAAGGCAGAAGTAAAGAACGGGCGCTGCCTTGGCTCAAAATCCCATACAAATAACGTAAAAGTGTGACGTGATGCAGAAATGTTGCCTGCAGATTTGGCGTCAGTCTCTCAGAATTAATGTCCTAACATTGTTGAGGTATGTTGTTATTGTAAGAAGTACGATATTGTAAAGAACTGAAGAGTGTGTTGCTCGTAACCTGTATCCGAAGACAGCAGGAAATTGGGAAGTTGGAAAGACCCCAGGGCAAGAGCTGACTCGTGCATCCTGTTGTAGGGTGTGAAGTGGATTCTCCACCAATAGTCCCGTCTAGGGGAATGGGTGTTGACTACGTAGCCCACCGGCTCAGTGTATGATTAATATCCCTCATTACGAATTAAGAAACATTAACAGACAGGTGGTGGTTATGTTTCAAAATGGACTGAATTTACCTTCCCTTTTAATAATCAATATTTAAGATACTTAGACCATGATGTACTTCTTACATTCTTAGGATCTTAAAAGTGGTTAAACAACAGGTGTTTACGGACAGCGGAAATGGATTTAGAGAGGCTAATTGACTGGTTTTGGTTACAGTAAATTTAGTGATATGGGAGGTAATATTGTTGATTCTGACGTCTTATGCATTGTTGCGTCATTTAATTCTACCAGCAGTTGTCTGTGACGTCGTAGCTATTCACCCAGATATTTTACGTTTTATCTAGCAGAATACATCCGATTACCGTAAAATTCCACACTCTTCGTGGTAAAAAATTTGAAGGACTGACATGTATTAGATAATGATTTGTCATTTCCAATAACTTGTAGAAGTTTGTCTTATCTAGTTAGAGATGGTTTTGTACCTTTAAGCTAACCCTTTCTTTGATATCAGCGAGGTATCTCCTTTAAGTGCTCTTGTCTTTATAGACACAATGTTTTTGATATTTGATAAGTTCAGCGAATGAAATGGCTCTTAGCTTCTGCCAACAATTGAAGCAAAGTATTTGCGAACTTTCTGGATTAAAAATTGCACGTTATAGTAGGAGGATATTTTTAAAATGAAAGCCTTGGTGAAATAAACTGCTTTAAACCACTGTCAGTGAATGCACTGCGTGAAGTTTTTCAGACATTATAAATTAATGTGGATGTGCGTTGTTTCAGTCCTCAGACTTGAGGCAATTTTCTTTTCCCACAGCTCTGATCAGTCAGGCAGGTGTGCTTCAGTGTTAATAACACATCTTTTTGCAGGACATCAGATGGGTTAAGGCTGCGGAGCGTCCAGCAAATTTGAACCGTACACTATTCTAACTGACACCTTGTAGCATATCACAGTAGTCCCAGCATTGTTAGTAAGTGTCCAGTACAAACTTCCTGCCACCTGAAATTGTAAAACAAAACACGTTATCGTAACACTTCGGGCCTCGGTTGAACAATCCCGATGGTGCTGAAATTAAAAACAAAGATTTATCGATTAGTTGGCATGTTTGTTACCTGAGATTAAGCTTGAAAGGGATTGTGGGGGGAGTAAAATTTGGTATTTAAACCGAAGAGAAGAAATTAGATTGAGTGAGCGTGATTTTGATATTCTCAAGCGGTGAATTAGAATTTTACTGTCTTTTGGGGTGTGACGCCCTGTTGTCTGTAGAAATTTGTTGTTGGTTTGGACGAACCTGCTGCCCTCATCTTCACGGTACTGATGGTGGCACTGGGTTACATAAAAATGTTGGTAAATTTACACCCAGTAGCGGACCCTTGTGAACTCTGTAATCAACCTTCATGCTCCATAAAACGCAGATTATTTATTGGCCAGTTGAGCGACTATTAGCGTTTGAAGAAGGATCGTACTCTAGGTAGCTGGTTGAAATAAATTGCCTGTCGGTCTTACAGATTAGTTCCTCACTCGGGAGAATTATATTCCGGTCAGTGTCAACCCCTGTTGGAAGACTTCGAGGTTGGATCTGTGGGGATCTCACAGGGTCAAGGCTTCTGGGATGTTGGAGAACAGTCAGTCGTCCAGCATCCCAGAAGACTTGAATGTTCAGTACCACCAGTATGGGGACCTCAAACCTTACACCTCACATCTCTCACCCCTTTCAAGTGCCTGTCCTTATGTAGCTAGTTGAACATTCTCATAACACATAAAATGTACTGTAGTACATTTCCGTATGGATTCACTGCAGAATTTTACAGTGGGCGTGCATGAAGTGCTCACAGTATTGCACCATTCATTTTTCATTCCAACGGGAGACAGTGATAGGTACTGAAATAGAAACGAAGCAAAGGGCGGGTCTTCCATTACTCTCCACCTACGGGAATTATCGAGAAGTATGCACGTCGGCCAGACATGACTTTTTTAGAGATAAAAAAAGAAGGCTCAGTGAGATAATCAGATGATTGAATATAGGTATTTCCACAGCGTACATCTGCAGTTCTTTTATTGCAAAGTACATGATTCTTTCTTTGGAGTTAATCAATGCATTTTTAAGAAATTACATTCCAAACGGAGTAGACTTATTTACGTTTTGCCCGTTTCCTTTTCTCAATTATACCAGCATAGCGGCAGTGTACACGGCTGACGCGGAACATAAATTATTGTCTTTAATATTCGGTACTAAATCTCTAAGGTAGGGCCGTGCCATGGCTCAGGCGGTTAGTCGCCGGCCTCCCACCACGGAGGCCCGGGTTCGATCCCTGGTCAGTCCGTGTGGGATTTTTGGTGGACGAAGTGGCACTGAGACAGGTTCTTCCCCTAGTACTTGGCTTTTCCCCTGTCAATTTCATTCCACCGGTGCTCCATTACACGGAAAAATAAAAAAATCAACTTCATCACAGGATTGCACAAGAAGTCTCAAGGATGCGGTGCTTCCGTAGCATCTGCTGCGGGGCCCTTCACCATAAAATAAAATCTGTGAGGGAGCCGGGATAGTGTTGTCGGTACAGTGACTAGGATATGGGCTGTTCAATCTGGGGTTCTATTTCCAGTAAGAGCAAGAGATTTTTTCTCCCGGGGTTCTGGGTCCGTCCCCCCCCTATTGAATGGGTACTGGGGGCTTTTTTCCTGCAGGTAAAGTGGCAGGAGCTTGAAGCTGACCACGCACTTTCCTTCTAGTGCCGAGGTTAAGAATGATTGGAACTATACCTCTACTCCCCCTATATGCCGTCATAGCGTGCACAGGTACAACTATACTTTTTTTACCTTACACTAAATCTGTCATAATGGACCCTCGAAAAAATATAAATTTCATTAAGTGATCTTTTGTAGACTGATCTGTTCTCTTCTGTTGATGACGGGTACATGAAAATTTTACATGGGCGTGTGCAATTGTGTATGGAGGTATGAGGCTGTATCGCAGACATACCTTACTTTTTCACATTCCTTTTACATGATAACAATTACACGCATGAAGAAGGTGCGACGATTTAATGTAACATGTGACAAATTTAGCATAGTCAGATCTGTGGCAATTATGCACGGAAGTAATTGTGTAATTATTAATGTATATTTTTGATAACCTACTGAATATACTGCGGCATTTTGAGGGAAGTATGAATCGTAATTGCTTCCCAAAATGTCTTCGTAAAATTATGCGAGGTCCAGTTTTAAACGGACGTGGCGTGGTGAGAGTTAATGAGTCGCTGCAAACTCTGCATGATTCTCATACTGACTGTTAAAATGTGACACACTTGTCTTTTGAATTATGAGAAAGACAATGTGACGTACCGGGGGCAGGTCCGCTGCGAAGTTCGCGACAGCCAAATACCGGTAGAAATTGCCCGCTCTCACAGGGCAAACTGTATCCGACCCAGCGGCGCAAGGAGCAGGGGTTGCATTCACACCGAGATTTATTCCATTCAGCTTTAGGTAGACGTTCTGGTATAGCGTGTTCGATTCGGAACCTACAAGAAACAAAACACTCTGATACACATTGTACTCTTAACTGTCGATTTATCAGCGTTTATTCATATAATTAGCAAACCCTGAGAGCGAAATTTACAATTCAGCACCACTTTTATGAAAACTCGCTCTTTGACACAGTTTATCTAAACAAGTTACAAAACCGAAAGGCACAACGCCAGACAAAGACGACGGTGATCCACTTCTGAAGTGGATTCTAAGAAAGACAAAATAGCCGAATGCATCTTTTGTGGTGAGTGGCTTAATGAGGACTGAAAACACTGCAAATTTTATAATAAATGGGCTCATAAAACAGCATAAACACGCAAGGAAGCTCTTTTTTTTATAAACGTGATGTGTGCAAATTTAAAAGTGAGATTAAATTGCTGTGGCATTTGAAACTACATCATGTCTCATTCTACTCGACAGATTTCGTCGTGCTGTGAAATGAGACTTACTTTTGAACATTTCCTCGTCATGAAATAAACTTTGGTGAGTAAATGAAGTTTCTGTGTAAAGAAACCTCACAAAATTGCTATTAGTTTTGTGGATTTAATATTTCACCTTATTGAAACAAATTACTGAGAGAATACCTTAAATACCCGTAGTTAAGTTCTTGTTATGTGCTCTCTATCCCTGAGGCTTGGAGAACCTTCTTGTATACACAACCCGCGATAAGGGCATTTTCCTCAGACATTCAGTATACTGAAGTATTTCTTTGTTCCGTTGTTATGATGAAGTTAAAGAAGCTCCAGGTTATACGACATGAATATTCGTCACCGTTGTGATGTAACCTGAGGACCCCGTTCTTCTGCGATGTGATTACACGTCACTGGGTAATCGGTTCTCGACGTTTCGAAGGAATATAGCGCTTTAGTTTTCAAGGGTCTAGCGATCTCGGGCATTTAGACCCTTCAAAGTGAAGAAAGTATGTTCTTTCGAAGCGTCGGGAACCGATTTTCTAGTGACGTGGAGTCACATCGCAGAAGAATGGAGCCCTGAACTGCAGGGTCGGTAAAACTGAAAGATTTGCAGGACATGCCCTGTACCAGAGATTTTATTACCCTAAGTGACTGAGTAGATAAATGTGTAATATGGAGTATTTTTGGAGAAGAGACCTGTTAGTCTGTCGGCCAAGTAATTTTCCGGTTAAAGAAATCTAAGGCCTAGCATCGTGTTTGCGGAAGCCCGTATACCAGTTCAAATTATTCTTTTCCTTCACAATGTATTTCAGTAAAATATTTTACTGCCTCTACATTTGGGTCTGACACGTTGCTTCTTACATTAACAATTTTCATCCGAAATTTGTGCCAATTTGTCTTTTACCCCTTGCATGCCTCATGTAGCATCCTTATGGACTGAATCACGGGCAATATTAAATAAGTCGTACAAATTATGAACATTTTTATAATTTAATATAAACATGTTTCCGAATTTAATTGCGCCAGAATGTAGATTTGTTCTACTGCGCATCCAATTTTTAACGGTTGCATTAAATAAAAAATTTAGCCGTAAATTTCTCAGTGTTCTCTGATTCGTTTGAACGAAGTTAAGTAAAAAATTAAAGGTAATTTTCTTATAAGTTCTAACAAAATAATCACACAGTATTTGGACATATCTTGTTTTTTTCTACTTTTTCATCTTTTTCATCTTTCTTTAAAATGTACTTCCCGCAGCTTCCTACAAGATACTTGATTCCGTCAGTAAAAAATATTTTCCGTTGAGTCTTCAAGAAGTGTTGCATCAGTTCTTTCCATGCAGTGTTACCGGTCCTGAACGTTTGGTTGCCTTCGATACGCCTGTCTTTCTATCTGATTGTTAACCTAATACGTACTGGGCCGATAGCTTTCCAGACCGCTCATTGCCAACACCCCCCCCCCCCTTTGAATTGTTCTGGTCATTCATAAATTTTATTCCGACTGCTAGTTGTTGACTTCCTTTACTGAATTACTACAATTCTTCTGTGCATTTCACTGGTTTTCACACCCCATACCACACATATCGGGTTACAGACCGCTCTACCCTCCAGCTCATTCTGTCAGTGGGGAAGCCATGTTAAAGTGTCTCACTACAGTTGCTACTCAAAAGGGAATACTACCCAACCATTTCCAAATGAAAGAAAGTTTATATCCATCGCTATTATTTTTATTTTATCGGCGCTTGTGTAACCTAACATCGCCTGTATTCTCATCTTAGTTTTCCCTCGTACGTATAGTAAGCAGCAGCCAATGGACTGAATTTCTTTTCTTGGAAATACTTCGTTGTTCTGCAAAATACGTGGAAGAAGAAAACCAGTTAAGTAAATTTATAATTCGATAGTACTTCAAAGAAACTTTCAAAACAAAATTTAACGTCCACATATGCAATAACCCATAATTATTTATCCAAAAAGGAAAGGTGTTTCGGGCAGACCAAAGGAGAGAGGGGATTGGGAGAAAGCAAAACATGGGCGTAAGAAGGGATTTGTTGCGTGTAGTTGGCAGCAGTGCATTGACAAACACAGGGCAATGATCCAACAGAAGGCAATATCATGATTACGTAAGCACCACATGACAATGTCGTGCGTGTGCAACGTGTGTTCAAGAGACTCATTAACACAAGAAACTGTCCAACATCACAGGGCAGTCTGCGGCGACACAGACAGTGTTGGTGGACACAGGAAGTGTTGTACGTCGTAAGGGTGCCGACAGACCAGCTGCATGCGCTGGGACTGGCAATGTCTTGCAGGAACTGCAACGCGTGACAGTTCTTTGGCCCTTTCTCTTTCGCAGAGGACGCTGTGCGCTTGGGGCCTAACTTGGACATGCTGTGCATGTATGGAGCGCCACAAATTGTAGGATGCAGGATTGATCGTCACTGCTGTTTTCTAACAGGATGGAGTCCTTCCTTATTGGACATAACAGAAACGCGAGTTCTTAAGTGCAGCTCTTGGCGATGTTTGGTGTAGCTGGAGAGGTTCAATACTTTGCTTCCACTGCCTTTTCCCCTGAGCTCTTCCTCTGGGTTTATATCTAACACACTATATGCGACCAGTGGCCACACTCAGGCCTTATATTCACCAAATAATTGCAGCTGTATTTTCCTCATTCACTCCAGATGTACTTAGTAATACACGGCGATAGTCTGCTCGCCTCTACCATCTTTGCTGTCTTGCAACGGTAACATTGTGGAGATGACACGAAGCGTCATGACTCTGAGTATCTTGTAATTTTTTCATATATGGATGTTCGGTAATGTTTCTGAAATAAATATTTTTTTGGATAAATAATTGTGGGAAACCCTGTATAATGTGGATGATTTTTTATGGGAAGAGCGCTGAAAGAAAAATGTGTTATATACTTGCAAATAAGCAGTTCGCTGAACTCTTACCTGCTATGAAAGTTGAGGTGACGGTTGGACTGGAGCCTATAACTATGTTGCAAGGTGCTGAAGAACACCCGTCGATGGTGATAGACAAAGCATCATACTCAGAACCTGTAACGAAACCGTGGAAGATAAGTATGGTCTATCCGACATGCATTTCTTTTTATATCCAGAATAGTAGCAACAGATCACACTCTGTATGAGTCAGAATCTTTCAATGATTTTGACAGCCAATAAAATTATTAATAACTGCAGCAAATTTAAAATATTTTTGAGTCACAGAAAGACGTCAAAACTGATCCACAAGGAACGTAGTACAGATTAAACCCGGTAAACAATATCTACCGTTCTGTTAAGAATATTCTATATTCTCTTCTCTTATCTGAAGTCCTAAGTATTAAAATGCATAAAACTACAATTTTATGTGTCGAATATTTGGACCTAAATAGAGAAAATAATAGAACGATGGAGAAATCTGTATAATAAGGGTCTTCATTACATGTGTGGTTCACCAGACATCAAACCAAACAGTTTGAGAGCAGCAGAACGTGTTTTACGCATCGGAAATATGACAGATGCAAACAGAATTTTAGTTGAAAGTGCTGAAGGGAGGGGACTGCTTTGGTGACCTAGGCTTAGATGGGAGATTTAAAACGGACCTTTGAAAAATACACTGTAAAGCTGTGGACAGGATTTAACTGTCTGGGGTTATGGTTCAGTTCCGGACTCTTGTGGAAGTCGTTATAAATATTCGGGCTCACAAAAGACGGGAAGATTTTGACTATCTGAGAGACTTTCAGCTTCTCAAGAAGAGACAAACTGAATGAATGTATAAAGACTTCGTTAAAAATTTATGATTCATCATGTAGAGAAATTTCCAAATTACCACCATTTCCTCCTAAGTTGTTATCTTTGCTTGTTAAATAGTTTCTCGTAGCCAATGTATTATAATATGTTTAAAATGAAGTATATGATGGCGGTGGGGAAATATAAATTCGGAAAATTCTTGTTGTTATGAGTTCAGGAACATATAAACCTTTCTAAAATTCTTAATGTTAAACATATAAAATATTTATGTTCTGTTTGGAGGTGAAAAACGTTTATGTTGAGGAACGGACATCAATTAGAAGTGCATAATTAAGGAGACAGGTAGGCCTGAGTTGGGCATTTAGGATGTTAGTACATTACGAACAGCTTGTGATCTATGCAGACCACATAATATTGCTAGGATAGTGAAAACTATGAGTTTTCCTTGGGCCGAATGTGTACTTATACTGAAACTGCGACAAGAAGATGTGTTTGCAAAGACAAACGGATGTTGGAGGTAACATTAAAATGAACCTTGGGGAGCAGATTGTGTGGAGAGAGGTGGCAGGAACTGAGTCAGGAACAGCATTAACCGTATTCACCCGATCTTACCGATCCATAATATATGGACTACAATATTAAAATATTAACACAGAACAATTAGTGTTCTATATATTTATTTCATTAGTTATTTATTGAATTCACAAAAATCGGCCACTTCGCATAGAATGTTAGGAAGTGCAGTGGTTGACTGTGCAGTTTAGGGCGATGAAATTTGTTGGCTGTTATTTACCAGTGCTACGTTAATTTAGTATAGTGGTTGGGTTTATATACGAATGGAACAGTCATTTGCTTAGCGTTTCTTTCTAGATAGTGGATTTATAATCAGTTGCTAGTTTCACTGGTGACTAGGAACGGCACTTTGTACTTGAGCTTAATACACCTTAATCAGTTGTCTTCAAAGGCTCGCTCATAGAACGCATATTCGTTTATTATCATCAACAAAAGCACAAGAAAAGAAAAAATTCTTAGAAAAGCTTATGAGCTCTATATTTCTTTAAAATGTTCCATTTATTTGTGGTTGATAAGCGGCTTGAGGACCGCTTTTTTTAATTTTGCGCGGCCCTCGAAGTGAAAATTTAAATTCAATTCTGTAAAATCTTGCTCCTGTTTGGGGTCTGAGATTTCGAACAGAATTTTCGCCTTGTCTTCTTGTCTCGTAGGGAGCTTCGGCGTCTGTGGTGATTTGTTATAAGATGAGAAAGAGGCCATCATGTGGATATTGTACCTGATAACTCTATTTTCTTCAGTTATATTCTAGATAATTTTTTTTTGCTGAAGGAATTTTCACTTTCTTGATCAGTGTCACTGCAAGGGAAGTTGTGTAATTTTAAGTACCAATATCAAACAAAAACGCGGAACAGACTCAAGCAGGTTTATTTATTTATATAATCTTCAAAGCAACTGGCAAACATAGGCAATACTTTTAAGAGCTCAGGAAAGCTCCGGCTGTCAGTGTTCAATTTATTTAATGTTGCGTGTTAAGTGTTAATCTATGTAGTTTACTTCATAAAATACACTATTTAATTTGTTTCTTTTAGCAACAGACTGTACTGGTAATAAATGTTCGATCAATTTATTCCTTGCAACAAGAAAGCTTTACTGTATAATTGTATTTCATAAAATATTTAATTAGGATTAACCTCCAGTTTATGCGGTATTCTTTTTCATTAAATTTCACCACCTGTAAGTGTGGTCCAAACTAAGATACTAAATTTATTATTGGCCCTCGCTTGTGAATACCGCTGATCTAGGTTTGCATGAATACGGCAAAAAGGACTTATTAATTCATTTTTTATCCATGGGCAAAGTATCTGACAAAGTGTCTGACATAACCTCAGTTCCGCTCCTTTACCATGTCTGTAACAATTAACGTACCAAAAAATTCGATATACAACATGTAGATGCATTTGCGGTTTTTTTGTGAAGGGGCCCGCAGCATATGCTACGGATGCACCGCAGCCTTGAGGTTTATTGTGCAACCCTGTGATGACGATGATTAGCTTTTTTATTTTTACGTGTAATGGAGTACCAGTTGAATGAAATTGATAGGGGAAAACCGAAGTACTAGCGAGAGAAATCTGTCCAAGTGCCACTGTCCACTACAAATCCCACATGGACTGACCCAGGATCGAACCCGGGCCTCCGCAGTGAGAGGCCGGCGACTAACCGCCTGAGCCGTGGCACGGCCTGCATTTATGATTTACTTTACGTACAAGCTTCTCATTTCTAGCTGGAATGTTTCTCTAGTCTTTACTATGAAACTGGAACCTGATTACAGTTTACGCCACGTCTCAATGCTAATAGCTGGAGAAGGAACACGACGGTTTTCTGAAATAGTCTCCAACCCAAATGTTTAGAAGCCTACATGAAATTGAATTATTGAAGTACACAGAACAGAATTTCGCATGATCGTCAGATTGATATTGATGGTATTATTCTCAAAATTGCGAATGTGGGAGTCTTGTATGTTGTTGCATGAACATACGCCAGTTGGCTCAGAAGTTGCTATAGGTGCCCACCTTTACGTAGAAATGGAGCAAATTAATAATTGTGGCCTATATTAGAGTAAATTCAAAATTCACTGTTTACTTACCGCAGTCTTCGTATTCGACAGCTTTGGTGCATGCGCACCAAAGCAAGAAGAGCAGGGCTGTTGAACGGAACATCCTCTTCGGTAGACTGTTGTAGCCTGTGTACTATAGAATTCTGCCTGACATTCGGGTAATTATATGAATCTGCACAAGATAACATCTATCAGGTCACGTAATTATTTATTGGAATTGTCGATAAGTATCGCAGATCATCTTGTTAAAGTGTCTACGTGAAAACGAAATGTTCTTCGCATGACTGACACGGATTTTCCATGATAAAAGCAGAAATGTGTTAAAACAGGCCTTGAGATCTAAACCAATATCTGAAGGCTAAAGCAGATAACAACGTAAAAACAGCATTGGAACTTGTTTGAAAGAACAGGACACTCGCCTCTACGGTTAAGGGATATACAAGAACTAACTAACAACAAATTAACTAAACAGGTAGCTAGCTAATCTACCGATTAACTAAGCCAACAAATTGTCAGTTAATCAAGAAATTCTCGCATTTTATGGAACTGAAATCTTCGTTACTCTTTCACTTGTCCCTGTGCCAAGAAAGCTGACTTCATTCCCCTCCTCTTCCCCAACCAGCCTTTCTGAGAACTCATTCAACAGTTTGTACTTGGAGTATGTACAAAAATAATTTTAAAGTCATGCTGTGACTTTGCTTGTCCTCATCATAGATGCAGTGAATCACTTCAATAAGTGTGTGCACCTTGTTAAGTTAGTTTCTTAAGCGCGTTCGCAACATTGCGAAAAACGACTATTAGCTTCGTCATGTCCGTCTGTCTGTCTGTCCGTCCGCATGGGAACAACCTTGCTCCCACTAGACGGATTTTCATGAAATTTGGTATTTCAGTATTTTTCGAAAATCTGTCGAGGAAATTTAAGTTTCATTAAAATCTGAAAAGAATAACGGTTACTTTACATGAAGACGTATGTGTATGTATGATAATATCTCGCTGAATTCTTCTTAGAATGAGAGATGTTTCAGACATTTTGTAGAGAAAATTAAAACACACATTTCTAGCTGAATACGTTTTCCTAAACATTATGCCGTTTATGAGATAATGTGGAAAAATATGGTGCAGAAAGACAGCTCACAGATGACAAAATAATATGACGCATGCAAGGCTACAAACACACTCAGAATACGCAACACTTATTGCTTTTCCACGGCAACACGGTAACGCGAACGCGTCGCAATATTACGTTATACGTACATTGCCTCTCTTGTTATTCCCCGCTGAGGATATCGGTTTCCACAGTATCTATCAAGTGCAATGAAATTGTACTGGTTAAAAAGTTCCACTTACTATGTCACGCCACCTTCCGGCCTTATATGCAGTTTTGTGAGTGCCTGTAGGTGGAAAGTCTTGACATATCTACTCTTTTCTACAAGCGGGCATTGAATTATATCGAAGCAGACGTGTGTATACCGTCACTCCATTCTTCTGTACATGACAATAGACATTCCCACTGACGGTTTTGCGATTCGCTGAAACACACATGGAATTATTACGATTGCTTATATAAAAATGGAACTGCTACCCGAAACTTCCTTCATTGGACACCCAACATGAAGAAACTTAAAGTATAATTCAAATTGAATGGAGAATAATTATAAAATTACTCAAAACATCGGGATATAACGCCGAGAAGGACTACATGCTCCACTGCTCACAATTATATACAGTTGAACCTGGTTATAACGACATCGGTTAATGCGACACCTCGTCTATAGCCCCAGATATTCTGTGACACCAATAAATTCCTCGCCATTAACCACAACATTATACTCCTCGGTTAGAACATCACCGTTTATAACGACACAAAATATTCAGTCCCTTTCGTGACGTTATAACCGAGTTCGACTGTAATTATATTTTTAACTTATAGGCCTAAATATACTCTTTTAACTTTTCGACTTGTATGAAATACAATATAACATGTTTACAACATTTGTTACTTATTCATATACAAGTGAGGATAATATAAAATACTGTGATTATATAAGATCATGTTATATGTAAATATCATCTCAGTTTTCAACATGCACATAACAACCATTATGTATGAGAGAGCTGAGGTCTCAAACTTTCCACCTAGAGGCATTCAAAAAACTTAATACCTCTATATGCACTTGCATATAAGGCCTGATGATGGCCTAACATGTTAAGCAGAAACATTTAGCATGTGCAATTTTGTTGTACTTAATAAATATTGTGTCAACTGAAATACTATGTATGGAATTAATCACGCACAACGACATGTCTTACATAAAGGTTACATTGTGATCTCTCTTCCTAAGACTATATTTGAATGAAGTGTTGGAGGAAATACCGCATTCATGATACCAACCACATTTTATATCGGTTGGTGTTTAGAGTGCGGGAGGAATACGCGAAGCATAAGTGATATGCCTGTGTTACTGCAATCGAATTCTCGTAAACAGATAAGGTAGCCATCGGGAAAGTGCGCAGTTTGCTAGGAGTACGCCCTTTTATATCGCAAGACTTCACAGGCAGAATGTTCGGCAGAGCTGAACAGAAGTGCAAATTTACACTTGATTGTGTCATAGGCCCCCCCGGTTAAGATGCTGTGACGGAGCTAAATTAAAGCGGACAGGTGCAACTTTGCACAGAGAAGGTTTTACGTAGCTAAACACGAGTGGAAATGTTTGCTCCCTACTTAGTATTTATTTAAAAATATAGAATTTGGGATTTGTTTCCAAAAGTAGTTGTATTTTGCAATGGTTTAATTGTATTAATATTATATCGCAGCAAGAATGAGCATGTAGTATCGTGCTCGAAGCACCAAGAACTGAAATGTTAGAACCACTCAGCATTTGGGCATTATGCATCGTCCAGTGTTTAAAAGTACAAATTTTGAAGAAACGTTTCGGAAACTAGATAAAATAAATGCGGAAGTGTAAAATATTGGGAATGCGCTTCGTCACTTTAACCTGTTACTTAGAGCTATTCAGAACCTCGTCCCAGAGATGTGACATGAAGATGTTCTGCAGTTTGTCCATCTAATTTATTTACGTGTTGCACATGTTTATTCGAATAAACCGCTATTTTTTCCTAAACTTGATTGTAACACGTTTAATTGTACTTAATATTATACATATTCCATGCAGTTGTTTCGCATATATATATATACTTATTGATACCAACTACTGCACACCAGTTACATATATTCATTCTTTATACTCCTACATGTTTCGGCTGATATTCTCAGCCATCATCAGGGAGTTATCTTCTATAGACTTACGCAGCATGCAACGTGTCACTGAATGGTAAAATATATACATATATAGTTTAATTGTGTAACAGACGCAATTTACTTTTGTGAGGTAGGGACTGGATTTTTAGATATTGCATGGCTAAAATTCGTGCTTCAAAGTGTTAAGTGTCCGTGAACGCAGGCGTTACTTTTCCTGTGCATGAAACGAGACCTTTGGTTAAGAATTTACGACGCTTAACTTGCGGCATAGGTGCAGAATTTCAGACATTATAAGTTAACGTACTCGGGTACAGTATACTTCACACATCTGAAGGATCAGACCTTATACGTTTCAAACCCTACAGGTGGTAGGTGGTCTCAGTCCAACAAGAATAACAATGTTAAAATAAAATAATTTCTGCTAAGGCAAATAGTGCCTAATTTTCTCCAGATGCTTAAATACACTCCAGTGGTCTCTTCCGTTTCTGTGCGTAATTTTTGCTATGTGAATTTATCACATATAATCTCGTAGATTCGCACCGATACTATGTTCGCTATTAATTTTATACAATAAATATTTTATAAAAAATTTGAGGTTATCTTTATGGTCAATCTTCTTACAAAATTTCATCTCTGATCTAGCGCCTATTTGTAACCAAGAGTAAAGAAACTTAAATTTAACCTAGTTTTTCAAACAATAGTCTTCTAGGTTTGGACATACGTTATGAGTTGATACCGACGTTTCAGAGGAAAATGCTGCCTCCATATTCAGAATCACAAAATCTAAATTTACAAAACAGATACTGGATGGCTGTCACGCATATGGAGAACCAGAAAGAATTATGAAAATCGTAAAAATAATACACGTAGGCCCGTTAATGAACTTTTACGAATATTTGTACATTTATAAATATGGGAAAGAGGGACATATTTATATTCGGACGGAATCAAACTTGCTGTAACGTTCTCTTAGATATATATATATTGATAAACCACAGTAACAAATATAGTCAATGACTCTACTTGGTGCAACTAGGAATTAATATAATAGTCCAGTAGTATTAGTCGTCAGTCAATGTACAGCCAATACGCAAGTCTGCCATCTAAGATGTTACTGATATAATCATACGTAAACCTCTTAGTGGTGAATATAAATTATAACAAACCCCAAACATGAAGGAACAGTGCGTTTGTTAACCACGATATCATTATATTCGGATCATAAATACGCCAACATAGACAGCAACTTGTCACAAAGTACAAGCATTAGTGCATCAGTAACGATTACAGTGGAAGAGTATATATTGACGACGGTAATATCATGTTCAGGTAGTAAATACAACATCAGCTAGGCAGCAGTTTGCCTAAACTAAAACAAATTGATCTTCCCGACAGATTTTAATAAATGTCTCGAACATAAAATTTCACAAAAATCCATCAAGGGGAATCCGAGGTGATACATACAGACATAGACAGACATACATGACGAAGTTAAAAGGCGCTTATCACGACTACGTGAACGCGCCTAAAAAAGACAAATTGCACTACTGAAGATTATTATTGTGTAAACAGACTGCGATAATGCCATGATTGTGCTAAACCAGGCACACCAGTATTGACCCGGTACGAAATAAAGTGTGTAAAATAAACGATAAACAGTCCGTAAGTAACTACATAAACATGTGTACTCGTATAGTAGTGTGATAATCGTGTAGATAAATCAATAGGTAATCTTAACCATGTACAAGACACCTCTATTCTGACAGTGAAAAAAAAAGAAAAATTAAAAAGGCAGACATATAATTTCCTAAATTCTTTTATTATTAACTTTGTATTTATCACAAAATAATTTTAAATTTAATTATTAATATTGTTAACACTGGCAGGAGATTTTTGTAATCATTACACGACGGCCGAAACGCTCATATCGCAATATGTGACAGTTGTGATAAAAGGCTTAAGTTGGTGTTTTGTGTATCTACTGTATGTGATTGATGTGAATCCACAAATCCACACGAAATGTTGCAATACAAGATTTAGGGTCACTGAATTAAGTTTAGGTGGAAGCTCTGGTCTCTGCACCTCAGCAGAAAGGAAAGGGAGCTAAGTACTTCTAGCTGTCTTGATGCGTTGGTTTTATAGACATGGTAAAAGGTAAAGTTCTCCCTAGAACAGGCCACGAAGGCCCAGAGGGGGAGTAGAGGTATAGCTCTACTCTTTCTTTAACCTCGGCGCTAGATGGGGGTGGGTGGTCAACTCCACGCCCCGGTCGCTTTACCCCCGGAAAAGAGACCAGGTACCCATTGTATAGGAGGCTGGGTGGGCCCCAGGGCCGGTCTGGACGGCTGCGAAAAATCTCGCCCCCACCGGGATTCGATCCCCGGACCGTCCAGCCCGTAGAGAGTCGCTTGCAAAGGTGCCTTGCTCTAGGTCCTTTGGTGAGTTCGCATAGTCGCGAAAGCGCCTATTAGCTTCATGTCTTTCTGTCTGTCTGCTTCAGAGTCTGTCCGCATGTATCAGCGCGTCTCTCACTGGACGGATTTCAATGAAATTTGATATTGGGGCTTTTATGAAAATCTGTCAAGTAACTCCAAATTCGGTTAAAAATGGAAAAAACTCTTGGGCATTGTACATGAAGGCGTAAGTGTGTTTTATTTTGCCGGTGACATAAATTAGCCACGAAAACACATTTGTGCAACGCTTACTAGTATATTTACTTTGTTAACAGTGACAGGTAGCTCAACAATACACAGAGAAGGCATTGTTTCTTTTCCATTGCAAAAATGGTTACGCGAACGCGCCACATTATACGTACATTGCTTATACGAATGAGTTCTTTAAACACACTTTAATAATACCTGCTTAATTTTCAAGTGCACATCACCGAAATACTTGGAAGACCGCACTCTTAAGTGATGCTGTAACCACCCGCACCTCGTAACTAAATAGGTAATTTTGCAGCGATTATATATATTTTTTTGTGGTTAGCGAATTTAAATTAATATACTTGGGAAGTGTCTATTGAGATGATGCTTACACAGAATTTGACAATTATGGGTTGTTCAGTTGCTATGGACTTAATACTGATGCTAAGACGAAGTAACAGAAAAGTGATCTTATTGATGTGAATTGAATCAAAATGGCTTAACTTCAATTTAATCAGTTGCTGTTTTTTTGTTAGAGGGTTTCAGGTTCATTTACCAGTGGAACTGCAATAAGGAAGCAGAATTCGAAGTGAATCCGTCAAGAATACAACAAACGAAATAGTACAGTTTGTAGAAAAGAAATAAGTAAGAACAAGCTGACTTTATAATGCATGGTTTTTATTTAAAATGCATTGTTGATCAGTTGGTCTAGAAATTCCTCGCTTTTAAGAAATCGAGACGCTCGTTACGGTGTTCAAGACAACACGTCATTCTAAATTACCTTTCTCCAGTTCCGTCAAGGTCCCACATTATGTTCTGTACTTTTGTTTCACCGATCATTTGTTTTAATATTATCCTCCCCTCTACTTTCATGCATCACAACTGCATTTCCCCATAGCCTTTCCCGATTACCTATATGTATCACTTTATATTTCCTTTTCGTGGCTGTCTGCCTCATCCACCTAACCCTTCATTTGATCACATTTTTAATATTGACTGGAAAATATAAAGTATTTTGGCCCTAATTACGCCGTTTTTAAATCTTTCTTTTACTTCCTATTTGTTAGGTCCGAATATTCTCTTCGGTGTTTTGTTATCTAGTGCCCTTTAATTTGAGGGCTGTCTATAGGGAGAGGGACGACAGTTTTCACACACCCATCTAAAGCTAGTAAAGAGATCAAAAGGAACGTGGTAGTACGTAAAAGCAACCTGGATTACCAAGTCTTGATTTCAGGCTTCCGCCGTGATGTTGATGAAATCTGCGGTCTTCTGGGGTATTACGCGGCGTAATACCCCAGAAGAGCGCAGATGGATTATCAAGTGTTTTTATCACCTTGTACAACTGTACAGCTTGTATAACTGACCTGTGGAACGCATAATACCGTGAACGTGTGCAGATAACGAAGTCGCGTTTTGTCCGATGGACTTACAGTGTGGCTCAGTGCCTGATTACAGCGCATCTCTAGTAAACACTGAATAATCAATCCCTTGTTCCAAAGAAAAGTGACAGAATAAAACCATGGAAGAAATTATAACGTCATTGTGCCCGAGGTGAAATACACAACTTGTGTACAGAATTTCGGTGGACGGTGGCCACCTTGAATAAGACTGAGAATGAGGTGGGGGGGAGGGGGGATGTTAAGTTGAATCCTTGGGAAACAGGTTTTGAAGATGCAAGGTGACAGAAGTGGTTTGCGATACTGTCAAATAGCGACCTTTGATATTTGCGGAGCTGAAACTTCCGAGTATTCACCAACATTCACAAAGACTTTTTCCATTGTCACACTACGTTTCTGGGGCTACCTGCTTCCGTCCTCAGTGGTTTAACCAGAAAACCGGAAGCAGGTAGCTTCCAAAACGTAGTGTTTGTTTGGAATAGTTGTGACAATGGAAAAAGTCCTTGTGAATGTTGGTGATATTACTCATGTAAAACCGTTGTCAAATTTTTACATGTTACTGTTGAACTTTCTAACTACCGGACGCATAATTAGTTTGTTGCTTGTTCGATTCATTGGTTGGATAAATTCCAGTACGATGAATATCACCTCCTTAATTCCCACAGCGGACTATTATAATGCTAGACACTAACGGAACATTGAAGTACGAGTACACAGCCGAGGATCTGCGCCTTGCACAGCGATTGCGAACACTTTTGCTGTCAGCTGCCAAATTTACATGCACATTTCCTTACAAGTAAAAAGTGTATCTAGGCGTCCTTTTGCATCAATACCTACTGGTGGACGTGGTGAGATATCAAAATAATATGTTGTCCACCACAAATGCTGGGGTACGCGGTGGCGCAGTTATTCGCGGTTTCGATGCCCGATGGGGTCATTGGGATTTTTCATTGAGTTACTCCTGGCCGCACTATGGCCCTGGGATCGACTCAGCCTCTAACAGAAATGAGTGCCAAGGGTATCTTGTGGGGGATAAAGGCGGTCGGTGTTTAGGGTTGACAACATTGCTACCTTCATGTGCCGGTTGTCTAGAAATTCTGTGAGCCTCAAACTCCTGGACCCGTAAGAGCCTGTCTAGGCCTGTATGGGGACTGCTTTACCTTTGCTTTATATGTCGTTACTGTCGCTTATGTCCGTCATGAATTAACGATGTTCTTGAAATAAGAATGCTTGCGCAACGTCTTGTAAGAAATGTGAGGATTATTTTGTTGGAACTTATCGCTCGATTTTCTTATATCACTGGTTAAGTATTACAATATGTTGTAACCTGCTGTAATCTGCTTTTGATTTTGCAGCTGGTCTTCCTTCTAGCACACGTGGAAGAGATGCGATATGCATACATCCCTTTCGTTGGAAGACGTGTGTGCTGCGTTCTGGGGGGACCTGCACATGAATTATAATGAAACAGCATGTGGGGCTGTGGGATGAGTTTGTCTAACTCAGGAGGGTCAAAATATGTTCTACATTCATAATTTGAGAATTAATTCTGTGTTTGAAGGGCTACAGAACCTAGCCTGAAAAGGCGGTGATGGCAGTCACTTAGAGCATGTTCTGGGCTATGGGTGGTTTGGGTGATTAAGGCGTTTGGGAGGACCGACGTGTTTAATCAAGTCGCTTTTCTCCTTTGCTGCTCTGTCGCAACACAGGTAGCTAAGATAATAATTTTACTGTATCTATTGCATTGAAAACTTGATTCTTAATGGCCTCCAAAATGCAATGTGCGTCACAGGCCGATGAAGTAGGCTACTTCTATTGTGAATCAAGTTTTGAGTCATTCATTCATTCATTCATTAATTCATTCATTCTGTAGCCTGTCTCACGACAGGTCCGTAGCCAAAGCGAGTTCTCCACAGGGTGCGATCTAGTGCTTCCTCTTTCAATTTCCAGTACCTTCTCTTTTCCTTAAGGTCATCCAGTAGCTGCTTACGTCTTCTTCCTTGTTTTCCCGTCATTTCTATCCTTCCTTCTAACTTTCCTTCAATCACGTATTTTAGAAGGCAGTTTCTACGCAAGATGTGACCTATCCAGTTAGCCTTTCTTATTTTTATTGTATGTAGGATATTCCTCTCCTCCTTGACTCTGTGTAATACGTCTTCATTTCTCACACGATCGGTCCTACTGATATTCTCCATTCTTCTCCAGTACCACATTTTAAAACTTTCCAGATACTTCTCTACTTTCCAAAGTGTCCACGTTTCAGCACCATACAAAAGCTATGCTCCAAATGTAGCATTTTACTAGTTTCTTCCTTAAATATAAGTCCAGTTTGCTGATGAAAAGAGTCTTCTTGTTGAATGCGATTCTGGATTTAATTTCACGCGTACACCTTGCATCATTTATTATCATGCTACCCAAATAATTGAAATATTCCACATTCTCCAATTGCTTTTGATCTATCATAATTTATATTGGGTATGGTTGTTTAGAGATTCTCATTGCCTTAGTTTTTTCCACATTCATTTCCATTCATAGCGTCTTCTTTGTCTATCAATCATGCCCTGTAGCACGTTTTCTTCCCTGTAGCAGTAGCACAAGGTTATCTGCATATTTCTCAGTGTGAATTACTTGCCCTCCTATTTTGAAGTCTCCAAACCCTTCAATAGCTTCCTTGGTAAGGTACTCGCTGTACAAGTTGAACAGAATCGGCGACAAACAGAAACTTTTCTAACTCCTCTTCCAATCTTCACACTCATCTTCAACCCTTGGTCCAGTCTTATTTTGACACTCTGTTCCATATACAATTTGCTGATCAATCTCTTTCGCGTCAGTCTATCCCAATTCCCTTTAGGATCTGCATTAATTTGGTCCAGTTGACACGGTGAAGTGCCTTCTGCCAGTCTATGAAGCAAGCACACAATTCCTCATCTATGACCAATGTTCTTTCTGATATTATTCTCAGCATCCCAATTGCATTCTTAGTTACTTTTCCTCTTCTACATCCAAACTGATCTTCTCCAAGCGCATCCTCAGTCTTACTTTCAATCCTTCATCTAAGTATCCTCGCTACTATCTTTGTTGTTATTGCGATGATGCTGCATTTTGTAGCTTTGGGCTTCTTCTTTAAGGCAATCATTATAACTTCAATGAAATCTCTGGGCCACTCTCCAGTTATACTATGCTGTTCATCAGCGATGCCATTAGTTTAAGGCATCTTCTCCCAACAATTAGAGTACATCCCCAGGTACACCATCATCTCATGTAGCCTTCTTATCCCTCATCTCCTTTTTAGCTTTTTCCACTTTACTTTTGCAAAATATAAGGGCCTTTCTCGTCTTCATCTACATCAGAGTTGACTTCTACGTGTTCTGGTTGATTAGCTCGATCGTAGGGATCTGTAATATAATTCTCCCAAAATTGCAGTTCTCGTCTCTGATCTATTATTATATTCCCTTGAGAGTCTTCGATGCCAATGTTTTGAATCCCATGGTTTTCTCTCCAACCTAGTTCCTTTGTCTTCATGTATATTAAATCCTGACGTCCTGTTCTTTGAAGTTCTACGATATCGTCGCATATTCTCTCCAGATATTCCTTCTTGGCGTGTTCCGTGGCTCTTTTCAGTCCGTTCCTCAGTCTTCTGTAATTCTTCCTTCCTTCTTCGTTGTTGACATTCTTCCATTTCCTTCGTTCATCCATTTTACTGATCATCTCCTGTGTAATCCATGGCTTTCTTGCTCTCCTCTCGACTTTTCCAACTAAATCACTCATAGTTCTAACACACATTTCTTGATATTGTTCCACTGCACTTCCACATTCCCACTTTTATATTTGATTGCATCAAGTTTTTCTTCTAGACTATCTTGTACGTCCTATCGTTGAGCATATAACTTCTCCATATCCCATCTTGGTTTTCGCTTGTGGAACCTTATGATTTTATTCAGTCTGGTGCAGATCGTTGCAACCAGTAAACTGTGGTCAGAGTCAATATCTGCTCCAGGCAGTGTCTGCACATTCTTCACACTGTTCCTGAATCGCTGTTTCACTAGCACGTAGTGCTATTGATATCGATTCCTATCCCCTGGTGATTTCCAGGTGTAAAATCTTCTTTTAGGTTTTTTGAACCATGTGTTTGTTATAACAAGCCCATTTCTTTTTAGTCGCACTGCAAAAACGGAATTGAAAAATGATTAAATTGCTGTTGGATGTATTTTAACGTGTGACATTTGAAAAGAAATATCTCCTTCGTAAAGGCTGTGTACTACGCCTCTTAGTATATAATTTGTAACTTGTTTCTTTGGGATCCATTTTTTATCTTTCGCACTGTCTCTTCACAGTCGCAGCTACGTTATCACTCTGACGAAGAAACCTTTTTCACGGCCTTTTAAATTATCCGCTTATATAAGATTATTGTTACTTGTATGTAGTCATCTCATTTGAAGATGGTAGTGGAAACATGTTACCGGTATTATGTCGCAGGGTTACGAAGCTATAACCGATATACTCCGATATGTTTATTACGAGTACGGGACGTTATTGTGACAGTTATTGTAAATATTGAAACTCAGCATTATGTTGAACGTCGCTATGTCACACTCCAGTTATGATTTATAAACGTCAGTGTAATCACACTCATCTTCATTTATCGCGTCGTAAAAGATACGGTCTGAAATTCGTATGTTGTTTATGTGTACATTCGGCACAGATATACAACATTCATAGCAGCTCTTTGTGACCCGTTTTAGTGCCTTATTTGCACACAGTACATCAAATAAACCTATGATCGGGAGGTCATGTTTGTCCGACCGAATATTTACGTTCGAAATTACTAAACGGACAGTGATGAAATTTTATATTGCTGGTGTTTGCAAGAACATTTTTCCGAAATTTTAAATGTATGATCATATCATTCTACTATAGACCCCATACGTACTCTGCGTGAAGCTCAAACCAGTATTTGTTAACTTTCGCAAAAGAAGCTAGTATCGCGGCAGATTGATACTTAACCCGTACGTGTGTTACGTATGTACGTATTATTTCTTCGTGATTTACTACTGTGCTGCTTTACTTGTTGTGTGAGAGTATCCGGGTAGACCTAGGACCGGTCTGGGTTTGCACTGGCGGTAAAGAACGAGCAATGCAATATACGTACAACGTAACATTGAAGGGCTTTCGCGTAACCATTTTTACCGTGGAAAACCAATAAGTGTTGCATATTATGAGTGTGTGTCTGTAGCCTTAGTTATCGAGCACGCAACGCACATGCGCCGCATTGTACTGCAATCTGTGGCCTGTCTGGCTCTACCATATTTTGCCACATTATCTCATAAACGGCACGATTTTCGGAAAAAAGTTATTGAACATAAAATTTATTTTTATTTTCTCTACAAATTTGTCTGAAATATTTCTCATTCTAAGAAGAATTGAGGGATATATCATAAATGTACATAGGTCTTGATGTAAAGTACCCGTTATTGTTGTCAGATTTTAATTAAGCTTGAAATTTCTCGATAGATTTTAGAAAAATTCCCAAATATCAAATTTCATGAAAATCCGTCCTGTGGGAACCGAGTTTTTCTATGCGGACAGACAGACAGACAGATAACAGACAGACAGACAGACACATTACGAAGTTAGTAGTCGCTGCTCGCAATTTTTGAACACGTCTATAAATTCTTGCTCCTGCCAGAACCGGACCCCGGTCGCCCATTGCATAGCCAGTGACATTACTGTCTGAGTTACAGCATCTTCCCTTTGAACAGACAAGTGTGTCGCGTAAGTTTGTTGTTATGTGATAAACATACGCCATAATATAGCATATGTTTTCAGTTTTCATAAATATTTTATTGTAAATTATAACGTACTCCTTGCAACAGGCTCTTTAAGGTCTCATATACTCGGAAATTCCTCGTTTACATGGAACCTGAAGGTTTATTACCGCAGAAGTCCACAAAGTTTCCGAAAATGTAGGGCCCACCTCCAAATTCACGGTACCAAAAAGGTGACATGAACCCACAATTCTGGAATGACCCCTAAACGTCTTTGGTATCTGGAACTTTCTGATTTATACATGTGAACTGATACACTTTTTGTATGTAAGAATAAGACTGCAGTAATTATACTGACAATGTTAGGAGCCACCTTACAAAATTTAGGCGCCAGGAATTTGTGCATCCCAGAGCCAGTCAACAGTCTCGTGTAATAGATCTTCAAGGCCACTTATGTTTAGGCATGAGTTTCGCGTCTATATCTAGTTCTTGCTAGTGGCATCTTGCCTTCAAATTATCCGAACAATACTGCGTACGCTTCTGTCAAGTGGTACCGGCTGCTGATTTCCCCAGGGTAAAGCGACAACTTCATGAGGCTGACCATTCACCTTCATGCAATGCCGAGGTTAAGAATAACGTGGAACTACACCTCCACTCTACACTCGTCTTTGTTGTAACTTACGTATTCCAATGTATGTTCAAAAACGTTCAGATTTACCCTTGTACTCACCGTATTATTCCTCCTTAGCTGGAAGTATTAGGCCTATGGCCTTTTCCTACTCAGAATTTGTTTTGAAACAAAGAACTGTATAAACCGAACATGGGATGGTGATGGCGCCTAGTAAGGGCTCGACGTAGATGTGAAAACTCAATACCTAAAGTTAGGAACTAGGTCTTTACTGGTGAGCAAGACTGGAAAGTTGAGTCAGTGCTCAAGATAAACTGCTCTGTCAGGCAAATGGCCTCGCCACTTGATGCTGTCCTTTAAGTGCAGGTGGATAAGCTGACATTCCTAGAAGTCGTACTAAGTGTTCCACTTGTTGGTATCCTTATTTATTCCCGAATGTCTACAGAGAATGTTGGGGTATTGTTTGTCGATGGTTTAGATACATAAGTAATATATTTATTAGTGATGTGATTGGTATAAATGTAATGATATAATGTTGAATGATGATTCCTTGGTGCAGGTTAATTGACGGTTTAACTTGAATAATTGTTGATTACGAATAATGAGATGATATACGATATGATATTTGTTGAGTGCGGTTCTTGTTACACGTTTCGTGCAACTGCTTACCGTTTAACTCTCAGTCGTCACTGTGGACAGTCCTGTCCATATATAAATGTTTATTTTTACATTTACACACGTTTATTTTTTCATTTACACCTTAATTTACAGCATTCCTGCTGCATCTTCTGGAGGTCTCGGCTATATTGATAAGCCTTTCGTGATTTGCCTAATTCCGTCCAGACAGATGCCGAAATATTGCAGAACTTTCAGCTGCGACATAGAAGCCAAACAAACTTTTGTCTTTACACATCTAATTACACCATATTCGTTCTGATGGTTCACACGCTGTCGTACTCTAATCAGGCTTCAATACGAACCGATGGTCTGAATTATAGGCTATCATTGTTCTGCATGTTCCCCGAATTGTTCGTAACACTCAGAGATTACAGCCATGTTCTATATTTAAAGTTCAAGTTCTGAACCCTTTGTTAATGGTCTATTTATAAAAATGACAATATCGTAATTGCACGAAGCAGATTACAGCGCGATAAGGCGTACAACTGCAGGAGGTAGCATTGTGATACATGCAACGTCGGTCGTGTATGAATGACGTACAGGCAGCTGTTATTTTGTATGGTACGCCGTTCGGGCGGGATCTAGGTGTTGCAAGACGTAAAAACATTACGGTATTCTGCGATGTGGTGCCGTGTAGTCTGGTAGAAACTTACTGACCTTTTGGGATGGAGGTGAAGCCTCGATCTTCAGGGTAAGAGAGATTGGTAGCCTATGTCGTGATATGAATGATGCGGTGTCACTGTGCTAATACTAGATGTAGTTACCGCATGGGCCGTGACACATCATAAATCACCATTTGACTCCTGTTTTCACATCGTCATTAGTTATAGATCATTTGTCAAGTTTTTGGCCGGTGAAGAACACAGGCGAGCTGGCGTACGTGTCTACTATGCGCTTGAGGTAGCAGGGGCAGGATGTTTGTTTTGTGTCGTCCGTCATTCCGCTTTCCCCTGTCGCTGTCCTTGTGCAAGTGACTCGCTCCTAGTTTCACCAGCCAAATCTAACAAAATGCCTGCTCCTAGGCATTATTTTATCTGTTTCGAGAGCTGAAACATTTATCTGTGAGGCTACACTTTGAACACTCTTGATATCCTAGTAATAGCTCTGAATGATGAAGTAGAAAAACTTTGATTTTTAAGGACGTGTTTGAAATTGGGCTCAAAATTTGTGAAGGACAAATTAGCTTTGAATGAATCGATTACGAAGGTTGGAATAATTTAAATTCTCGGTAAAGATGCAAATTTCACATTGAACTCAGCTAAAAATAGCTAGGCAAACTGTGCCTTTTTTCTTACGTCTCGCCGTTTTGATATCCCTTACCAATGTTGAGCAGCAGTCAGCCAAATTTCTAGGGTTCCATTTTCCATGGTATGGTTTCTGCATCGTGGATAGTCTTTGATGGATTCACTAACAGCAATGAGTTTTTTCTTGAGGGGAGTGTGATTTCAGAAAATTTCAGGAAAAAACTTTTAATGATATATTGCTTCACACCATTTTTAGACATTGAGAAGGTTTTTCAAATAGTGACTCTCAAGTTTTCTGTACTGAAGTTTCTTAAGAAATATGTAGTCAATCTTTTAAATGCTCTAGAAGCTGGTAAGCCTAGTTCAAGTTTACTAAAAAGTTTTATCGAAAGCGCTTTCTCTCGTGGTTTTCTTGTTTGCGGGCTTAAAAGTATCTGTTCTTTGATTTTAACGTAGCTGATCTAACAATATTTGTTCCGGGTAGAGAAGCACTACGATTTCTGTTTCATAGACTTAACAGAATGTTTAATTACACCACGTTTAATATGTAGTGGCGGCAAGAACACGTTGTATGAATTAACCATAGCCTGATCGTTGACGTGTTATTATCCTGGAAACGATGCTTGTCGAAGTGGCCACTGTTTGTTAGAGTAATATCGTTCCCTTGCGCGTCTGTGCAATTCACAAGGGAAGCAACAAAATTGCATATAGCGCAGGTGAAAAAACAAGCTAACCTCCAATCACATTGAAGTCTGTATAAAGATATATGTTGAGAATATTTACCATATTGGATATGTTTTATAAGGTGCATATTGTGGCATGATTTCTCCGCATGGACAGTATGTGCTGTTGGAACTGAGGGGTATTTGTTTCCTTTATGGGACAACAGAGCTTTCAGCTTCATCTTCGCGAAATCGATAAGCAGGTGTCATCGTATCTGTCATCTTGTCAGTCTGGCACTTCTCATGAGAGCGTCTGCTTTTTTAGAGGAGCTTACGGAGAAAAAATGGTACAAAGTAATTTTGACATTTGCTTATTGTACCGAATTTTCTAGCACTTTCCAACATTTCAGTCTAGAAGCCTAAACTTTCTATTGCTTTTTTTTTTTTTTTGGCAAGTTAAGGTCGTGGGCAAGATGCGCAGGGCTGTGTGAGATGTTAGACGAGGAGGCTATGTCGCTCAGTAGGATGGCACAGACACTGGATCAACATTGTGTTCATAAACTTTATGTTATTTGTAACGTACATTATCTTGATTATATAAAATCGCGTTCCGACAAATGTACACTCTTTATTATCTGTTATTTAATACAGTTTATATTAAAAATAGTCCAACATGTTTCGAACTATGTCACAATTCATCCACAGGGACTCTATTTATTACACCAGCTATCTACGTATGGTACTCATTAAAATATATAAGTTGGTTTGATAAAATGCCGTTAACTGTGTTGAGTTTTGGACACTGTATCAGCTACTTCATGCTCGCCATTTGTTTGCTAGTGGTATATATTTTTAATATAAACTGCATTAATTAACAGATAATAAAGAGTGTACATTTGTCGGAACATGATTTTATACAATTGTGTTCATATTCCTTCAGTAAACCATGCAACGCTTCGCGATTACATATTTACACCCATTTTATTTTGGTATTTACGTCTCACCTACCACAGTCTTGGCAGTAACAGACTTTCGCTATGTAAACAGGCATTATGGCTGACTAAATTTATATGTTTACGCTTTGCAGTAATGCCATTTGTGTTTATTAAGCAGAAGTAACAATCCGTTAAATGTTTATTCGGCTCTCACCATGTCACTGGGACTTCACTGGCACTTCACGAGACCCATCTAACCAGCCTGCCAGAAGGCTGAAGAACGTAACAGAACGTGTAGTATATGAGGCGCTACTCTTGTTTTGTTTGATTCAATACTTTTTTATTCTTACCGTGAGACTGTGGCACTGTGGAATTGTGGCCTTTAATGAGCCACTTTGCTTCCACCGGAGGACTGATGAACGAATATGGAACGTTAGTGGGTTGATGACTGACAAGGGAGAAAGGAAGAACTCGGGAAGTAGCCTCTCTTAGTGCCGCTGTGTCGACCATAAGTCCTCAGATTGAACTCAAACGGTTGCTGTGAGAAGACGGCTACTGTCCGCTTAAGGTATGATGCGGGCCAACCAAATAAGTTCGCAGGCTTTTTGGTGAGAGTTCATCTTTGAAATTTTAAAGTTAAGTCTCGTTACGCGTAACAGAATTCATTTTCTGGCATGAATCAGTATGCACGTACGCCAAAAAAATGAAATAAGTACAAGTGACTAGCAATTAACGGAATCCACGCATAGAATACACGAAACTGGCTGAGATAAATAAAATTGATATGTGAGTTGTGCGACTAAACTGAATAAATATGGAGGTGTGTTAAGTATACATATGCGAGCAATGGCATGCGTAACCTCGTAAAATAGAGGAGCAAGTGGCAAACACGTCCCTTTTTAAATTAGAATAAAAATCTGAAAAAATCTAAATTAATATGTCACTAAAGAACTGCGGAAGATAGAAAATGTTTAACTTTCGTAAGTAGCGTGAAAGGGATCTAAAAGGTGTGCGACAAAATTTTTTTGACAGAACGAGATTGAATAGTGACTCGGCATGCATGTGGCTTATCAGATGCACACAAAAATTTGGTCGCAAAACCTGAAGAGAAAAATTGCTTGCGAGACACGTTTGCATATGCGTGAGACTAATACTGAAGTGGATTTTAAGGGTATGGCTTGTGAATACAGTCGAGTGGAGGGCTCTGTAAGACGCGAAGCAGCCAAGTGGTAACTTGCTTCGTAAGAAATAGTTGGTTCTAGCTAAAAAGGCAGCAGCAATAACAATAACAACAACAACGTCATCATTATAGGCCTGCCTGATTTAGTTTCGGTTTGCGTTGTTTTCTTTACGTTTTAGCACACTGACGATAACTTTCTGGTTTACCGTCACAAGAGTTGTGTAAGATTTTGCAGACATCTCTGACGTCAGCAGCAGTGCGATGTACATGTGTCATTGTTTGGAATTGTGCTGCTTTCTTTGGCGCATGTCGGCATTCAACAATAAGAGTACGACAACATTGTTGCTCTGCTCACATTTCTGCGTCACGGGTTGGTTCTACAGTCACGTAAATAGCGGGTATTGAGTCCTCAGTGACGCAGTAAGGGTGTGTGCCTCTTTCTTTGTTACGAGCAGTCGTACGTGGCTAGTAAGTCAGGTGCGATTACGCACGTGTCTTTCCGTTACAGACCGACTTTACGAGGTGAAACATTTGTAACAAGCTGTTTTGCTTGACCTCCTTCGTAATGTCCAAATTCTCCTCTTCAATGCTATTTTTTCCTCCAATGGCTCAACGGCCCCTAGTAAGCCAGGGCCTCCTCATTGTCGAGGCTGTACGATCACGCTCAGTTAAGCCGGGATTAGACGGCGCGTGGCTCGTCCAGTGACGTGACGTCACTTGCTCGGCCAACGGATCGGAACAGAAAAGACAATCTGGCTACAGGACGCGGCGCAGCTCGGCAAATGGCGGACCAGCGGCCTTGCTCGGGTAGGTTCGGCTCGGCTTGTGGAATAAGTCGTATTGTTCTATGAACTTAAAAATGTCCTCGTTTGACCACTCCATTCTAGCCAATACCAACTGTGGGACAGAAACTTTCACTCTTCGCACACCCCGACAGCAGAAAACAAAGACCAGACCTAAGTGTATACAGGCTTGGACGAGACTGGCTTGGCGCGTACAGTGCAAGCGCCGTGTAGCCGCTAAAGCTGCCCGCGCCGAGTCCCTTTGAGGATCGTGAAAAAACCGCTTCTGAGGCGATCCAACGAGCCTCGCTCCACCAATCACAAGCCGCGCCGCGCCAGGCCGGTTACACGGCGCGTTTGAATACGATTCTTTGTCAATGACGTCAGTTATGACGTAAAATGAGCCGAGCCACGCGCCGTCTAATCCCGGCTTTAGACACACCCCACTCGGTAGGACTCCTCTCTGGATGAGTGATCAGCCCGACGCAGAAACTACCTGACAACACACAACACTCACAAGACACAGACCTCCATGCCCCCGTGATCTATTCTTGAATTTCATACCCCATCCATACATTACAGTGTACCCTTTTGTGGAGAGCTAGAGAGATAAAGCGAACGCCATCCTTAGGACACAACTGCAACTATGTATCCTCTGTCAATAGTTATATTTCACCAACACATGAACTACACGGTGAATTTAATGTGAAATGTATCATCTGTGTTCTCCTGTCAAGGAGAGCAGGACTGTAGCGTAAATGGTCGCTACTAAAAGGGAATATGGCGGAAAGAAAGTAACGTGTTGTTGGTTAGAGCAAGCTTTGCCCGACGTTATCACACCTTCTTTTATTAGGAACCGTAACAATCTAAGTATACAGAGCTGCATATTTATATTGAGTTTTGCCAGTGCCTTTCTACACTTTGTAACTTTCCTGTGGCTATACGAATTTCGACGCCATATGCTTCAGCGATATGTAAGCTGTCACGGTTTACATATGTGTGTGGCAATTGAAATCCTTACCCTGTTTTAGGCCTACCTGTCGTGGTTATTTTTCTTTGGATTTGATACCTACTCCTGTCTATCCTTCTTCACTCATTTCTTATTACTTGTTGGTTCTGTTCTCGCTGTTCCACAGTATATTTTATTACATAATTTTTTGTTATTGTTTGTGTATCTCTCCTTTATTGGCTCTTTCTGATTAGTTGCACATTCCTTGTGGTTCTTTCTTGCTGTCCTTCCACTTCGTTGTACTGCTGTGCGTGTGCTTGTTTTCTCATGTCCACGGGGCCGTATTCCTATTCCGCTTATTGGCCATGGTCGCCTTGCAGTGGGCCTATTGCATTCCTTCTTGCAGGCTTTAGTGTCCATCAGGCAGCGCCTGAATGCCGCTTGTCCCATCAACTTTCTTTTCTGCGCTTTAGGCCTGTTCTGTCCCCAAATGTTTTCTCCCCAATAACTTGCCATTATGTTGTATATATTTTTATATTTCTCTATTCCATGCTTCCACCCGTTGCGTAATATCGCTTTCAGACTTTGTTTCTCAACATAATGGAGTAACGTAGATTCAGAGTTTGACACACTGTTCTGAAGAGAATATTGAACCTAAGAGAGCAGTAGTAATAGGAGGATGGGGAAGGTTACGTAATAAGAAGCTTAATATGTTGTACTCGTCACAAAATATTTATTATAACAAGGAGGACGAGCCCAGTCGCCTATATAACACATATGAGATGATAAATGATGTATTTGACCCCGTAATCTTGGAAGGAAGAGGCAACTGTAAAGACATAGACTTACATGGGAAGTCAATACTAAAATGGACCCTAAATAAATATGGAATGAAACATATGACTGGACTGAACTGATTCAGGATGGATTCCAAAGGCGAGCTCTGGTGGACATGGTAAAGATCTGGGCTATGACACCGGTAACTGATTTGTGATTACCAACATGTTAAGTAAACCTGCTGCCTCTAAAGTCATGTTCGGCCGAAACGTTGGTAAGCACATAACACGCTATACTTTATCATAGTCTAGAAGACTACAAACTATATAGTCACCACATGAAATCCTCAAGTCTTCCACGGTAAGGTTTCTTTCGATTCAATCGGAGGCCGGAAATTTCGTGACAGGCTGAGCTAACATCAGGATGAAGACACGCTTTCTGCACCCTGAAGTTGGTTGCTTAATGTTTGTATTATAAATAGACACATTTAAATGTGACCGGCAGACCGTTACTTACACTGTGCAATGTCAGAGAGCTGCGGTGCCAGTTCTTAGAATTTCCACTGCACTTTTCCTCTCCACGAATTTGAATAGCATGTATTTCATGTTGTACTGGATGTTGTGGTAAACGTGAGAGTAAGAGGCGATGGAAATGTCTTGCCTTTGCGATTGTGAAATTCATGAAACAACTCAAGTCCCCCCAGGCAAACTCCTTACTGCATCTCTTTAAAGCAGATTTTAATTTGTTTTTGTTACTGGGTTTTGCACTGAATAGGTTTAATGTGTCTTCAAAACCATACAAACCGGCAGAGGTGGACCGTGCCTCTATGATATATTTTCTAATATGATAATGACGTGCAATTTCCTCCATATAATTCTATCCGTTTGAAGAGTTTGACACGAATTGTATAACAATAATTTTTGAAGACATTTACCTAATCTTTTGCACAATTAATAAAGACAGGAACTGTAATTATTGAGAGTTGTCTCACATAACCTCAAATGACGGAAAAAACAAAAATTTATTGTTCTCCGAATTGTAATTTTGTGATTGGACCATTCATATCTGCGAAGGCGACAGTACGAGTGACATGGACGTGCTGGATGAGTATGCAGTGGCACAGTTGCCACAAGTATATAGTGGCACAGTTGCCACAAGTATATAGTGGCACAGTTGCCACAAGTATGCAGTGGCACAGTAGCCACAAGTGTGCAGTGGCACAGTTGCCACAAGTATATAGTGGCACAGTTGCCACAAGTATGCAGTGGCACAGTAGCCACAAGTGTGCAGTGGCACAGTTGCCACAAGTATGCAGTGGCACAGTTGCCACAAGTATATAGTGGCACAGTTGCCACAAGTATGCAGTGGCACAGTAGCCACAAGTGTGCAGTGGCACAGTTGCCACAAGTATGCAGTGGCACAGTTGCCACAAGTGTGCAGTGGCACAGTTGCCACAAGTATGCAGTGGCACAGTTGCCACAAGTATGCTAGTCGCACAGTTGCCACAAGTATGCAGTGGCACAGTTGCCACAAGTATGCAGTGGCACAGTTGCCACAAGTATATAGTCGCACAGTTGCCACAAGTGTGCAGTGGCACAGTTGCCACAAGTATGCAGTGGCACAGTTGCCACAAGTATGCTAGTCGCACAGTTGCCACAAGTATGCAGTCGCACAGTTGCCACAAGTATGCAGAGGCACAGTTGCCACAAGTATGCAGTGGCACAGTTGCCACAAGTATGCAGTCGCACAGTTGCCACAAGTATGCAGAGGCACAGTTGCCACAAGTATGCAGTGGCACAGTTGCCACAAGTATGCAGTGGCACAGTTGCCACAACATTAGACCTACTTCTAGCAAACTGGAGCCTGTCCATCTTATGCCACCATAGTGACAGGCTTCGTGAATGTGTATTTTTGAGACAAATGGCTTGGCAAAGGATCCCCACCGCATGACTAATAAATGACCAGATTATGGTCCTCTTGATTTCTTTATCGGGAGTTATATAAAGACGATGTGTACCAAATGCAGATGAGGGATGACACTGACGTGCATCGCCGAATAATCGATGCCCGTGAGTCCATTACACTAGAGCGGTTACAAAACACTTTGCAATTTGCGCCTGCGCGTGTTAAAAACAATGCAGTTTGATTTTTTTCATATTTGTGTGAAAACCCCATGAACGAGCTCTGTTAGTTTACGAAATAAACGCTATTATAAAACAGACTAATTGATAAGGATGATTTTATATCGATACATAAACATATCTTTAAATATAAAGTTATCGATATAAATTAGCATCCCTGTTTTTTTATGCATCATGCAATACAAGCAATTACGTACGGCCATGTTTCTGTTTAGAGTGTGTGCTTTTGAGAACTTGGTGTTTGCTGAGTAAACAGTGCAATCAACACTAGCTAACAAGAAGCACATAATTTCAATCACGTGGACTGCTGGTGGAATGATATAAAGAGCTGCCATATCCTAACATTAGACTAGGTCGATCCCAGTGGTCTCGCCGTCTAAGGTGTGGGTCTGTGACCGCTCGCTTGCTGGGATTGCGGGTTCGAATCCCGCCGGGGGCATGGATGTCTGTCTCTTGTGAGTGTTGTTTGTTGTGAGGTAGAGACCCCTGCGACGGGCTGATCACTCGTCCAGAGGAGTCCTACCGCATGTGTGTGTGTCTCTGAGTGTGATTGTGAAACATCGATAATGAGGAAGCCCTGGCCCACTAGGGGCTGTTGTGCCATGGGGAAAAAACATTGAACTAATGTTTCCCAAAATGTGAATTTTTATTTCAGGTAGAAATTATTAGTTTTTTATTTTTAGAATGTATCATTTGACGTTCTTATTTACGAAATCATATTCTATGTATTTATCATGCTGGCCGATTGTAATCTAAAGAACCAGTTACGGAAAAACGTAAATACGAAGGTCTGTCAGAAAATGAGTTGAAAATGAATATGTTTTTGATTCTCCATTTTCGGGTGTAATAAGAAGAGTTCAGTTAGGACTGTACCGCTGTCCCACTACTATTTCACAGTCACTCCATAACTGAGGACTTTATAATGTGGGTCGAATTTCTCTATTCCTTTTCGATAGAAGTTTCTGTCCTGTATTGTTAGCCATTGTGTCACAACTCTTCCATCTCGCTTTAATTTTTATAAATTTATGACCGCCAAGGGGTTGCTTTAGCGCTGGAAGCAACTGACAATCGCCAAGCGAAGATTTCTCCTGATATAATTGCAGTCAGTATAGTTCTTTAGTTACGACATTCTACTCCATATAAACTTATTTTCTGAGTGACACCCGTAATTACCAGCATCTGTATCTGTAACCTGTTATCTTTTTTGTTATTAGTTTTTTATTGTGTGCAAATAATTGGATGTAGAATTGTTCTAGTGAGTTCATATGTGGTCCTTTGTTAGCTTGTTTTAGAACAATTCTACATCCAATTATTTGCACACAATAAAAACAATTCTGTATCCAATTATTTGCACACAATAAAAACAATTCTACTTCCAATTATTTGCACACAATAAAAACAATTCTACATCCAATTATTTGCACACAATAAAAAACTAATAACACAATAGATACCAGGAGAATTTAACCCTCTATTCAAATTTGTTTACAACCTTCAGAGTCGTCACTTTACGTGACTTTGACCTATATAAACTCCCACCCTGATCTTTGTACAGTCAGTATGCCTCCAACAAATCTATAGTAAAAGCAGAATGACTGTTACAGGTATGTACGATCAACAACCGTTCTACCATACAGAATTTTAATTGTAATTTTATCTTAAATATTTTAACTTAGGGACGTTTTAATATTGTTTTCAGATATCAATAACCAGGTACATCTAACGGCATTGTAAGAATTTTATATACCAATAATATAGCTGTTGTAATTTCAACGAAAGAGCCCCTGAAGATGAGCCTTATATAGGCTAGAAACATGTTGGGCAGCATTTAATAAAAATTGTGTTAAATAACATAAAACTGTGTACATTTGTCTGCATGAGATATATATAATTAAAAATATACGGTACAAGTAACGTAAAATAGATGAGAGTGTTTGGGGTGAGGGTGCTCACACGCTTCTTAATTCTTATTCCTCGTCATTTATTTTTGGGATCATAAAATCATGGAGGACGAGATGAGCGGAGCATGTAGCTTATATGGGGGAGAAGAGAAATTCGTAGAATATTTTGTTCAGGAAACCTTAGGGAAGGGACAGCTTGGAAGACGTTGGCATAGATGGAGGAATAATGTTAAAATTGATTTTAAATAAATAGTGTGTGAGTGTGGATAAATCGGTTTGGCCCAATAAGAACCCGGGACTGCTCTTGTGAACACGGTGATGAACTTTCAGGATTTTCTTCACTAGCTTATTAGCCAGTAACTCCTTCTAAAGGGAGGCTGCTGCATGGAGTTAACTAGTAATGCTGGCTGGACTGAAAGTGAAAGAAATAAATAAAGAAAGCAAAGAAAAAAAGAAGAAAGAAGGAAATCAGTAAAGCCACATACGTACACATTAACCCTATACCTGCCATTCTGTTGTTGACCTAGCTTTGTGTAGTATTTTGCGTTTCAGTAGCCACAGATGGTTGTTCTACAACGTGACAGCAGCACGAAACGGAGGAGGAGTGTAGCTACATTCACTTCCGTGAATATTGCAGTCTCGACCTTTGCAGAAATGCAAATCCAATGCAATCGTGCTTACGTGTTCATTTAGAGCTATAATTTGTAATGGTGACTACGTGGAAGCTTTACATGTGCGAAATATATCTGGAGGAGGGAACAATCTAAATTTATTGTTGAAATTTTAAAGGCCTCCATACTAATGGGTCATAAACGAATATTTCAATAGTTTGTGCATTTTTCCGCTTACGTGCCTGCCTGAGTTCCTGCGCTGGTTGCACGGACAAAATGTAGTTCTGAAAATACCTTGAGAAGCCTGAGCTAGGATTTTGTCAATACTTTAATATAGACAGGTCTATAATTGCAGATGACGTGTTGAGACATGTACGCGTGCATATTTACATACAAGCTTTTAGTGCCTCTTTCTCTCGAGTATTCGTCTGAAGGTCGTGCTCTTGTTTCCACCTTCAGACACTGCGCCAGGGAAAAAAATGGAATACGAATGTAATCATGTTGCCTAAGAATGAAGAAACCTCGACCAGTTCCTGTTTATTACAGTCCAGTCATTGATGTGCAGAATGATTTAAAACATGAGATCTCGACCTCAGGTCTTATTGCTGAAGGCATTCGCAGCAGGAAATATCATATAACGCGAGTATGATTCTCAAGTGTTACGGATTTATCATTGCCTGACTGTTAAAAGATAGCAATAATGACTAGTGTTGTGTGTGATATATAGACACAGACAATGAGCGCACTCAAACAGCCATTTATGATAATAGCTGTGCTTCAGTGGCTCTCCATTGTCTATGCCCACATAATAGGCGACCAAGTACTTACACTCAAGATTTGTTGAGGAATTTCTAACGAGTATTAAAAACGAATATTCTGAGCCTCAAAATATATTTTCAGACGTGGGATATATAATATATAATACATACATGTCGTGTTTATAGCGGCATTATCCTTCAGGAACCTTTACCCGATATAAATAATTTAGTCGAAACTAAATCCTGATGGTCTGTGTGTTTATTGCCGAATGGGTGTGTAAGGTTTCTGCCCTTGCTGTCGATCAACTTTTAATCAGCTGTGATAGACATCATGCGGTTCCCAATCCACCTTATAGCCTGAACATATCGTTTGTCCAGAAGGAAAGCGACACAACCCCAGAAATACCTAACTGAACATGTGATATCCTCAAAACACATGATTATTATTCTGCTCGGAAGAACAGTGACACTAGCGCTTCCTCACGGCTAAGAGTCTAATAGTAGTTGTGACACTTTTCCTGTTAAAAGAAGTGACGTTTGGCAGTTTTGGCAGCCAACTCCTGTACAGAAATCATAAACTGTCTTTTCTGATTTGTGACACTTTTCCTGTTAAAAGAAGTAACGTTTGGCAGTTTTGGCAGCCAACTCCTGTACAGAACTCATAAACGGCCTTTTCTGATTTGTGACACTTTTCTTCCGGACTAACGATATGTCCCCACATGTTTCTGCTCTGCCCAGTGTAGGTAGAACGCTGACAACTTCTGAATACCTCATTAAAATTTGGGAAATGTGCTTTGTGTGAGAATTCTCCCATAAGTTAAATCTGGATAGGCCGATGTTGAAAATTGTGGCTTTTTTTTAATTATCCGGTTTTTAAAAGAAACTGAATAATTGGCAAGATAATGGAGGCAAAATTTGTAGTGTGAAATTACAGTTTATTTGAAAGTAAAGCTTGATTCTTTAATAAGTTAAACTAAAAATAAAGCTCATTTTACGTATCACGACAGCCCACGAATACACACCTCACCACTGCACATATTGAGATGGTCTGGAAATGTCGGGACCCTTCATGCAACATATGGTTCCTTACCGAGTTCACGAAAGCCCTTTACTGAGCCATATTCTAAACTAATTTAATAGCGTCTACACCCTCACACCACTTTTCCTTTACATTCATTTTTAACACTATTGTCCCATTGTAAGTTTAAGAGTCTCATGTGGCTGTCACTTTTCATACTACAGCTTTGTATGGATTTCTCATCTCGATCAAGCTGTTTGGTCCCCACTCTTCTTATGCACCTTGATTTTCGTATTACTTACCGAAATAACAAATATTCTCTATATATATGTAGTTTTATGGATAATCCTATTATTGTGTCTCTTTGTCAAAATATTTTTCTCAGCTTATGCTTTTCAAACACCATTAATATGCATTTGTTCTTTAAGATTAAGATGAAAATTTATACCGATATCGTGGCGAAATATGTTTTAATGTCTTACTGCCTTTTAAGTTCACAAACTGTCAGCTTTCTGTGACGCAATCATATCTGAAACATAGATAAAAAAGACAGGGAGGAGAAATATGAAGGTTAAACTCAGCAATGTATCTGTTTATTTATGCATGCTTTTTGTAATGGGAAGACGGGAGATCTTCCGTAGCATATATAAACTTATTTTAAATATCGTATATACCTTTTATTGCACACACAGTCTTATGTGGTTTGCAGCTAGCTGTGCTTTTACTGCATGTCCAGCGGAGACTTTTAAGAGTGTTAAAATTAAATGGTGAAATTGCAAAACAAGTTATTAAATGTGTCTAGGAAAGTTTCAGGAAGAGCTTCAACGATTAAAATAAATTCATTTTACTAGAATTGGGTTTTAATTATTTTTTAAGTTATAGATAACGATATATATGACACTCTTTTTTAATATTCGAATACAATTTTACATATGTTTTATTACAGAATTCTTTTACCATTTGCAGTTCAGTAGTAACAACATGTACCACCTGCTCTATTATTAACAGTGTACTTTGTTGCACAGTGTACTTACGCGTTCTGTAGGTTTCTCAGAATAAACAGTGAACATTTCCTGCAACAGCATTAGTCAGTTTTTATAATGTATACAGGATGTTATTTGTGAGGTGGGAACTGAATTTTTATATATGATCTAAATAGGTTTCAAATTTTAAAAGGTTAACGAAGTTTGTGTTTCAACGTTTCAGTCATTTTCGTTCCCTTTTTCTGGTCGTAAATAACTAGGTATTGAAAATTTATCAAATTTTGCAAATTTACAGATTACGTATTTTTACACTTAGTTATGGGCCTACTAGGAGTGTTTTACGTGCTTAAATTCAGTACAACAAAATTTCCAGTACTTTTCTCTCAATCGAGACAAATTATGGTAACTGTTTACACTACGTGCGGTAGTTTATGTATCATAAAGATTACTCATAGTGACAACAGAACCCTCCCTTGCATAGCAGTCATTCCACTCATTGTTCAATGACACTGTCTTTTTCCTATTACACCACTAAACTACAATGAAAATTTAGGTCCAGGCAGGAGTGTCCAAATTTCTTTATTTGTTTTATGGTCATATGGTGTACATCCTGGAAATGACTTCTATAGTTTCTTCTGCATTTATTTCAAATATATAACCGTTTCTCACCGAGTCTTCAGGGCATGTCCCTGATATGATAAATGTTGAGCAATGTGTTTTCATATGCTGTCTGTGGTATGCTAAATGCTGATCCCTAGATCATCAAGGTATGTCTGCGAAATAATTTTTCCGCAATATCTTCAGGCTTATGCCTGTGATGTGATAATATCTTCAAGGTATGTGTCCTGTAACACCTTAATTACGGCAATGTTGTGGATCATCATATGCCTTCATAAGTGGACAGACGTCATGGAGATTGTGTTGAAATTAAGATGTTATCCGGGCAGGGACATTGAAGCACAGCACGTCCTTGTTTCCAGGAGCGGTAAGGGCCCAGTGGACCACGACTCTCAGCTGCAAAGAGTCAAGAAATTGAAGCCTTAGTATAAATGGCACTGTCAACTTATCGAGTAATGTTTATGGAACATAGGGCTGCAAAAGCATTTAAATTAACATAAAAACTTTGTATTCCGGTATGTTATTGCCGATTGTAGAAGTTAAAAGGTACAACGTTGGCGTGGCCTTCAATGGCATAGGGCCTAGAGACCGTTTCGTAAAAATCAGTCATCTGTTTCAAAAGTTGGATTGGAGGACAGACATACAGATTTAGACGCACACACACAGAACACACAAATTCATAAAGTTAGAATAATGATCTCACAAGCTTACTTTTCAGCCCACCTTCATTCATTTAGGGAAAGAAGTAAGTTTATGATATTGTAATATCTCTCTGTATGTGTTTGTGTGTAAGTCTGTGATCTCCATTAATATTTTGAACAATTCGCTGAATTTAATGAATTTCTTTACTGCTTCTTGAATATCTGAGCAGCTCGTTTGTCACCTTCTCCTAAGGAAATTAGGTGCACGGAGTTTGCAATTTATTCTAAATCTGAATGTGTATGGAGCTACAGACCAATGCTTGCCAGGGCTTTGCGTTGTACCTCATCTTTGTGGACATTTGGTAGGAGTCTTTGGAAGGGGGATTAACCCATCGCAAGGTCTCTACCTACAAAGAACAACACAAACACACAAAATAACTTTGACATGCATCATGCTCCGCATAAGGTTCAAACTCATGTTCTCTATACTTGAGCGGTGCAACACAGTGTTGACTGTAAACTGCGTTGGCGCTGTGATTGTCAGTGCTGCCCTTGGGCGCAAGCCAGCCGGAGTTGGATGTTACCTACTGATCCATCATTGCAAAATTTAGGAAGAAGGTGCAGTTGTAGCAATTAGCGCCTATCTTCTTTCGTTAAACAAAATGTACCGAAATATTTAGTTAAACTTAGGAAGTGCCTAGGCTAGTTTCGATCCCTCTTAACAAGAGACTGCAAATGAGTTTTACCTGGCTTGGTGATTAAACATGGGAAAACCACCCTTGTTTTAGTCGGCACTTAAAACCCTTTCTGCGCTGTTGGGACGCCTGGGGTGCTATAAACCCGGTCTATATAATAGGAATAGGCAAATACCACCTTTTCTAGAGGAACCAAAGCGCCGCTTTGTCAGCGAAGGGCCAACCAAAAGGTTAATTTTTAATACTTCAGAAGTTACTGTGCGCTAGCATTCCTACTGGTATTTGGAATCACATTCTTGTTCTTACTCTCGGGTTCTACAGGCGACAGAGATTTTAACGCGAGCATCTACAAGCTCGAGGTGGCTAACAGAAACAGTCATATATGCAACACAGAATTGCGTTGTTGTCTGGAATTGAGTCTGTATGTGGACTGTGTAACCCAAAGCCTCCCCTGTCATTCCCCGAGACTTGACCTCATCCCCGCGAGTTCTCAACAACAGATCAGCTGACACCAGTCGGGTCATCACCACCAACTGCAAGCAATGTGAGTGAGCGGGTGCACTGTTTTTCAAGGTGTGTTGCTCAACTGATGGTCTTCTGAGTTCGTTAACCATGCAAGTAACAAATTTTTTCCGATGTTTCGGAGGAATCTGCTGCCTCCATATTCAGAGTAACTGAAATTACTTTAGACCTAAAACAAGTTGTCACATTACAGGTGTAGGCAGCACCTTCCTCCGAAACGTCGGAAACATCTTATTCTGCAAGGTATAAGACCCCAAAAGATGATTGAATAACACATTTTGCTGAATGCTAATTGTGACAGCCTGGAAGTGGCTTTCAAATAACACTACGCACATAATCAGTGTCATCTTATTTGTTTCTGTGTCATCTCGGCAGTGTAGCTGAAGTACGTGGATACGCACCTTTGGATAGATTTCGAGAACCTTGAAGTTGTTTTTATACACATAATCCTGACCAGCCTTCAGCGGACACCCAGCTTTGCTACCGTCGGGCAAGAAGACCTGAGGACAGGCGTCGGTCCCATCCACGCCGATGAACGGGAATGGAATTCCCGCAATCTTAGCGTACACGGTGTTCCTCAGAGAAGCGGCATCTGCATCTGGAAGAACATGGTGTTAGTAGAGTTGACATGTGATCGTATGAATACTGTTATGAAGTAGGTGGGAGGAAATGAGTTATGCCGCGATAGGCGACATCAGTTGCAAGACAGCCAAGCTTCTGTCTTCGTTCAGATTCCGCTTCTAACACGGCAATTGACAGAATCAAAATTTGAGTGTTAATTCAAAAGACTTAAGCAATGACTGATTTACACTTAAGAGGATGTTAAGATTAGGTCTGAGGTTATTTGGATATGAAATCGTGAAAGTAGTAAGAGGACTGAGAAATTGGTACAATTAATTAGGAACTCCATTATCTGCTTATCAGCTTTCTGAAGTAAAATTGTGTGTATATTTCTCATTACCCCAAGTACACTAGTATGTATTTCGTTGAGCAGCTGTAAGCGTAAACTTGCGTGTATTCACATATACTTATATATTACCGGTCACAACTATTGTTATCTGACTTCATATGGTGAGTACACTAAGGCTGCTATCACACGGACCACTCAGTGGCCGGACACGCATTTGCCGGCGACTGCTACTCCTTTGGGTCTTACGGAACTTTGCAGACTTGACACTAAGATTCTGAGTGACAGCCACTGTGGCCGAACAATAGCTATCCCCGCCAGTGGCTGGGACACTGCAGCAAGATATATTTTCATGAGAGCGTTCATACGAGCCACAACAGTGCTCAAAATAAATACAAGCAGAGTGTGTGATGTGGACATATTTATCTTAGAAATGACGTCAGGGCTACGTGAGTCTTGTTAAACCACTTGTGTGTCTGTGGCTGGGACAATAGTGGCTCGTCCAAAGAGTGGCCCCTGGAAAGCAGGCTATTGGCGACAGGCGGCTCTTCTCTCTGTCAGTCTGTCTGCGCCTAGCCACGTTCTATCGAAATAGACAAACTATAAGGTCTACTCCATTTCCAAGATGAGCGTCGATTTACCGGGCGTAAATTTGAGATCCAGCATAACATTTGTATTCCTCTTCAATTTACAAGGGGGTTTTGTGCAGTCACTGATATTGTAGTTGTCAGAAAGTGGATGAGCTCCACCTGAAACAAAAATACACAGGAATTATACTGTGATCGCATATGCATGCCATTTAATAAGCCTATTTGAGCTGCATTATTACAAGAATAATATGGAAAGTTATAAACAGGAACCCCTTTCAAAAAGTAAAAGTAAAGTGAGTCGTCAGCTTTAGGCCTTGGTGAATCCTTTTTACCACTGACACTTGACTGAGTAAGCCACAGAACCGATCTGGACGCTTTGCAAAACAGATATATTTTTGGCCTCTGCCGGCAATCGAATCACGATTCCCAGGTTGTCCGGCCCGTATCCTGGTAACTAACTATATCGACTACGTTCTGCCGGCTCACGGAAATGTTTTAAAGTTGTACGAGTTATGTCATATTAAAATTCACCACCAACCGCCCTTTTTGTGTAAGAATGCAGACTGGGTCAGAGCTAATTTTTAGAAAACCACTAACTAAAGAGGGCGTGACCGGCCATGGCTTGACCTACAAATTGTACTTCCATAACAAGAGTGTTGAAAGCAGAGCCATCACAACCGTAACATTTGTCTTATAGTTCTGAAGGTCGGACAGTGTGAGGCCATGTCAAGTCTCCGGTATACTTCGGTACTTTAAGATCTTGAGGCCAACAACCAAAGTGTCTGGAACCCACTAGGTCGGGAAGGCAATTGTCCTTGTGCTACGTAGTTGCCACGCTTCTGCCTGTAGTGACATTGACTGTCGTCTGTGTGTGTGTGTGTCTGACCGATGGGCCAGCAGCTGTACATTTCTGAACTTGGATTTTTGATTTTGACAATCTGAAAACGAACTTGAGGTACAGCAGGATTAGCAGTGCATCCGATACCCATGTAGCGCTCTGAACGTACATTGCAGACTGGGACGAGATCATGAAGAACACGCAGCCACTCACGCCATATTAAGTAAATAAATAAATAAATAAACTGTAATTCTATTGCTTGGTTATCTTCTGTTTTGCTATGAAGCAAACATTATCCCTTTTTAAAATACAAGTGCAACAGCAATTCATTTGTTCATTTCGCACTTTTTATATTAAATAATAATATTATTCTTTGGTTTATTACTATTGATATGTATATATACCAATTATACTAGCCTCGAATTACAGACATTTGCAGTTAAATGGGTTCCAAGTTGTAAGGATAGCAACTACGTATTTATTTTTCTCATATTTTTACGAAAGCTATGATTATATAAATTATTTCATTGGGATGCTGGCCAGAATGTTTCCCTTATTGAGTCGCGACTGAAAATGTTTTAAAGTTTGAAGAAGACTGAGTTACGACTTGCTGTGGGGCGCAACAGGCCCAGTTATCCGTCAGCTGATACACGACATTTGACTGAACCCCGAGAAAGGAAGCTGATTAACTAACCAACATACTGACTTGACTAATCAGTCAACCAACTTATTCTTAAGACTGGCCCGTATACTGCGCCCGTCTCTTAATTCACTTATCTATTAGCCACTTTTTAGAGGCTCTTTGGTATATCAAATTCCCACACTCCTCTTTTCTGTTGCATCCCCCACCCCACAAAAATTTTGTATGCAGAATTGTCTTCTTCATTCACAGGTCTTAATTTGGTCAGCGCAACAACAGTGATATGGCATGATCTTCTAGTGCCGAAAATGAAAATGCGTGAGTTTTGTATCCGCCACCCCTAGCCAAATTCATAGCAGTGTTAGAAATATTTTTACTAGGCGACCTGTACAAAATTGAAGTTTGTTCTTACATGGTACCCCCTACTTCACTGTTGAGTTCTAAAAAATTTCCGGACACATTTTTCCAAACAATTTATGTTATTCCCTCCAAGATAGAATGCATATTTGTTCTCCACCCCTAGCTACATCCCCAATCGGTCGTAGTCAGGAGTTTACCACCGTAACAATATAAGGCGTCCTGTATAAATCAGAGATTTTGGTAATTTAATGTACCAATTACTGACTGCGTGCCGCTGAGTTTCAAATAGTTCTTTTCGAAGTCTTGCACTTTAGCCACTAGTGCCAGACCTCTTACTTCTCCATCACTACTGTACGCGTAGCCCATCGTAACAGCTTAGATCTGCGTTTATCAAAGTATGGGCTGCGGACCCCAGGGCGCTGCCCGGCTTATTCCGAGGTTCAGCGAATCCACATGGTTCAGCAGCTAGTCTTCTTCAGCTGGACGACGCTTTGTTTCCTTATCTGTCACAGTCACTGCGAGCCACACATCTGTGTTTGTTGTGAAGAATGAAATGTGAATTCCTTTACAGTGGTTGTTGAGTTTATATTAATTCTTTGTCATGTGGGGTTCCACGAATTTTACGTTTGGGACGGCCCCCATATTCCAAAGATTGAAAGTCACACTGGCCTAGATTTTGCTATCATAAAAACACCAAGTGATCTATACGTCATTCAGTTACGAAGTTTCTCTTTATGCAGTATCCTTACTATTTTAAATTACCCTCCATCCCAAGGCAAAATCTTTGCTTCAGCAAGAGTTTGTGTGAGTCGACGGCCCGATAAATGCAATCGTGTAGCTACGTCCGTAGCTTAGATAGCCACTGGGAAAATCTGGAGAGTGCAGCAATGCAGTCTAGTGTCGCTTCACTAGTTTCATAAAGTGCTCTAGTCCCTGGGTATTTAAGAACTTATTTTTGCCTTAAGAGTGGTGTGTGAGTCGAGCTGCTCAGTAGGTATAATTTATAGCCTACGGTCTGGAAGACAGAGGATATCATGCTTACATTCCCGGCAAGGATAAAAGATTTTCTGTACTCCAAAATGTTCAGACCGGTCCTAGGGCCTATCCAGTCTCTCAGGCAACGGGAATCGAGATCTATTTCGCCAGGAATAAAGCGGCCGGGGGTTGAATCTGACCACTCACGTTCAACTGGTGCCAGGGTTTAGAATGAGTGGAGTTATGCCTCGACTCTATTATACGCCTTTATCTCGTGTAAAGGAACAAATTTACGTTTACGTTTAGCGTGGTGTTTGTGTCAAAATGACCTGGCTTTGACGGAATATTTATGTGTTATGCGCATATACAGAGTGCGGTAAATCTCCATGTCCAAACTTCTTGAGGTAATACAAGGGACCGAAACAAAGATGTATTGTCGAGCAACTGTATGTCGGAAGTGCGTCCTTCAGTGCCACGGACCATCAAACTGTTGCATTTGTTCACTGCCAACAGCAACGCTTTACAATCAACGATTGGGCGGGCGTTGTGCATGACGTTTTGATTGGGCCTTACTTATTACCCCCACAGCTTAGTGCACAGATTTACCGGTGTTTCTGGAGAAAATGCTAACAGAATTGCCGGAGGAAATACCCTTGTCTCTCAGGAAAAACATGTGGTTCCAGCACGACTGGGCTGCGGCTCATTTCGCACGTCAGGTCCGAGAACTCACCGCAACTTACAAAGATCGCTGGGTTGGACGGGGCTTGCCTGTGGCTTAGCCTCACAGGTCACCGGACCTCACACCATTGGACTTCTTTCCTATTGTTTTGGAAAAGCCGTATAAGTGTGCAGTGTAGTAGAATACCAAAGGTAGAAGTGGGTCCAATAGTCAACTGTTTTGGGCAAGAGACACGTGACAAGTAGGCAATGTGACACACGTTACTAACGGTGAAGTATCAGCCAGTTAAGTGCTGGACTTTGTACTGATAGAGGTTTATTGCACTCCAGCAGAGAATTCGCGTTGTTTGTCTCTTTACGTGTATTTCGAGCAAACAATCAGTGCGTTAGTGAATTTGCATGAAACTCTGGTAGTGCCTGGTATGTATCTCGAATCAACAGAGTACTTCCGCTTCTGAAACGACTTGGATTGTTTGTAGTTTAGGGAACAAGGTGTCTCGCAACGTGCCAATAATATTACTTTAAGGAAACCATGCTAACTGCAGGTAAATACAGTGTTGCATCGTCGCAACCGTTTTTGTCTTATTTCGTAAGTTACAATGTACACTGCAGTATTCAAAGTTATTATGAAACTTCAAGAAATTTCATCGCCATTTTGATACTTAATTAGGAACTAGCATCCTAAATCTTTGAATTATTAAAACTTCTTTTTTTGAAATTTTAACCTCTGGGTTGTGCACCACGACGTTCGTGTTTAATGACACACCACAAAGATTACAAGTCGATTGTAATTTATATATTATATTTTATATTTTATGTTTTATATTTATATATTATACATTCTATGTCATTTATGAGATCTGCAAAATTTTGCATTTTTACCTTGAATTTTAAGTTTTTGTATAAACACCTGATGATGATCGGTTTGGTCGAAACATGTTGCGTTTGAAAAATAATAACAGATTCAAGTTGTGTCAGATGGAATACACAGTGTTATTTATGTAAACCTATATATATAACGGGATGGATAGCGTCAAATTGATTGTTAAATACCCCACAAATATAATGTACAGCTGTTACAGTCACAATGTCTGCAAAACTCTGCCTCTGTAATAATGATGATGCTGCTTTGCTAAGCGGCCGCCTGTGTATAACAAATGTTCCTCGTTTTAGTGATAACAGAATAATGGAACACGTGTTATATTCATAACTAAATAGGACAGAATTAATTCGGGTAACGCTTCCTCAGGGATCCCATTCGTCCCGAATTTACCGCGAGAGTCCAGGTTTTTTTGGTTTTAAAGAGACCTGTGACGGTGTGTAGATTACTGATTGTATAGAGTCTGGACTGAGAGCCCGAGTGATAAGGAACGGATATGTAAAGAAACGTAAATAAAATAACTGAGCGTCTGAATTTCAGTACTGATCTTCTCACCATTATTTAATTTGTTGTGTCTATGCAATTAGGTGTTCTGAGTTACCTCGTTTTAGTAACATTAATAAATTACTCTGCTTTTCTTATTTCGTTACTGAAACACGTGATTGAAGGAAAGTTAGAAGGAAGGATAGAAATGACGGGAAGACGAGGAATAAGACGTAAGCAGCTACTGGATGACCTTAAGGAAAAGTAACGATACTGGAAATTGAAAGAGGAAGCACTAGATCGCACTCAATGGAGAACTCGCTTTGGAAGAGGCTACGGACCTGTCGTAATACAGACTACAGAATGAATGAATGACTGTTTAAAAATTTTGTCTTCTATCCCCTCCAGCCTCCATCTAAATGTTATCAAGTGCCCCGCTTTTGCGTTTTTAAAAAGTGGGATCCCTATAGTTGCTACCATTCAGTTCAGGGTTTTTGTCTTAATATTACGTACAACTCTTTTCCGAAATGTATTTTCGCTGCTGTAAATGTTTAGCAATTTTGACCGACACGCGGGTTACGCACGATGTAGGGTCTAAATCGCGAGTAGGTCTTCATAGAATGTGTCCGCTGTTTTTGTCAGGTTTTCGCCAAAATTTAAATGTACAGACAAATTTCCTAAAACTCCCAAACTGTCGAATTACATGAAAATATTTTTGAGTTGTAGTAGAGTAGTTGCATTCAGACTGACTTACAGCCAGACGTCTTTTCTCTAACTTATCATCGCGACGACATCAACAGCCGTGTAACGTGGAAGAAATAACTGGAGAAAGGAACAGATACATAGAAATCATGAAGGTACGAAGAATAGGGAAAGGAAGCGAGAAATAAAACATTCAAGAAGCGAATTGAAAAATAAAAGTAAAGGTGGGAAAATGAGACAAGAGGAGACATGGCTGGCAATGCACGCATATCGTAACATTGCGGCGTGTTCCTGTGACGTTTATACCTTCTCGGCTATCCTAACAACCTGATACCATTTGGGCCGCAGAGAGCGCTTTTATTGCGATTTTACTGACAATAATAAAACATACTTAGGTCTTCATGTGAAGTGCGAGATATTTTGGCCTGATTTTAACCATATTTGGAATTTGACAAGTCTTCGTAAAAATTCCCAGTATGAAATTTCACGCAAATCCATCCAACGGGAGCCGCGCTGATATATATTCGGACAGACGGACAGAAACACGTGAGAATGGACTGACATGGCGAGGATAACAGGCAGTTTTCGCGACAATGCGAACGCGCATGGAAAGGAAAAGCGAAAGTAAGTTGCCGTCATGGAAGAGGAAGAATGAGGGCTACACACATAGCGAAGGAAAGAGGGGAAGAGAAGTAGAGAAATAAGAGAACGAATGGAAAGCTGAGAGTAGGAAAAGTGTTGCATGCTGGTGCTTAACTCGCACTGCGTCACGATACCTCAGCATATTTGTCAGCAGCACATTCATTGAAAAGCCGAGAGGTGAAAGCCCGTCCTCAATACGAAGACCACGTGTGCCCGCATGCACAGCCGAGCTCGTCGTCTTTAGCCTTGCGTACGATGAAAGAAAAATGCACACATACGTGCTGTGTAGAGGTCGATTGCAGATTCTGCTTTTAATTTAATATTAGTGCTCGGTGTGTTTCTATTACCGGGCATGTATAAGGGTTTGCCCATAAATGCACTAAGCGTGATCACTGAAAATTGATAAAGAAGAGTGAAAATAAAATGTTCAGTTTCTGAAAGTTTTGTCTACGGAGTTACTGCGAGTAGTTTTAGAGTAAATGTTCTGCATTGAGGGGTTCAGCAAATATCGAAGCGTACTAGTTTGATATTGACTTCCGGAATTCCACTCAGAGATCTGCGTGTTATTACTCTCCAGAAGAATGAAAAAGAAATAAAAAAGGAGAAAGATGAAAGTGAAAGGTCCGAAGAAAGACAGAACACAGAACAGAAAAAGAAAACCGTTCTTGATACCCCAGGAATACAAATAATTTTTAAGGAATTGTGCAAATGTGATAACGATGACTGAGTTAACCTCTGATATAACCAGATGTATGACAGCATGCGTCCCCATGTCGGAAATAGTGTACCAGTCCCGTCTGTCTACTTTCGCCGCTTCTGGTTAACTGGTTGAGTAACTGTGAACTTCTTTCAAACACTCTCTTAAAAAGTCGGTTACTTTGTTAGTCATTCTTTCATGTATTTATTCATTTATTAATTTGATTGGTCATTCAGTAAGTCTGACAGTGAGTTTCACAGGTCCAAATTAGTGTTGGGTTAGTGAAAGAAGTTACGATAAGCTGGGAATGGAACTCAAACGCCGTGGGTGGAGATGGAGGGTCCAGATGTTAGTACAGAAGTTTGATGGGGAAACCGCTTGTAAAAGGCCATGTGAAATACCGAAAAGGAGATCATTGGTTAAGATTAGACGGATAAACTTAATATTATTCATTCCGTACATTTTATCTCTATATTTATACTCCGAAAATTATACAAATTGTACATTTGTCGGACTATAAATATATTAGACGAATATTTTGGAGGTAGGGTAGGAGAATATGATATGAGTGGAACGTGCTTAGCATCTGGTAGACCCTTTATCATAAATTGTGGTTATGATGAGACAAACTTACTGGAATGTCCAACAGACGTTTTGCACCTTACGACCATTCATCAGATACAAATCTTCTTGGATGTGACGCTGTGTCTTTGAACGAGTAGTTTCCGATGTGCTGCAGGATCGTAGTGCCTTCGAAACGTCGGAAACTGCTAGGTCAACAACACAGCTTCATATCCATGAAGACTTGAATCTTCAGCAACACCGCTGTCAGAACATTAATATCTCAACCATTCGCTAGTCATTTCATTTAGGACGCGTAAATTCGCGTCGTCCTCCATCCGTGTTAATATAATTAACATGTGCTTGACAGTTTTTTGATTTCATTATCATTTCTACTTTTGTAATGATTTTGTTTGTCATTACGTGTCTGGCCTCTTTTGTAATTAAAAATTAAATTTCAATATCACAGTTTTGCACGGGATTTTCATTGCAAATACTTAAATAACAATTTTCTTACACAACTGAGCAGCTATTAAAATCGTTAAAAATAGTTTAAAATTTAATCTTTTCTTGTTGGATGTTGTCAGTTTCTTAATTATGCGGAAGCTTTATGTTTTACACATTAAGTACACGCACTGTTCTAGTTTTAATGCATTTAAGAGTAGGTAAATAAAAACGGGGTTTTACACCTTACATGATTATGCAGCGTCTTAAACCAATGTGGTCATTGTATTCACCGTTTTTTCTTTTCTGATGCTGGGACACCCCTTCTTCTTAAGTATGAAACCTCTTGTGCCTGTTAAAATTATAATTAATCGCCTGAGCATATGTAGACCGGGGGGCCCGCTTAATGACCGCCAAAAGCGGGGGCAATGTAGGGGATGTGTTAATTAACTATGTATGGCTCGCATTCCTTATCGAGTTGCAAAACTGGGTCCCGAAATGTAAGAAGTAGGCTCATTCTATGGACAAGTACTGCTTTGAGCACCATGTTTGACTTTACCCTGGCACCTGCTTGCACGTAGCCAGTGTACAGAGTAGAAAGATGAAGGTTGCAATGTGCTTCTCACTTGTCTGTGTCACTAATTTCGAAGTTTTCGTCTATTTACCTCTTTAAAAATAAATAATTTTGTCACGGAAATTCAACAACGCTAATACCAAAGGTCAACTTCGACGCTGTCGTAAGGCAATTCTGTACCCCTATCGCTCTATTTACAAATTAATTTAAATTTCGCTTCTCCTCCTCTGTCTTCAAGGTTGTCGCTTTCCAAGTATCACTATCAGACGGCAGTACTCAGTGATAATTGGTCCGTATAAACCTGTTTCTCCGTATGTAATGGACTAGTCAATTGAAAATAAATACATAAGCAAGCGAGTAAAACCTCATTAAAGAGATTCGAGTTTAGAAAGTATGCTTGTATATTTGTCTATCTTATTTTATGATCTGGTCGCTCTCTGAGGAGAAAACATGGATTCGATATACAAGTGGTTTGGAGCCTGAAGAATACAATACTGTCTGTTTTGATGTACGACACCGAGTGGTCTGGTAGAAATTTATGTTAGTTTCGAAGAAACTTGTTGCCTCCATTCTCAGTGTAGTACAGCTCGGTGAAATTGTTGAAGTTTTCTAAAGATGAGCTGAATAAATGGGGAAAATAAGTACGTAGTGAGGAGTTTTCGTGCCTTGGGGGCTTATAGGATAAGTCTATGTAAGAATCCATGGGTTAACTTCGGAATTCGATGTGAATGAGCAGGTGAGAAATCCGGTTGTGGTACCTGCGTTGAAGTCCTGTATACCGATGAAATAGGCTAGGTGAGGCCCAAGAGCAGACGTGAGCAGGTGCAGTTGTCATTGGTCTGAATAGCAGGCCACGAAGTCGTATAGAAGTGGAGGTAAACCGTGGCATAGTCATACACTTTACATTAGATGGATGTGAGTTGTGTGTTTGAACGCTGCACCTGCGTTTGAAAACTCCCTCGTGATGCCGATTTATTAGAAGGCCGGATGAATTCAAATGCCTGAATGTGGTGGCGAGAAAAACATGTACTGGGAATTGAGCTCTGACCGTCCATACCGCGGTCAGCATTAAGCGAGTTATTTGCGTCTGAGTCACAAGAGAAGGAATCGTTACAGAATAAAAATAACGCAAGTTGATGTTAGTTACGCAACCGTCTTCAAACAAGACCCATTACGCAATTTTAAGTGATTCGGTTACGTAAACGCCTGCACGTTTTTTGTAACTTTTGGTAAGACCTGCATTCTGTAGAGTGGTTCCTTCTCTAGGATTTATTTTTGAGCGAGAGATGTCTAAACCAGTCATGGGCAACATTTTATTGTACACAAGGGCGAACTGTAAAAATCTTGTCCTATCTTCATCTTTATCTGTACTCGTATATTTGGTTGAACAGACATTTATATTACGTTTCAGTTATCAGTAAACAAACACTAGGAACATATAAATATAAGGGAATGATACGACAAATAAGATTTTTAAGGCTTATGTATTGTCCTGTTTGATTTTATGGGCGAAAGGACGCAATTTGAATAGTTTGTAAATATCGGCTATTTCTAGTCTCTAGAGTCATTAAATTAGTTCTAGGAATACATTTGGAAATCTGGTGGGTCAAGTACGTTCCACGGACCGCAGATTGTCCACCTAGCTTTCTGCACTGAATAAATAATTTTAAAAATGCTTATAAACGTACAACAGTTGGAAGTTTTTTCTTCCACGGCAAGTGTCTATTTGTGATAACTATGCGACTTGTTACTTCTTTCCTTTTGCTGTTTTTGGTGATAGTGGAGCAAATTTCTGTAATCATTTGTCCCATATTTATTCTATAGCGCAGTCCTCCAAATAGTGAACAGTGAAAAGTTACAGTATTAATTACTCAACGGGTATCACACTGCACTTTATTTTATTTTTTGTTTCCACGAATATTCGCTGAATAGAAATAGGTTCTAAACAAAATAATTAGCATATAATAGCCTATGAATATATATATATATATATATATATATATATATATGTGTGTGTGTGTGTGTGTGTGTTTATCTTTTAAAATCTAACTTTTTCTGTATAAAAACTGACAGATATTTAGATTAAATATGAGATTTTTCTGGGGGTTTTCATCTTTTTTGACTGATATAACTTGAATCTATGGAACTGCGTCATTGTTGAGGTGCTAATAATTGCCCTGTAATACAAGACATTTACAGATTTCTCTAAAACATGAAAATTTATTAGATATATTCACAAGATGCTATTATTGGCTAACTCGATCCAGCTGATTCTATTTAACGTCCTGATACCCTCTTTGCTCTATATCAAAATGAAAGGTTATCAGCCGTTTATGTTCAATCTTTCAAGTTGTTTCCTCACTCAGATTTTCCAACGAAACCCTTTACCAAACAGACGAATTCTTAGCTCTCCTTCTGTGCAACTTGTCCCTCCAGTTCCTTTTCCTTGATTTAACGAGCCCAACATTGGCGAAGAGTATAAATTGTGAAGCCCTATTTGCACAGCGTTCAGCTTCTATTGTTTTACTCTCCAAGTTCCAGATGTTCTCAAACACTATGATTTAATACGTATGTTCTTTGCCCAGGGTACGAGACTATACGTATAATTCACACACAAACAACGAGAGAAAGTGTAATTTCTTGTACTGTATTTGTCTGTTTGTCTGTACCCACTGGATGTCGCGCTGGACTGTTAATATACGCCTGGTTCGTATTCAGGAGGTCCCGAATTCAAATCTCTGGCCGGAGACTTGCTAACCTAGCAGATTTTCGTGGTTCCTCTGAGTCAGTTCAGGCAAATACCAGTATGACGTAGTCGTGTCCTTACACATGCTTTTAATCTCAGGCTCCAATGATCTTGTCATTTTACGCTATGTAGGGAGCATTAAATAAACCAAAAAACGAAAAAGAATGGGGGGCAATTGGGAAGGGGGGAGGGAACTGAATTGAATGATAGCAAGAATTTCCGGACTTCAACTGCTCTTATTTACATAGTGAATAAAATTTTGATTTGTGACTACTTAGTAATGTAAGCCTTAATTTGAATGTTTCGTGACATTTTCAGTTTTATGAAATAATTTTCATACTATAAATCCCAGTCTTATCTATGTTCCGTTTTATTTTGATTTCTTCATTTTAAGTCCTGTGTTCTTGCTGTCATTTGCCCTTGGTGTTTGTTGTTATTACAAACTGTTACATCCAATTTTCGATGAAGTTTGTGGAACGTAATGACATTGATATTTGACTGATCTTAATACAGAGATTTATACGATAAGTTTCTCTTTTTGAGAAGTTTATGCCTTTTTTTTTAGATTGCAATCGCGTGTCTTATATCGGTACGAACCAAAACTAAATAAGCTGAACAAAATTAATCGCATTTCCTCAGTATATAATTTAATCGAAAGCCGTTTGAAGAGATGAAAGATGCGAGCTGACGGACACAACCTCTTCTACATTAATTAATTTCACGTACTTTGTGTAAGGGAATCTTAAATAATGTTCACAAATTCCTATGTTAAAGTCGTATTATATTGTACTTACCGGAACAGCTTTGCACTGCAGTTGAGAAGGTGTAACCGATGAAAAATGCAGGAAGAACAAAGGCCACAACAAGCTTCATATTAACAGCTTGGACGTTCTGCTTCTGAACACTACAGCTGTTTGTAGGTAACTGCTGGCGACCTACCTGCAATAGGAATCTGAAGCCGCCTTTCTTTCCGACCCTCTCCGATGCTCAGTTCAGGGCCAGTCTTCTAAAAGGATACTCGTACAAGATGGGACATGGACGTCGTAAAAGGAGATGGGAGTAACTTTAGGTAAAAGGAAAAACTGACCTTGTTAATGTCATGAAGGCATGTAGGGGGAGTAGAAGTATAGCTCTATTCATTTATAATCTCGGCATTATTTGGAGGCTAGTCGTTAAATTCACATTCCGGTCGCTTTACCCTCGGGACAGAACACACGACACCCATTCAATAGGAAGCTGGGTCGGTTTCAGAGGCGGTCTTGACCTTGTGGAGATGCGAAGAATCTATTTCGTCTGCCGGTTATCGAAACCCGGAAATTCCAGTTGGTTGCCTAGTCATTATACAGACTACGCTGTCAGTATATTTTTCCAATATTACAAGAGGCGGTACGAAATTACGCCACCAATTTTTCTCTCAGAAACTACAATTACAATTGTAATTAAATTTACATATATCATAGGTACAGTCTTTATAAATTTGAGATTATTTTTCCACAAATTCTCCTTCATTATCAACACACTTTTTCCACCCTTGCAGGAGACGCTCTATGCCGGTCGCGTAAAACTTTTTGCTGAAGCGTTGAAGCTCTTCGCGCACGCTCTTTCAGCTCGTCGTCTTCCGCAAAACGGCCTCATCTTAGTGCATCCTTCAGGGGGGCAAAAAGATGGACGTCGGTGAGTGCTAAATCGGGACTGTAGGGAGGATGAGGACTTGATTCATTTCTCTGTTTGGCCGAAACCTTCGAATTCGTTGTGTTAACTTCTTTAATGCCACATATCGCTCTGAATTGCTTGTGGTACCTCTCTTCAAGATTTCCGCTAACAAAGTTCCTCCATTTTCCCTGAAGACGCTAGGCATGACTTTAACCGCAGATGTCTGTACCTTTGATTGAATCTTTTATGAATATATATATATATATTCCCGTTAGTAAATTTGCCACAGTGGGACGGCGTCATAATGGCTTGAAGACGAACCAGAGTAGGGGTGGCCATACAGTTAAGCTTCGGGAGCCGCAGTTTAGGAGGCACCTTAAGCAAGAGCCATGCATTAATAAAATAGAATAGAATAGAATAAAATAAAATATTTTTCCCTCTTATTTGATGGTTTCTTATTCTGTTCACCCAAATACAATAGGTCAGGGTCATATAGTTATGTGTCTCGTTTCTTTAGACAATCTCTTAAAACGTCATTCGCCATTAGTCTTGTGTGCATGTAAACTGCCTGTATATTTTTTACAGGTAACATGAGCAAGCCTCACCGGTGACGAGCGCGAGCCGCGTTGTGGCCACCCCTAAAGTAGAGAATACCAGTCATATTTTCAACAATGGACATAGATCGGTTTTGCATTGTTAAACGTATTATCTTCTAGCAACCAAAATACTCGGCAAGAAAGAGAACCTAAAACGCGTAGCCCTCTACGAAAGTGTATACGATATACGAATATAATTATAAATAAGTCTATACACGTATGATATGGATCAGTGTGGTGACGCTGTCTACAATCCCAGGATTCGATTACCGGCAAAGGCAGGAATTTTTTGATCATAAATTTGAATTATGTCTTGTGGCTCTATGAGCCTCATATTCAACGCAAGATAAGCAACTGGCTGTAGCATTAATTTACTTAACTGTTTCATTACGTAAATACACTTGTTAATTGAAACTGTTTACAAGAGGCCTGAGTTTTGCAGTTACATTATTTGAAGACATGCATTGCTCAAGGATGCCGATCCCAGTGGCCGTGCGGTCTAAGGCGTGGGTCTTCGGCCGCTCGCTTACTAGGATCGTGGGTTCGAATCCCACCGGGGACATGGATGTTTGTGTTGTGTTAGATGTATGGACGATAGCATGAAACATAAGGTGACATGCAGGACAAAAAGGACTTCAACAGTACAAATGGATCAAAGGGGAAAACCCAGGAATTAAAAAAAAAAAAAAAAAAAAATCCCATCGGGAGCATGGATGTTTGTGTTGTGTTTGTTGTAAGGACGGTAGCATGGAACGTAAAGTGACTTGAAGGACGAAAGGATTTAAACAGTACAAAAATGGATCAAAGGGGAAAAACCCCAGACAGGTAAAAAAAAATTCCACCGGGGGCATGGACGCCTGTCTCTTGTAAGTGTTGTGTGTTGTCAGGTAGAGGTCTCTGTGACGAGCTGGTCCCTCGTCCAGAGGAGTCCTACTGACTGTGGTGTGTCTAAAGTGTGTGATCGTGAAGCCTCGAAAAAACGAGGAGGCCTAGGCCCATATAGGGCTGTCGAGCCATAGAAAAAAAATTGCTCAAGGATATTTTAATTACTCTATTAGAAAGGACATTGGAATTCTAAGGAGAACTCTCTTATTAAATTTCTTTGTCTCTTGCCCTTCTGTCAACCGTATTATTTTCATTTTGTTTTCTCCACTTTTGTTAAACACGCACATGCTGTTGCCACCAGAAGACACACAGTGCCATTTATGACACTGAGAGGAACTACTTCCTCTGTCAGTCAGTCATGAACTGCCTCCGGTTTTATACATACTTTCGCTCACTTTAGCCTTTGCAGATTTTTTCTATGAAAATTTTTCAGTCTGGGTTCGGCGAGTATTTTTTAGCGATGGTGCAGATATGTATATGCGTGTTTTTAAGTGATCGCTGACCCGACATCCTCGCCAGTCAGCTGGAAATATTGTGGTTTCAAGGTTGATACGAGTGACATAGGCACCCTCACGTCTGTTCGGATTTTCTCTTTACTTTGTTTGTCACTGAATAGGTTAAAAGGTACAATTTGCCTACACAGTAGCTTTACAAATTTGACAGCATACGGACAGAAAATATTTTATTCACTAATAAATTTATGAATGTTTTGACTGAAGGATTAGCACCCTAGCTTTCGTGGGGACGGTGCAGTTTTCAATTTTCCATATTCCGATTAATATTGTTCATGATTTTCGCACTTATTTCATATAAATTCCAGAAATTGCCCTAAAATAGGCTATGATCCCTTCTTCCACTTAATCTTAATTCCCAGTTTCTCATTAACAGTCATTTAAACGTTTTAAGCTAAATTAATTTTGTCTCTCCGATCTTTAATCTCGCATGACGTGTTCAAACCTTCGTGAAGATATGCAATTCTGAAAAATAAAAGAGAAGCTGAATTTACACACATACGCACACACACACACACACACACACACATACTGTATTAATAGGTTGGGTGTTAAAACGCGGAATTCTAACCCTACGGTAGCCTAACGGACACTATGCCAGGAAACAGTGTAACTTAATTCGTTGGAACATGTCAATATTTTCCGTTTCATTGAAGTGCTATGTACTACAGGTGGGCTTCTTACACATTCCACGATACGCAACCCATGTAACTGCTCATGTATGCATGAGTTCGTTGCTATTGAATCTGCTTAGAATTAATTTTGACAAAGCAATTCGGAGAAATGTAAATTTACGCTAACGTAAATACTGTATGTTGTTTCATACTGTACTACTAAAATCTTTTTTTGTCGACATAGGTTTGGCAACAAAGGGGAATTAGCCCAGGCTTCAACGGTTGTGGCCGCGGCTATAGGACCATTTTCAGATTTTTTTATCATTTTTCTTTTGTTTATTTTTTCTCTCTTTCCTTTCTAACTTCCCATTTACACAATTTTTATTTCCGATCTTCATAGTTTCCTTTCTTTCTGCGCTCTAGCATACGGCTTTGCCACTTGTGACGGAGGTGTATTCTTTCTGACATATATTTGTCCTCTAATAACGGAAACAAACAGCATTTCTGATGAGAGGTTTGCATTTACTGCTATTTCCTTTTGCACATATTGTACTCGTATTTCCCTAATCTATATACGCGCGTGAAGTTGGATATCATTAGATTTCATAACGTTTCATCCTTAGAGAGCTTTTCAGTTAACACGCTTTCTTTAGTCATTTGACATTTAAGAGACAGTATTCCTCGCGCGATATAAAATGCTGACCACATTGTCACTCATTATAAAGTATCTTACGTTGCGCAATTTTATACAAGCGAAACAACCGGTCTAGTGCCAAGGTACCTTCAGCTTGTGCAAGGGTAAACAGCTTTTTCCACATGTTGGTCATATATATAACGCATATCTCTCTTCTTGGAAGAAACAATAAATCAATAACTTGGCATCTAAAAGACCCGGAATTTTCATGTTCTTGATTTATTAAATCTTAATTTATTTATCGACACCTTTTCAAATGCACAGAATATGTAGCTTCTGGCAGTAGGGTTACTCATCAGTCTCAGCACTTTTCTGAAAAGACTACGAAGAACCTGTCAGCACAACCGACGCTGTCTCGATATTCGAATCCGGAGTCTCCCGATTATGAAGCAAGATCCCAAACACTATGGCACGATATTCACTTTTTAAAGGCATTATTTGCCCTGCTACTTATATTCACATAGAGGCATTATGGCAATTTTTTACATACTTGTTTGTTGTTAATATAAATATTTAGGAATGTTCGGGTTCCATAAAATTCGGGGAATTTCTTGACTTGCTGAGAACCTGTTAGCTTCTCGGAATCACCGTGCTTCATGGAGTTAGTTAGGGTACATTTATGTTTACGGTATTAACCATTTGAAGTTATCAGGCATATTTTTCGGAAGCTACGTTTCCTGACTTAGAGATGTTAAAATACCTTGAGTGTCGTGTTGTTCACTTTACGCTGCACTCCTGTGACATAAACGAAATCAGTATTGCGTAGTTAACGTAAGGCGCCAGACGCAGAAGACTATTGAGTCAAAAGTTTTAGTAGTTTAAATACGAGCAGAAGATGGTACTAAGAAGCAGCATTGGAAAACACAATGAAATCGGTATTGTAGTGTACAGTTTTACCAAAAGTTTCCGTAGCGCGCCTTTACAGAGCAACAACTGTTAGTGCGTGTTAATATTCTGTAAAGATTAATGTTTGAAACCTCGTTCACATCAGCCAAGTAGCCTGAATTCAAGACACTCTAAAGCAGAAAACTGAAAGCAGTTGATGAGTGTGACGTGTTTATTCTTCAAATTCGTATTTAATTGTACTGCAAACTTCATCTCGCTTTTCAATGGCAGTAGAAATTAGTTCAACTTTTTACCTAACTTTGAGGGACTTGAATGAAAACATCGTAAGCTAAACTGCTACTTGAGTTTTTGTTTTATTGAAGGGCCCCTCAGAAGATGCTACGGACGCACCGCAGCCTTGAGGCTTATTGTGCAACCCTGTGATGAAGATGATTAATTTCTTTTCGTCTTTCCTTGTAATGGAGCACTTCCCTTTTTTCTTTTTTCTATGGCTCGACAGCCCCTTGGGGGCCTAGACCTCGTCATTGTACGACGCTTCACGATCACACTTTTTAGACACACCACGTTCGGTAGGATTCCTCTGGACGAGGGACCAGCCCGTCGCAGAGACCTCTACCTGACAACACACAACACTCACAAGAGACAGACATCCATGCCCCCGGTGGGATTCGAACCCACGATCCTAGTAAGCGAGCGGCCGCAGACTCACGCCTTAGACCGCACGGCCACTGGGATCGGCTGTAATGGAGCACTGGTGGAATGAAATTGACATGGGAAAACCGAAGTATTCGGGGGAAAGCTTGTCCCAGTGCCACACTGTCCAACACAAATCCCACATGAACTGACCGGGGATCGAACCCGGGCCTCCGCGGTTAGAGGCCGGCGACTAACCGCCTGAACCATGGCACGGCCTACTTGAGTTTTTACCTAACGTCAACAGACGGGGTAAGGGGAATTGCTTCGTGGCTGTTGACAAGGTGACTAAAAGGCTATGTTCTGTTAAGTGAGTTCATGAATTGAACGTTTTCACATGGAGTGATAAGTGGAGTAATGGATTAATGCAAATTTTTGAACACGTGGGAAGAATATAGAATGTAACGTAACGTTGAAATTGGTAAGAAATATAACTGACATTTGAGATGTAAATGCAAGGAACTTAACACTGAAGAACTTTAAAAAAATAAAGACCATTAGATGAGTCTTGATTCAGAAGTTTAACAGAATTATGGGAGCAGAAAGTTTTGATCTGTACAAACCGAGATGGGTGTGGTTTAAAAAAGCTGAGAGCTTCTTACAAAATGTATCTGCTAAGGTACCGTTGACGGCTATCAGCACACGTGACGGAAAAAAAAGATACTGATTTTTTTTTGAGCAAGCTGTTTCCATCGGCAAGGTGACTCAAGTTTTTTTCCTCCTATGGATATTGCTTCATTGAGTCATGTTGTTTTTTTTTCGGTATTATCGGCCCTGTCATAGCTAATATTTATTTAAAACTTTCCGTTGACATTCTTTTGTGACTTATGTAGGAACCTGCAGCTGCTCAGGCCATCCTTAACTGTTTAAGTTTCAGTCTTTACTATATGTTCCGTCAGGTTTGAGGTACATAAACTCTGCATTCCGCCCACAGATTGCATTTATTTGTTTCGTATGATTCTAAGTCACCACCAATTGTTTCTCTGAACAGAATTACTATATTTGTATTTATGTAATGAAGCAGATTGTTCTCTGTGAGGTAAAAACTGAATTTTTGTGTGTTATTTAATTTTGTGATTCAGAAGATTAATACATATACTAGATACATCAAACTGATTTGTTTTCTTCATAAAATTTCTCACCTGAACAAAAGTTTTGTTACCCTTATTGCCATACACAGTTACTCTTTCATTCGGTAAGGGGACAACAGATACAACGGCAGCAACATGAAACGAATTGTCTCCTTACTCGAACCAGCAGACTTTATCAAATGAGAACTTTAACTTGCAATCACAGTAATGGAATTCAGTTTACTTTACTAGTACAAACAACTGCCTTGAATGAGTATTTCAAGATCAGAGCGTGTATAGTCAGTGAAAATGTTATTTAAAAATGTCCTTCAAGAGCTATAATGTGTAAAAGGGATTTACAGTGAGGTAATTACAGTGTCACGACGCAGTAATTTTCCGCTGAAATTTAAAAAGACTTTATGCTAGTTCATGGTAGGAAGGTAGGTTTTTGTTTTACTTTCGTTAAAATTTCGGACTTGAAGCATCAGGAATGGTAAATTATAAACAAACGCGATTTTATAATTTATAAATGCCTTGAATGTCTGAAATGGATTTTTCGAGTAATTCATTTTGTACGGCATTTAGATTGCAGCCATCTAAATTAGGCGCTATTTACTCTAGCAAATGGTGACGAACTATTCGGAGGAATCTTTTTCCTCCTTGAAGGCGGATACTGTATCTTAACCCAGAAGCCCAGAGTCGAAATTTTCACATTTACAAATTTCATATTGTACTGCATTCATACTACAGAAACGGCCCCGAAATTACAGAAAAGTCTGCTGTTCGACACGTTATATTCACTTTGTATTTCACCAAATAGGCATTCGTATAGAATTTTCGACTACCATAATTTACGCTGTTCCAATCTTTTTACGATGATGCGTGTTTGAGAAAAATCTATGGAAATCAGTGTCAGCTTAACAGATGGTAAAATTGTTAGGCAAGTATTAAACATTACTACGTTTACCTATCCACTTTTGGTGTGTTTCCAAGTGAATTTAAATTTTTTACTTTCTGAAGATCAGTTTCGTGTGGAAGCTCTTTTGTATGTATCCATATCCTGCAACTTGCGAAAGGAACATATGAAGTCGAATGACACAAGAGATATCACGGTGTCGAAGGTACGTAAGTTACCGCTATTCATTGATTCTTAAATTATTTGACGACACTCTACCGCGCTCAAACGTATTTTATTGTCGAATAAAATGGGAAGTTGATGAGTAACATTAAGTGAAGATGTATAAGGAGGTTGTCATGGCATGACTGAAGACACAGTCTGGAGGTTCGCGTTTAGAGACTGAGGAAACCTTACTCAGGATAGTCTGTAACACTAGCGTATATATCGTTTCTAGAGAAATCTTATTACAAGAAGTAAAAAAATGATGAAAATAATATTTTAAATGTTTGTGCCTCCTTTTGACATAAGTATAAATTATAAGCATGGAAAATGCCCTCAAAATGTCTATCATTTCGGATCGTAGCAGTCCGAGCAGAATATGTCTTGTACTTTGAATTGGTCGCCTGCCCAACAGAGCCAACAGCTTATTCATGCATGAAGCAGATTGTTTGTAACACTGTAATTTATTTGTTGAACTTTTATTGTGTAGCTTCTTTATTGTGCCAGCACGCAGACGTCAAACTGCAGTCATGCTTCCAAGTCTGAAATACGTCGTGGACCTTGTGCCTGATGCAAATGATAAGCAGCTGGAACTACTCCATAATTATAATTACATCAGTGGCTCCAAAATTACCTTGTATAAAATAACATAACAAAACTAAGCACTTCGGTTCAACTGTAATGCTTCTTTCCTTCTTGGTTGGTTTAGGTTCTCGCCGTTGAATAATTAACAGTTCTGTTTCCATTTTGGTTTCTCATCCAGGACGTAGGGTATTATGACTGAGAATTTTCTTAGTGTTCCACAGATCCACAGTCAAATTGCGATGTAATGTCTTAAAATACATCATGGTTTCTTTATTCTGCATCGTTTACATGTTATTCAAAGTTTTTCTCCAGATGTTTGCTCTTATGGGATGTTACGTAGCGTCGTTAGGTAGTTAGTTACCGACGTTTCGGGACAACCTATCGGTTCCGTTAGCAAAAGTCAAGCATTGTTTTTGGACTGCTTGACCTTCGAAGATTAGACCGAGAGATTATCCCGAAACGTCGGTAACTAACTACCTATCGACGTTGTGTAACTTCTCAGAAGGGCGAAGATTCCTTTTACACCGCGGCGGAAGTCTGAAATCACGCATATTCTTTCTTCAGTTTGGCAATTTATACAATAAACTTTTACTTACTGCAGTTTGACTTAGGAAGTAACGCTTTATTCTGAGGTGACTGGTTTGAATGTCGACTGGAGCACCAACTGTCCTGACTGAAACTCCTTTTTGGTTTTCTTCAAACTATTAAAGGAAAATGCCGGAAGGTACCTCAAGTTAGGCCAGATTGCTTTGTCCCACATGGTTTTCAGCTTATTATTCATCACTCAGCCCATCATTCATGCTGTATAATGTGAAATATTAAGAGCGTCGTTAAATAAACTAATAAATAAAACATAACCCTCGAGATTGAACATTGTCATTAAATAAATTAAGACACGCAGCGGTGTACCATATTTGTAGGTAACTAGCACATAGCCGGCTGAAACTGTCAAAAACAAACAGTCAATGTTATAAGTTGACTTCACGCTAATCTACAGAGATACAGTTCTTTCGATTACAGCTGTACCAAATATGACAAACAGCGATTGAGTGATTTGCCTTCTGATATAAAATAGGTACTGATGGACGCTTTATAAGCTACAGAAATGGCTACTATTTCAATGTAACCATTACACATTCTTTCTTTTTCCAATTTACATTTAGTATTATTCCCATGCACATAATTATAAACAGCGACTGATCCGTCGAAGATGATGGGAAAATTTCTTTTACTTTTTCTCCATTATCCTTTGCGTATTTCTATCTCGTTCTTTCTTTTCTACCATATTTCTTTTGTATCCTAGTAATGGTGCGTTTTGTTTCCTCACGTGTGATAATAATTGACCTATTTTGATTTTTCCAGTCTCTGTAGCTGCGATTCTTCATATTGGCTGTATCATTGCTCAGGAGGGAAACTATGAAATCACTATTTTACTGACTATATACGTAGGCTATGCATTTGAAAAGTGCTTAAGAGACAACTTGATGGACAAAGGCAAAGCATAACATTGCCATTCTGAACGAAGCACGGTTACTCCAATTTTGATTGTATTTGACACGGCATATAGGTGCATTGTTACATTAATCTATAAAATATTTATGTTTTGTCCATCTTACAGCCTACCTCACTTCCTAAAATGAAAAGAAAATTGGCTTTTCGAGATCAAGTGTGTTGAGTTTGTCTGTGTGCCTCCCATTTCAACGTTCGAAACATTTGATCGATTTTCACGATACTTGACACAAAATTACGCAGTCTGTATACGCCTCTATGGTCGTAAGTTTTAATTTCCTGCAACAAGCAATAACAATATGGCGGACGCGTGAATTTGTAAGGCGGGAGCGACACTATCTCCACTTACTTTAGGATCTTGAAATGGCGTATGCTAATGGATCTTGAGATAATAAGCAATTTTTATTAAGGTAATATTTTTGTGTGATGTAAAGTAACAAGATGGCTGCCGCGTTGTGTTTCTTTTGCTTTCATTTTGATATTGTAAATTATGAACCGTTGAAGTCAGGCTCGTTGTATTCGGTACGGAGATAAATCATAAACACAAATTGTTTATGTAAGTCAAATACAATTTTTTAGTACCGTGTTTCTATTAGATATATGTCTAGATGCGTAGGAACTAGAATTTCTATTGAGTAGGAAAGCAGACTTTGAGTTCTTCTCAGAACTCCACGTATAACGTATATGATCGGGCCGGTGAGTTACGCATGATTGAAAGCATGGCGGAAGAATGCCGTGTTGGACAGGACGATATTGCATTTAAAGTGAGTTTGACTCAACAGTTTCTGCGTCCTTGAATCCCGACGTGGTGTTAGCTAACTCTACCAAATTAATGACAAAGATGATGTGTCAGCAATAACACTGTACTTTGTGCAGTACGTCATGCAAGGTTCTAACAGCGGTGAATAATTAGATTGTGGTCTTGTGGGTGTTTGTGTAATATAGACTATTATGGTAAGTGGTACTTAAATTTTAATGGAAATCTGCTGCCTCCTTCTTCAGAGTAGATGAAGATACACTTTCCTAAAAAATGGTGGTAAGCACCTATTACAATGCTGCGTGTTATAATTCAGAGGGCCACAAACCATATTCATCCTTTGCGATCTGCCTGCTAAGTACTGCATTGTGTGAATGCTGACCCACTATTTTGATTAGCCGTACAGGAAACTGGATGTAGTGAAACAAGCGCTAGAAGACTGCCTTGTCAAAATTACTCCTCTGATATAGAATTACGCTGACGTCAGTAAGTGCGAAGAATACACAGTACACAAGGCAGTTTACTGACACTGAAATTTTGATGCAACTTGCTGCATTCACGTGCAACGCGCCTAGAATCTTGATGGAAACAAAACGTGTCTGACATTGAAGTATCTCTTGTTCTGGGATATGACGTCATGCCACTGGGTAGTTGGTTTCCGAAGTTTCGAGACAACGCAGTAGTTTCTTCTCAAGGCTCGGCTTGGCCATGAAGGGGAATCAATTACCCACTGACGGGACGTTATATCCCAGAGGAAAGGATAGGCCTACCTCATTCACACCGCTTCAAAAAACTAAAAATTCGCATGGCTGATATAATTTCCCTATCCTCTTAATTTGTTCTGGCCTAGACTTGTGGGATAAGCTATCTTCACTAATCTTTCTGTCGGATCATCTCTGTAAACGTCTGGCTTCTTGATAGGCCACGACGTTTTAAGCAATCACAATAATCTAACCGTAATTTAAACCACAATATCCAGAAGATTAATTATTTAAGTAATAAATTCTGAGTCCGGAAAGCAGGCTACGTGACCTAATTATTTTATGGCTGAATGAGATTAAATAACTTTCATTAAATAGATACATTTGATTCAGAAGTAACAGGGTCCGTTTGGTCAAGAAATTGTCTGCTTTTTTTTATCTCGAATGTTAATTACAGTGTTGCCATTTTACTGTGCTCTGGACAGCTTCCGTCCACTTCAGACTTTCACTCACTGTTTCTGTGAAATCAATTTTAATCTTCTCTTTCCATACAATCCTACGCCACCAAATGACCTGTCTCCCTGCAATTATGCACTATCATATGTTAGTTTCTTTATGGTTTATTTAACGACGCTGCAAGAAGCTCAGGCTCTAGATCAGGCTCTGCGTCATAACATTCGATATCTGTAAGGCAAGAGACAAGAAAATTATGTATAAGATCTCATGAAATTAATGCAATATCTTTGTGTTATTCATGTAAAATGATAAATATTAGTGAGAAATCCAAGTACCGTGTGTTTAGTATTGCCTTTCAATTCATTAATGTTGAGCCTTTCGTCTTGAGAATTAAGCTTGCACTTGTGTTTGCAACACACGTTTTATGCTGAGCAATTATATGGAAGACGTTGCTTACATCAACTTCTTGTGTCAGAATATCACATAAAATGTCTTGCATTCTTGGCCTAATTCTGTCGTTTGGCAAATAGAGTAGCTGTAATTAAATTAGTCTCTTCCTTTCAGGACAATCACATATCTCTTGCATAAGGACATATTTCTGCTGTTGTCTGCAGTCTTCTAGCCTTTTGAGTACTTTTTGCAACTAAATATGTGGCTCCCATGGCAGAGTCATTTTTATTGTACGTCGGACCCAGAAATGTCAAAGCTAGCTTCTGCTACAACTTCAGTGTGGCCGTGCCATGATGCAGACGCTTAGTAGCTTACCTCTCACCTCCCGGTTTCGATCTTGGGTTTTTTTTACATGGTGAAGGGCCCCGCAGCAGATGCTACGGACGCACCACAGCCTTAAGGCTTTTTGTGCAACCCTATGATGAAGATGAAGATGAGCAGTTTTTTACCAAGTTTTACAAGTAATGGAGCACCAGTGGAATGAAATTGACAGGGGAAAACCGACAACTCGCAGAAAAACCTGTCCCAGTGCCACTTTGTCCACCACAAACCCCACATGGACTGACCCGGGATTTTTTTTTTTTTTTTTTTTTTTATTAATTCCTGGGTTTTCCCCTTTGATCCATTTGTACTGTTGAAGTCCTTTTTGTCCTGCATGTCACCTTATGTTTCATGCTATCGTCCATACATCTAACACAACACAAACATCCATGCCCCCGGTGGGATTCGAACCCACGATCCTAGCAAGCGAGCGGCCGAAGACCCACGCCTTAGACCGCACGGCCACTGGGATCGCTGGATCGAACCCGGGCCTCCGCAGTGGAAGGCCGGCGACTAACAGCCTGAGCCATTGCACGGCCTTCGATCTTGGGTTACTCCGAGTGCGATTTGTGGTAGACAACGTGGCATTGGGACAGGCTTTCTCTGAGTACTTCAATTTTCCCCTGTTAGTGTCATTGCACCAATGCTTCATACTCATTTAGTCATGTATCACCGACGCTATATAACCTCAGCAATTTACAGCGTCCTTAAATAATGAACATAAAAGTAATTTTAGCCTTAATTTAGGAAATTTGCCTCACGATCAAACAGTGACCATTGTTGTGTTTTCAGTACAATTTCCATACTGCCCATTATATTGTTCTCCGCGCACCCATATTTATCGACCAGTATTTCTTTTTAAATATTCAAATGCTTACGTTAACACTTTCGCAACCCATCGGAATGTTCTTGGCTGCCCCATTTTTTGAGGACTACTCTTCTAGAGTATTGTTATTATAATTACTGTACGGAGCTGTCGTCTCAGAATCTCTCAAGTTATTAACGTGATATATCAGTGTGATCCTGATTTTCTTGTGCTCGTCAAGGTCTGTGATGCGAATCCGCAGCTTAAGATGGGAAATGTCAAATTTTCCACTTGAATTTTTAAAGGGCTCTCTCTGGTTTTTGATTACTATTTTAAGGAAATCTGCTGAATACAAGTGACGTTCAGGGAAAACAATGTGATATATACTGAGGGACCTTCAATAATACCTTAAGTCATGTCGCTGTTAACATGACATGACTACAGACATCAGAATTATCCTTCAGACAAATTCTCCTTACAAGAAAGCAAGTATCTAGCAGAGAAGGAGAGCGGAATACTGATTGCATGCGTGATGCATGCCGGGACTTTCGATTTACTTATAACCTTCCAAACCTTCTATGAGTTTGTACATTGGCAGCTTTGTAATATTAAATGTATTTTATATGTGGCACGTATTATTAATGTAATCAAATTTCTGTTACTGGTGACCTATGCTTTCCCCTTAGGAATTTTCTATGAACTTCTTTATAAATACTGCGTTCTACTTTGATAGACTTTTTAATTAAACTCTAGACACTAAGCTTACATATCCAAATATATTTCGAAAGCTTTACGCTCCACATAATCTCAGTACGACTTGTCAATTTAGTATATTAAAGGTGATGCAGTCAACACAAATTTCTTTATTATAGAAACAATATCTCTTTTTATAATCGTTACATGTTTCGAACCTGAAAGGGCCATCGTCAGGCGGGAAAATATAAAAATATAGAAATGGACGATGTTTGAAACATTTATAATTCTTATGAATGTGGAATGGATCTCTTGCTTAAAAATTAATTTTATTAATTTATACTATTGTATGAAGTCCCACTCAAGGTGGCCTAGATTGTTACGTTGTACATATATTTACTACCTTGTCATATTTAAATTTTACTTTATGATGCTGTGCTGTATTTAATGTTATTCAGATTTGGCAGATAATAATGTCCAAAACAGACATACTGTGAAATTGAACAGTTTGACGTAATGGGCGTAATTGAATATGAAAAACTAATTTAAGGTTTATTATATGTTCACCGTGCATCTTAGCTATAAGCTTCAATTCTTTAACCAACGAATGCCCCTTTTATTTTCTCACTTCTGTCTACCCTACATATGTTTCGACCGTATTTTGGTCATCATCAGGGGTGACTATATCGGTATACCCCTGATGATAACCAAAATAGGTCGAAACATATGTAGGGTAAATAGAAGTGAGAAAATAAAAGGCGCATTCGTTGGTTAAAGAATTGAAGCTAATTTAAGTTTATTTACCTAATTTACATATATAATGCCATTTACATCAAATAGTCCATTAAATATCGTGATTTGGCCTAGCTTAAGAGACATACAATCATCCAAATAGACAGAAGACTGTTGTGATTAGAGCGCAGTAAAATTGATTGACCTAGCCACGTGTAACAGCAGAACGTGTCTGACCTTGACAACTACTTCTTGACTTTAGTTCTGTCTCTCTTTTGATTGTTGCAATGAACACTTCTTATATTAGCCTTTAATTACACGTGTTCTGATATTTCCTGGAAATCTCTTCGGGGATTAACCAGTTCCTTCTCTGCCAAGGGCATTCGTTTTGTCATTTTTTGTACAACTGTGTTATACCATAACAAGAAAAGCAAAGTACGTGTAACGTAACATTGTGGCGCGTTCGCGTAACCATTTTTGCCATGGAAAAACAATACATATTACATATTATGAGTGTGTGTCTGTAGGCTTAGTTTTCCAGCACGAAAAGCGCATGCGCCGTATTATATTGCCATCTGTGGCCTGTGAGGCTCTACCATATTTTTCCACACTGTCTCATGAGCGTCACGATTATCGGAAAAAAGTAGTTACTATAAATTTTCTACTGAAATAATGCAATTACTTACCTACTGTGACAATTTTATGAATCTAGGCATATTAATATGCATTATACGTACATTACTAATATTTTATTTTTTACACTTTTGAATATGGATCGAAAAATGTCTGCCTTGATGTTTTCCTCGTTCGTAAACGAGTTCTTCTGAAACTTTGTTTCAAACGGGTCGTCACTGCTTGTCCTAAATTTCGAATTCTTCAGTTTTTCTTAATCATACCATCATCCGAAGCAACATAAAGTAACCCTCATAGCTGAGACAGCATCTTTAAATCAAGAAGACAATATTCTCTGTCTATTATTAATGTTGAGGGAGTGCAATCGAGACTACATTCCGAGTGTGCTGTTGTTCTTGCTGTTCCTCAGTTATTCCAGGCAGATGCCGTTATGGTAGACTTGCGTTAAAGTACAATTGAATGTTTTTTATTGTGTTTCCAGTTTGTTACACAGAATAAATGTGCTGTTCAACACAGAACTAACACGTATCCGAAAAACACAAAATGTATAGGATTTACCATAATTACAAGAACAAAACTGCCAACAATGAAAAGAAAAGCACATTACAAATTCAGAGGAAGTGGCATGAAAATCGTCTAATGCTGGAGCTGGAAGAACTGATAAAGGAAACCATAATCATTGTAAAATATATGTTATGTCTGACTGATACTTATTGGTTCTTTATATACTTAGCAAATGCCGAAGCATCACGTTCAGTGGTACTATTAAACGCTACGCAATACGTCCGTAACTGGTTTGGCCGACTTACGGCGTTTAAGTAACAGAGTATGTAGGATGCATGTTGGACCTCAGATTCTAACACTTTAATATTTGTTAAAGCAACACGACATTTATATCGCTGTTCTAATGCTCTAGTACAGGGGTCGGCAAACATTTTTTGTAAAGGGCCAAATAGTAAATATTTTAGGCTCTGCGGGCCAAGAGGCAAACTCGATGATATTTATGTAGGTAGGCCTACTTAAATAACAAGAAAAAAAAACAAGTTTTCACAAATGTATTGAACAAAATGTAACGTAATAATAATAATAATAATAATAATAATAATAATAATAAGTAGACTACAATTGTTTGAAATACAGCTCTACTAATGAGAAGAATGGAATTGCTTTTTTTGAGATAACATATCACCAAATTGGGGTTCAAAGTTAGTACTCCCTATCATCACAATTGATTGCAAATGTTCTCTGGAAACGCTGCCGAATTATAACTGCGTTGCGTCACAGCAGAGGCCACCAAGCAGTGTGCGAATGCGAAGCTATACGAGCGCCACATGCGGTTCCGTTATAGCGCGTACTTTGAAATTTTAAAGAATTTGAAAATGTAAAATCCCTACTTAGCTCGCGGGCCGTACAAAAAGGGGCGGCGGGCCAGATTTGGCCAGCGGGCCGTAGTTTGCCGACCCCTGCTCTAGTACAATCATTTATCGGCTGCGTGATGTTGCAACGGAATGGAGTGTTATCTTCAACACAACAATGCGTGTCCCATGTACATATACCTTGGTGCCTGCGCTTTGAATTAACTTAAATCGCACTCGTTTCTGGTACCACACAGAAGTCAGTTACAAGAGCCACTACTCTATGTGGAATTCAGTTCAGGTTATCCAACACTAACCAATCACTTTATTCACCGACATGCCCTGCTTCTTGTAACTGACTCCCAGTTTGTGAGAAGGTTTGCTCAGTTTATGTGACCCTAAGATTTATTAGCCTTCTGGACTAAGTTTGGGGCTGTATGAATCCAGTACATTTTAATATTATCATTACATGTGGTCTTAGTTATCCCCAGAGATCTATTCCAATCTGATACCCCTATTATAATTTTGTTTTTTTATTTCCTCCCTTCGTGCCAAAGGTACTTCCTGCCTCTCGTGATGTAAGTGCATGATGTATAGGTTGTCTTAGAAGCTAATAGTTGCTCAGCTATTGAAGAAATTTCGTAAGTTTTTGGAACAGTAAGTTACGTTATCATGTTTACTACAGCCTGCAGTCAAGTCCAAAGTTCTGTGAAGCATTTCGCAACGTGCTGTTATTTTACGATCTGGAGTCCGTCTCCAGATGCTTTCTTGTCACACGCCTCTACTCCATGGCCGTATGGTAGGCTCACAGGTAAACTTTCACACCCACACAAAACAATCCCAAAAATTACAGTTTTGTAACTTAACTGAACTGATACGTGACACCACTGTCAATAATCCAGATTTTTATCTGAGAGAGTGTCTTAGTATTTGCTGCTCGTAGACGACCTTGGAAAGCAATAGTGCTCCCCACCTTTGGCTGGCTTCCAATCAGTATCGTGACAAACAGTAAGACTCGGATTAATGATTATCGCACAATTAACTAACTTCTGAGCTATTTAATAGTTTAATTATGCTTTTTGTATGTAAAAACGCATTAAAAATACGCACTTATAGTACCGGTATCCAGTAACTTCTGGAACATTTGCAGTCGGTTTGACATGCAAGGAACAGAATATCATCAGTGTCAGTAAATATTATATGGCCGATTTAATTTTACTGTCCAGTAGCGTTACCCTGTCTTTTACCACTGCTATTCCTTAGGGATTACAGATTTTCATCTTCTCCAGAAATTTCCTGGGGTGGGGAGTGAGGCTGACTACTCATCTCCATACAGCTTTGAGGTTAAGAATGAGTGGAGTCATACCTCTACTCACTTTCTATACCTTCATGGCATGGACAGGGAAAATTTTACCTTTTTTAGCATTAATATTTGATTTGTATTTAAAGTGAAGGTGTCAGTTCCAATTAAATTTTTTTCTGACGCTGCTTTTAGGAAGCTTGCTTCCTGGTTTATTTAACGACGCCTACTCAGCTTCGCATACTTTATGATCTGTGGCAGAGTGAGTTTAAAGATAAGTTGTGGGGACTGTGGAAGGAAGCTGCGGTGTCATATTTGAATTTTTTATCCAGTGTTTATGTAGAAGAACTGAGGAAAACCTGGGTGAAATACTTCAGGATACCCGGTATCCTGGCCGAGATTTCAACACGAGATCTGATTAGCCATATCAGGCATGAAAGACATATTCAGTTGTCTAATGTCATAAACATTTGTACTGTCGTGTGAGATTCTACCAAGTCACGCGTTTCCGTGGGTGTACTGATATGTCTCGTGTTAATAAACAGCTTGCTGTTTTACCAAGTGGACCGCTGTGGCACAGTAATCGATTTGATGTGATCGAGAGAGGATTTGATCCCACGGAAGAATGGTATTTTGCTTATCGACTAGGTCACAGAGACCAGCACGAATGTTGTGGCAACTGCTGCACTGATGTACAATCTGGTGGCAATATTCGGAACTTCGTCCTCTTACGTACATACACGGGCGCGGTAATTTTGAAATATTTTGGGACGGTCTTGCTGAATGCTGTATGCACTTTAAGGACGACAACGATTATGAAAAATATTGAGTTTCGAAGCATTTTCCAGGAGCTGTTCTGTGTTGTTTTAAAATATACTGCCTCAGAAGTTTAAGATCAAAGTAAAGATATGAAATTATTTTTACCTGCTGTTTTGTATGGCTCTGAAACTTGGTCTGTCATTCTAAGAGACAAATATGTATCAAGCGTGTTATAGAGCAAAGTGCTTATGGGGATATGCAGAGGTAAGAAGGTAAGTAACGCGAAGATGGACAAGAATGTAAAATTCTTACTTTTCAGGAAAATTGAGAGTAATAAAACCAAGGAGAATAAAATGGACAGATGGTGTGGCATGGATGGGAGAAGCGATAAATGCTTACAAAATTTCAGTTGCATCACCGACAGGGAAGGGGCCGCTTGGAGACATAGTAATCATGTTTTTTGTAGGCTGTCCATAAAAGCTCTTCCTTGCTAAGGAGGAACAACATAACTAACAGTGGAATTACTGAGACGAAAGAGTAAAATGTAGAGTTTTATATTGTTCATAACGTGCGTTGTCACTATCGCACACACAATAATCAAAGCAACAAGATGCACTCTTATTATTTTAGATGTTCTATATTACAATATCAGTAGACTAACCCAACATGTTTCGATCCCTCCAGGGATCATCATCATGGATTTCTGTAAGAGTAAGAATTACACAAAGAGAATTAACAATATATGTACATGTTAAAAAGATATAAAATATGTGAAAATGGTTAAACTGCAGGCGATATCGTAGTGGATCCCTGGTCTACTGCAGATAAATGTTAAAAACATTAATTTAATTAAAATATACTTTATACATTCATGTATTTTAAATTGGTGATACATGTTTTATATTTGTATTTTAATTAAATTAATGTTTTAACATTAATTTGCAGTAGACCAGGGATCCACTACGAAGTGATCGCCTATAGTTTGACCATTTTCACATATTTTGTATCTCCTTAACATGTACATATATTGTTAGTTCTGTTTGTGTATTTCATACTTTTACACGCATACTTGACGATGATCCCAGGAGGGATGAAAACATGTTGGATTAATCTACAAATATTGTAATATAGAACATCCAAAATAATAAGAATGCGTTTTGTTGGTTTGAGTATTGTGTGCTCGATAAAATGTACAGGTTGTTATGTGTAGTGTCTGAGTATATGTATTAGTAAGTATGTTGTATGAATCTTAGTCTATGTTGTGTCAAATGTTTGGATGATTAGCGAATGGTGGATTTGTAAGGACGTGGAAGGACGCGTTCCTATCTAGATTGAAGTGAAAACCGGAAATTTGTTGAACGGAGTGACAGAAACTATGAGAAAAACTAGAATAGCCAATTTTTAGGCTGGGGTTTGAAGCTAACTGAATCATTGCGAACAATTAGCGTTGCAAAGTATAACGCTTTGTTGGCAGCCTTGTAAATGTTTTCGAACGGAGTTACGTCACCTAGCGGTTTTACGTGTTCGACACCCGGTCGGTCCTGTGGTCAAGGATTTAAATATTGACTTTGTGATTCGGGTTTTTTTTGACAGCTGTCTTGACGAAAATTACAGTCTTCTAGAATATGGCGCCAAGTTTTTATAGTTTGTTATCGACGTTTTGGAAGTTCTTGCTAAATTTATTTTGTGGGTATTCGAAGGGAAGTCGAAGGGAAAAACCAAGACTATAATTTTCAAGAATTTGATATTCCTCTTTGAGTCACCCCAGAGTGATGCTGCTACATCAGTAATAAAACCTTAAGTTTTTTTGTAGATTTACTGTGATGTGGAGCTGCATCGAAACGGGATTCCTAATAATCTCACATTTTGGAGACCGCATGGCATATTACCATGAACTCTATCGCATTTGCTGTTGTCAGTGTGTGATACTCATCACTCAGTGACTGCCGACTGTTATATATATATATATATATATCCTATATTGCGGCTAAGGAAGTAAGACTGTAATCACAAACCAGCAGCTATGTTGTCTTCTTAAGCTCACTGTAGATTTCTTCTGCCATTAACTTATATGGCAGAAAGAAGTGAGCCGTTCTCATGAACTCATGTTATTACTTTTATTGTATGTTATGTTATTTATGTTATTACTTTTCACCATATCATAACAAGACGTTGTTTTCCTACGTCATCATTATCATCATTATCTTCATCATTATTGGCAGCTTCAAGGATCAGAGCTCTGGTCTGTTCCGTCTAGAGGAAAAACAATCCATCCGAGCTCAGAACGGGCTATAGTTAGTTGGCCTGCAAGTTTGCAATGTGCAATAGGCTATGTTTGGAAGCCGGTTCTTTTGTTCCTTAAGATATGTTCACACCAGTAGCGTTTCCGGTGTTCTAGTTTATTACCACTATGTTATATGATTAATTATGCTCTAACATCAGTATTATATATTACGATCGATTAATCTGTAGCCAGCTAAGCTTTCCAGGAACCTATCTTTGTCTCTTCTATTTTCCGTCTGTCGGATCTGTTTAATGTCCACTGTCACATTTATACATCAAAGTTGAAACAGCAATATTCCATAGCTTTTATTTTGTTCTCTATTTAATGCTTTACGTTGTGTTCTTCGGATGGTTTCTCATATTCTCTAAAATCTACAAAACTTAATCTTGACGTCATCTTTGCACCTGTAGGAGACATTATCCTACGTTATAAAATGATTATACAAGCTAGTACATTGCTTTACTGTATCGTTACAATATTGCAAGTAATGTTGCCAGACTGAGCTGATTCTCTTTCCATACTGCACTCTATATTCGGTGTGTTTACGCCGATAATTTGAACACTGCCCAACCTATCCGCAACGATACGTGTGGGTGACGACCCGCCCACATCGTGTTCGGTGGCGGGTAAAATGCCACGACCGCAAAGCTGATGGTGTATGTTATTTCTGTATGTCCTGTCTAGTTGTGGCTGTTTCGTTGCACCCAGAACGAGCTGTGGGTTATCCAATTTGTTTGGTGGTCAAAATGTTTTACGCGCAACATGTTAAAAGCACTCTTTTTCATGTCAAAAGGACAAACGATTCTTGGTCCTAACCGGGTTTTATAGTTTCATCCGAAAGGATTGGTCATGAGGGAAAGTCATTGAACCCATCGACAGAGGTGTGATTGGGGAATTACTGACTGCTGCGGAACTGTAACGTTGTAACGGACTGAGCACGTTGGGTGACGTCTCCGACCTGTATTCGGGAGGAATCCAATTTGAAAGTCGGCAGGGAGACTGAATATTCTGACGGAGACTTTGTGGTTTCCTCATTCATTTCAAGCAAACCTTAGGATATTATTTAAAACTGGGCCATGACCTCTTCCTTGCACGCCCCTGCAAAATTTGTTATTAGTGATTCACTGAGATACTAATAGAGTCATCAAGTAAACCACAGATAAAGACACGTAAATAGTGAATAAATATACAATATTATAAAATTAAATTCTGCCTCAACAAACAACAGTGCAATGTATGTACTTTAATCGAGTGCATATACTTCGTAAGTGCGTGCCTTCGATATTTGATAGGTACTGTTGCATTGACCTAGTTTTTTATTCAATGCATACCAAAAATAGATATTTGGAAAGGTAATCTACAAACACCGCACTGGGAGTAAATGTTTATGGCTGCTCTTTTTCTTAATCCATAATGCCGAGATTAAGAATGGGTGAAGACATACTTCTAATTGCCCAATATACGTTTATACAGGGACAACTTTACCTTTCTTACTATTTTCATAGGGTGAGATTTTTAAATTAGAAAAAACGGGTATGATTTTATTGAGAAACTTATAAAGTAGGGTTGTATTGATTCTTTTACAACCGAAGTGATGTTACGGACAACTTTCAGTTTTACACCGCCGTACCACGAATAATCGAAATACGGTCTGCAATATCTGACAGCATTTAGAGTATTGCAATATTGCCGCATGAAATTTAACATTATCTCGTTTTTGTCGTACTATGATAATAAGGGTATATCGCTTTACTAAGCAAAGGAAACATTTTCACGGCGCTTAATTAAGCACGACGGAATGAATACATATTGTGAGTGAAGGCATGGCTTCATGCATTCTTAATCTTGGCGATGGATAGAAGTTAGTCTTTAGCTTCATGGCCCAACCGCCTTACTTCTTGGGAAAGAACCCACGGTTATCATTGAATAGGAGGTTGAGTGGGCCCCAGAACCGATCTGGACGATTTGGAGAATGGTAAAATCCCTTAACCTTCCCGAGAATCGAAAGAGATTTCCTCGGTTATCCAGGCCGTAGACTAGTCATTGTTGTGACTGAGATGTGCAGGCTGCATTTCGCATTATTAGGATTTACGTATTGCAAATTTGTTATACAGATTGTTACACTGTGTGAAGTTCTTTTAGCATTGCACTGCATGTTTGGTGTGTTTGCATATATCACACATTATTAGAGTGCCTTAACATAGGCGACGGTCACTTTCTTCCACTTTTCCAACCTCAGCATTCCTGTCTCCCTCTAACCGAACCTGTGCAATCTGAGAGACTGCAAATGGGATACTGTACTGTATATTCTAAGAAAAACCCACAAACCACACGAATTTGACAAACGTCGGTGTTTGATGTCTTTGTGTTCGAAGGTACTTTGTTATGTCAGTTACGGTGTGGGTCTCAGCGTATTGATTAGTGTAATTAACGGTTTGTAGGAAGATGTAAAGACCAGGAGTTTATGTGACTCAGTGTTATTGTTAAAGGTGAGGGACTGTAACTGAGGACCACATAAAATTCATAACAAATATTGTTTTATATTCGTTAATACATAGGTAGTATTTGGGAAATTAGGTGGCATCATGACTGGTTTTAAATTTAATAATTATGTGAATTTGGACACCTTATAATGGGAGTAAATACAAGGCTCCGCGCATTCTTAAATTCGGTAGTCGATGGAATAGAGTGGCTGGCTTCATGCTGTTTTCGCATTAGTCTTGATAAAGGTGCCAGTAGACGCTTTTCGTTATGACGTCAGGAGGGCTCCATATAAGATGTAACCTCCACCATCTAGGGCCGAGGTTCAGACTGCGTAGAGCTATACCTCTACTCTTCCCTCTATGCCTTCGTGGTAGCTACAGGGAGATATTTATCATTTAACATACCCGATGTGGACATGTTTGGGAAGAGAAATATCCTTCCCGTGCCCAGTGACGTTTCGATTTCGTAGGCAGTATGCCTACTAAGTCATTTTCGTGACTGAGCTATCCAATTCGCTTTCATGCATCCATTCGCTTAATTTCATCACGATCCTCATATTTTAAGGCGAATAAAATATGGGAATATCATGCATTTTACAATAAAATCAACTTGGGAGATTTAAATAGAATAATAAAATTATTTTTTCCTGGAATGAAGTATAATTCACAAATTGGCATCACTGTTATGTCGTCAATAGGCTATAACACATGACTGAAGTTTTAGTAAGGGGGATATACGAAAAATGGTGTTAAAATACTACGTTAATCTGCGTCGTAATAATTAATTGCTTTTCCCGGATTTAATCACCATGGTCTCGATAAATCATCGTGCTGGCCAATCACTAGGCTGTATTCTATCTCTGTTTCCCACAACTCCACCCTTCTCATTGATCCTCTCGAAGTTTGTTGTCATGAAACATCGCGCAGTGTACTGTGTTTCAGAAGATGCACATTTTAATTTGTAGGGCTTTCTTACGCCAACTAAAAAATCCAAATACTTGCTTGGAGATCACTCCCGTTTTAAACATTTTGGCTGCCCAAACGTGATGGTCGACATATTACACGAAGAATTAAGTATAATATTTTATAGTGATATTTCCTCCACAGCGTAGGCAGTTGCTATTTTTAATCATGGCTTGGCTAGTAGAGGCTATATTGTGAAAACCTAAACTTACGAAGTATACTCAAATCGAACCCAACTTAATTGTTTTTCTTTTTTTAGTGGAATTTTCTTCTCATCAGGTGCATTGGGTGTATCGCCATGAATCAGACGCCACATTTGGGAAAGCAGAAGACTTTGTGCTAGTCTGTGTAAAGCTAGCTAAGATTATGGGCGTCTAAATGATTCTGAAGAACTGATGGCTTGGCGGAACAGTTTTGCTTATAAAGCAAGGAAAAGTGGATCAAGTCTCTGCCTAACCCGAATTTAGTATGCGCATTAAAAACCGAAGTTTTTAGTATTACCTTACGAGTAATATTTTCTAAAGCCAATCACATTTATATTTGTCTTGTTAATGCATAAACCACGTGAGATTTGACGTTCTCACGGCGGTGACTTTGAAGAATACTGTCTTCTCGGATGTGAGGTCTCTTAGTCTGTTATAAATTTAACAATGTTTCGGAGTAACATGCTACCTCAAGCCTGAGGATGAAGAAGCTGGAGGCAGTATGTTTCTCCAAACGCGGAAAGTTTCTGCGAGTACCAGACTACAGAGCGTGACGTCCAAGAAGATGGTGTACTTCGAATATAGTGATGTTTTTATACACAGAGGAACAAAACACTCTTTCCTTCAGTTTTAATGACACTAATTGTACATTCGTTTTATTTACCTTCAGGTGAAAAATTTCTAGCACTCGAAAAATTCTTCTTCCGATAACATATATTACAGCTTAATTACGAGTCAGTAAACTCCCTTTGTGGTTGGTAATGGAATTGCAGAGCTTGCGGTTACTGTATTGTACTGTACTGTACTGTGTACTGTCCAGTTTTATTGTTATGGCTGCAGGGTTCGTGTCTGGAGAGGGGTGGTAGGTGGGCCTAGGAGGAGCTGTGGTATGCCTGTCAGTAAAACGAGCCGGTAATATTTAGCGCGGTGCACTAATTAAATATAAATTCTGGACCTGTGAAGCAGAAGGGTTTAAGGCCAATTTTATATTTGTAATAATACATCACTTTTCGTAGACCAATATGTGACTTACTGCTGTATAATTGTTGGTCCAGCTGCTCTGGGACAGTGGGCCTATTAGGACCTACCACTGCATCTGAAAGAGCTTGAAATTTTAAGAAAAATATTATGTTATCTTAACCCTGGAATGCTACCCATCATTTTTATGACGTGAATGGTACCCTGGGGTACATATGTACCCCAATAATAAATGTGAGAAATAGGCTTCATATGATTTTTATTTTTCAAAACAAACATAAAAAGAGCGAAGTTTTAACATATTTTAACTTTGAAAAAATTGAAAAAAAAAAGTTAGGAACAATTAGGGCACACTTTCTTTTGGTGTTCTAAACAAATGAACTTTCTACACATAGCGCATTTTATCCTTGATTTTCTGTCCCTCGACCTTTCACAGAATGCACATCTTCCGGCTGATGGTTTGGGTTTACTGGTAGCAACTTCTTCGTAAGTCACCATTTGGAAACGACAAATAGTTTCACGGAGTTCCCGAGGCAAAGTTGGTACTCCCAAACGACTCAACATATGAGGCTTCACCAAATCCATTGCAAGAGCTTTCAGAAACGAACGTCTGCTTTTCATTACTTCTTTCGCTGGTGCATCTGAGCCTGCCAGAAGTATCATAGAATTCACTCCTACAATATTTAGCAAGTTGTAGAAAAGACACAATGGCCAGCGCCTCGTTTTTCTGGAACAGGAGTATGTATGACACAACTGATCAAGGGTGTCAACACCGCCTTTGGTTTGATTGTAGAATTCAATCATTTGAGGTAAAGTAGTTGAATCTGGATCGTCCACTCCATCGAAAACCATTTTTGCCTTGTAACTTTGTTGGAACTTGAACAATTTTCAGTTTGTCCCCTTCACCCGGCTCTTCTTGAAGTAAAGAATCAGAATCCGAATCGAATGAATCTGCAGCAGTTTGATCGATTGATGAATATGGATTTTGTAATTGTTCATCTTCAATTTTATCTTGAAAATCAGAAATAACACCATCTTCTTCATCACTGTCCTGTATGCCTTCTTCGTTCTCTGATTCAGACTCAAACAGAATTCTTAGTGCTGCTGCAACATCTTCCTCCTTAGATAAGTTGAAGACTTTCTGTGAACTCATGGTTTCCTAAAGAAAAAATAAAAATAAAATAGAAGTCTACTATAAACACAAGGGTGGAAAACTGAAATCATAAATGAAACGTTGCTACATACCTTTTGAAAAAATATGAAGAATAACACAATTGCTACCCTGGGGTACAGGTGCACCCCACACAAGCTCTAGTTGCTAAATGTACTGCGTTCTTGCACTGTTGAAGGTCACTGCGAAACTAACTCTCTGAAATATGAAACTACTAGAAGCCAGCGATATGTGGCGCCATCTGTTAGGAAGAAATTTAACTTTTTCATGTGAGTGGGGTACAGGTGCACCCCGGGTAGCATTCCAGGGTTAAATATGATATAATTGGACTTACACTCTTGCTTGTCATATTGAGAATAGTCTTCAAGTGTCTGTACAGACTGTAGAACGTTTTACTTCACATTTCCTTTCCGACCTGGAAATATCCGTAAGAGAAATAATTCTGGTGCTTAAGCTCCGTTATTTTCATAGATCTTGAATTCGTAACTTCTTCAAGAAGATTACTGAAGAGGCGAGTTTTTGAAATGCTTCTTTTCAAATTTTACAGAACACAAGCAGTAAGTCTTCTCCGCATTTCAGCAAGAGTTAAGATCGACCATAATCGATATAACGTAAACAGCGAGATTTACGATTGTCAATGCTCGATTGCTATGTTCATATTATCAGCTCGTACCTCATAGTTTACACGGCCTTATTTATAAGGACTGGTCACGGTGAGACACCATAAATATGCGCAGGCCTTTAAGTGAAATGCCTATTATTGGTGTCCGATTTTAAGCAAAGTCTGATTGTCGACAAATTTTAATAAAACTACCAAATATGGAATGTAACGAAAATTAGCTCGATGGGAGTCGCGCTGTTCCATGCAGATAGACAGACGGACATGATGGGTCTAACTAGTAGCATTTCGCAACTGCTTTGCGATGGTGCCAAACAGCTGTGCTTTTTGCTCTGTCTGTGCTATCAGATTAGGCCAGCAAACAGCGCGCCGAAAAAATGCGTTATTCAGCGAAGTGAAACATTACTAAGCAACCTCTTACACTTATCTTCAGTTATCTACGAATATTACACAACTGTTTTATTAGATTTTACGGTTGTATCAAGATATCAGCCCATTTAAATTTACTTTAAACTCAGTATCTTTTGACGGGCAGATTGGAGGTGTTACAAACAATTTTGATGTTGACAAAGCGAGGTTTATGAGGGTGGGGGGGGGGGACTCTCCGCCACTGTACTCGTATATAAGGTTGTGAAGTTTCGTTTTCAAATAATTTAGCAATGTATAAACAATTTAGACAATAAATATGAAAGGTAGAGATCATGTGGGAGGGTTGGTGAAAATGGGAGGATATTAAAGTTGAGAAGTAAAATGTGAGGGTGTGGACTGGATTCAACCCGCTCAGTATTGGATCCAGTGGCGGCATATTGTGAACACGGCAACTGACTTTCAGAACCTAAAATTTAGTCAGAACATGAGCCATGAACCTGTCTACTAATCTTAAAGCCTAGCACAAATTACAAACACAGCAAGTTTTACGTAATGGCCGACAGATTTGCCATAGAAATGTATCGTTTTAAGTGTCTGCAACGTTTGTCTGTGGCATCATGGGAGTATATTCTTCGAACTGTATGTATTATTTTAATATCTTTTTCGAAGGAAATACTGCAATGCAAATAACATACAGATGACTGTATGCACATCACTAAATTCTAAAAGCTAACATGTTTCTTTGGAATTCATACCAGTCTTTTTGTCTGTGTTAGAACTCTTAAAAAAAAGAAAGATCATAAATTTTCGCTAGAACACACTTGTTAGTTTCTGATATTGCATTTATTTGCACGATTACTTTTGGTCGCTCTTAAAGCACAGCCGTTCTTGGTAATGCAATCAATAAAAATTCCCGCGGGGTTCAATTGTCACGCTTTAGCAGTTCTTCTTTATGTTGAATCCAATGCTCTGTATTTTATCACGCAAGACGGAATTTCTCGCGAACACAAAATACATTTTAAATGCTGATAAAATTATTTCAAATTTTTAATTACCGTGTACAATGAACGTAATTTGAAATATTGTACAGTGGGATTTCAAAGTATCGAATTTCAGTGTTTTCTTTGACATGCTGTAACGTTTTCGTGTGGTAATGAACTCTCTTGTTCAATTTAATATTCGTCATCAGCATTTCAACCATTAAAGTGACTGAACACTATCATATTTGGATAATTTCATCGTCGCTGATGAGGACACTGGACAGTGTAACAAACGGTTCTGTAACTGAGATGGGTAAATCGTCCAGTTGATGATTCCTACAATTCTGTTACTGTAATTTCATAGATATAATAATAGTGGTGGTTATCGGTCTCACAAAGGAGAACTGTGGAGACAGAAATTCTCTTGCAGATTGAGTTAATGGGACATAAATAGCGCAATTAATTTTAAAATTAATATTATTCCATATAATCAATTGCAGATATACATGACATACTTCATGGATACAAACGTTACTGACTACTTGGATTAGCGATTCAGTAACACAGAGTGATTTGCCCTTGCATATTTCAGAGCAAATGATGTTGTAATTGAATAACATTCAGCAATTTGCATTAGGTAGCGTGTCAATAATCCTCGTATTTGTGAGACAAATATCAGTCGGAAGGCTTGCTGTTGCTCGTCACACGGCCAGGATCAAAGTTGTGCTGTGTTACAAAACGCTGCGTACTTCATTTAGCAAAAGAAGATGATCATGTTATCATGTAAATTAACCGACGTGTTCATGTAGCTTATGATGAAAGTGGTCCATTACTGTTAATCAATAGTCCATGTTCTCTGTGAACCAATTACTATATTCCATGCAGTGAAGCTACAGGCCATGCAGAATCTAATAACAACATGGGTTTGGCCACGTTTCAAATTCTTTTCAAGAAGGACGTGCTATTGAGTTTTATAAAGCTGTATTTTGTTCCGCAGTTAGGAACGAAGCATGATATTCTACAGATAATCACACACAGACACACACACGTATTTCTTTTAACCAAAATTACACAAGAATGATGATCAGGGCGTTAGGGCTGTTTATGTTCCGTTATGTCGCAACACTCACTTTCTTGAAACTCTTTAGTGCATGAACACTTAAGTTAGCAAATTTAACGTGTTTGTGTTGGTAATTTATTTAGCGACACTGTTAGTGTCTGTGCTGTACAACATCAGTGGCAGATGAATGAGTATGAATAGGGATCATCGGTGGAATGACAATTTGTAAGGTGAAGCTTAAATCAAACGTAGATTTTTATTACAAATGCTTTCTTTTTACAAAGCTTTAATGGACGTGCGATTCAACGTGAATTGTTTTTAAGGAAAGAACTAACTCCACGGAGCAGAGTCCTTCTTGAGAAACTAACAGTTCTTCAGTCAGCCAAGAAATTCCCTGCATTTTATGGAACCAGGAGTGTCATTACCGTATGCACAAGAGCCTGTCATTTATCCCTGTCTTGAGCCAGGTAAATCCATTTTACGCTGTCCCATCCTATTTCCGCAAGGTCCAATTTAATATCATACTTTCGTCTATGCCTGGATTTTCCAAGTGGCCTCTTTCCTTCAGGATTACCAAACAAATCCCTCTATGTATTTCTCTTCCCCGCATACGTGTCACCTGTTCCGTCCGTCTTATCTTCCTTGATTTGACTACCTGAATAATATTTTCTGAAGATTAAAAATCGTGAAACCTATCTTTAGGAAGTTTCTCCAGCCTTCTGTGCAACAGTTTTTGACTTCGTGATTTATGGTGGTGAGGAGTTGTTAGCTCCTCACCCAACAATGAAGCTGTAGGACTGAACGTAACTGCTTATTCGAAATACTCGCAGGTAGCCTCCATATCTCGATGTTCTCAAACTGAGGACTCGCCATTCCGTCGTAGTAAGGACCTACTTAACCTGCACTTAATGAAATGAAAGAAGATATAATATCTAAAACTAAGTGGAATGCGAGATTAATGTCATTTGCTTTGATGAAACAGATGTGTATTCCTGTCAAGCCGTACCGTCTAGCTCCCGGAGGTGTAGGCCCCAGTAATCACTGTATAAGGGTTTGTGGGGCCGCAGAATCGATCTGGATATGACGTAAAGAGAAACGTTCGCTCTTTCTGCTAGATCGCTTCCTTCAAAATCCTCTACAATTCAACGTTATATTGTTGACACTGAGCAGTGTTAAGTGACTCACAAAAATTAGAATGTGATGTTTATGCCGCCATGACTCAGCCGCCTCAGTTGTTTCTTGGACGACGCTGTCAAGAATCTGAGACTAAGTAGCGAAATGACAATTATGAATACTGAATGAATTTGGTGAGGAAAACCACAAGACGGCAGTATATTGCGTATCCGCCGGTTGCTGCCTGAGCCAACTTGCTTAACTTGCTTGTTAGAATTGTCTGCATATCGGATGTGATAGCTGCGCCACTACGTTTTCGAACTAGTACTGGCATTTCCTCCATGCTAGATGTAATAGTTAGACAACTGTTTTCCGGACAACAAAGGGTTTCTTATTGGACAACAGGCTGCTCCTGGTGAATGTTATATTGGCATCGGAGCTGTGATATGCCTTATACTGTATTGCCCACTTCTTTCAACCAGATGGCTCTGCACCATGTATTTCTTATACTACCTCTAGTTAGCCAGCGATACAATATGTAACGTCGTGACTTAGAAATTACAGGGACTTGGTTGGAATCTCGGTAGCGAGACCGATATTTTTGCTGAAGTTTTTTGTAATTGTCTACCTCTTAACGCATTTCGAGTGAGATGTAGATCGTGCATTGTAACTAGACATGTGAAATAATTAGAACATTGGGTTAAAATTTAACAAACCGATAGGAACACAAGACTGGTCGAGAGTAACATTCTGAAAGAACAATAAAAGTCTATTTATGACATGTAATTAGGCTGCTGGTATGTTTGATGGCAACACTTGGTGCTGTGGAATTGCAGGCTGACATATTTCATCTCCTATCCTGCCATATAGACTAACTGGTTGATATGCTTAGCAGAACTGACGTAGGGGAACATACTCTTTGTAAAGACCGATACTGACTTGTTATTGTTTTAAGTTTGGGTTTTGTTTCTTATACCTCTGTTTCGCATCTTCTTTGTTTTTTATATTAATTCCGTTCTTATAGGCCTTGTTTAGGAAACGGTAGTATGGTTTCTGTCTAGGATCTGGTGCAGAATATAAATTATTTATAATCTGCACCAGCTCATACACTATGTGTTGAAATGGGCGGGATAAATAGTAGGCATGAGGTGATGAAACGTGGCGTGATAATTTAAAAAGTATAAAGGAAAGAGACTTATGGAGATTTCGGCGTAAGTGGGGAAATAATATTGAAAAGGGTATTTCGAAATGGGACCTGAGATTGTGGACTGAATTCACTTGACTTCATATAGGATGCCTAAACGGATTTTTGTGAATGCGGTAATGAAACATGAAATTCCATAAAATTTGGCGAGAGTTGTAAGTAGCTGAGTGACTATCAGCTTCTAAAGAACGGCTTTTCAATTTTTCGTTATTACGAAATCATTTTATTTATATTTCGATGGTATCCGCATATATCACATTAGATGATACAAAATGCGAAAGTAATATTTAAACAAACAGGATTCCGTTCACATATTTGTGCTATACAGCCTGTTGGAAATAGATACACATATTTTGATGCGGACGATATGGCTATTTATAGAAAAGTGTATGTTATAAAAAACAACAATACTCTTGTGCCTGTGAACCACGCCATGATGAGGCACGGAGATGAAAATACACGAATTTGTAGTTCAGCACCACATTTATATGTTTTGAAATTACAGCATATAATTACACTTTGAATTCGCGAATAATTTAAATTTGAATTCAGATGTGTATAAATGGATAATTAAATTCGGTTGTTCTTTTTTCGAAGAAACCTAGGAAAAATACGAGATCGTGATTAATTTTTTCATACATGGGATTCCAATGTGTATTAAGGAAATAGCCTGTGGGTTCGTATGAATACAAAATACCATATATATCTTCATTATTTCACGGATTCAGAGTCACAGTCTGAATAGAAGTATATCTGGCACGCCAATTAATGAAATACAGTTAGATATCATACTTGCTGAGCAGTTGGTGAAATCAATATTAACTACAACTGGCAAGTCTAACAATTACACAATTGAAATTTTAATAGCTCTACGTGGGGAGCTTTGTGGTGTCTTTATTGTCTGTAATTAGTTCGCAGGTCGGAATTTGCCTGCAAATACCTGCTTTCAGTTTTGCAGTTCCTTTCCTGACAGCAGTAACCTTCTAACATATTTGTAGTAACACTGTATTTTGTCTTCAGGCAGTAATCGATATGTCTGTGGTGAGCTCGTAAGATGTTTCTCTATATCAACCAGAGAGTTATTTACCGCCGTGTGAGACGAGTGTACATTTAGATACTGTAGTGGAAGGATGCTGTAGAAATTCTGCAATATTAAAAATAGGCCTCATTTAGTTTTTTATTCACGTGCTAAGTCAACAGCCTATAAACAAATTATAATAATAATAATAATAATAATAATAATAATACCCCGTAATAACAGCTGCAAAGGCTTGCCCAGTTACACAATTGAGCCTGTTCGTGACAGTAAAGAAATTAAAGCGTTTTTAAATCGAGTCACAACCATTAAGCGCTTATTACTCGTAGTCAACCAGATGCTGTTTTGGAAGAGAGAAGCAAGATATATTTCTGTGGTTGTGATTTAAATACCACTGAGTGAAATCTAAGTAAAGGACGCTCGTGAAAAAATAGGAACTCAACATTTTAAGTACGAAACGTAATCTGTTTTAAAGACCCAGTTCGTACCGCGCAGTAAACATGCTCTGTCTCGATTATAAAAACCAATCAGTTAATGCTGTATAGGGAAGTAGTAGCCGTATGTTCTGAGATATATATATAAAGCAAGCAAATACACTCTGTGGACAGAATGTAGAATTTTTGAGTGTTAAATCTGGTGGTACATATAGCAAGCGCTAGGCATTAAAAGGTAAATCATTGATACCGATCCGTATTTCTTCTAATAGAAGGCCTTTTTTATGAAACGAGTATGTATATTATACACGTTTATGAGAAACGAGACATTTTAATCTATGGCTTACATGAAAATAATATTTATAATTCAATACATTTCGTGAAAAGCGAAACTGAGATACGTGTGCCTTTGCTCGGTGTGTGGTGTTAAGTCGTGGTGGCAGACGATGAAAATTGTGCTAGCAGTATGCTTAATACAAACGCTGATATCAAAGCATCTGGTACACGTAGACCTGCCACACACAACAGCAGACACAATTGTGCTAGTAGTATGCTTAATACAACGCTGATATCAAAGCATCTGGTACACGTAGACCTGCCACACACAACAGCAGACACAATTGTGCTAGTAGTATGCTTAATACAAACGCTGATATCAAAGCATCTGGTACACGTAGACCTGCCACACACAACAGCAGACACAATTGTGCTAGTAGTATGCTTAATACAACGCTGATATCAAAGCATCTGGTACACGTAGACCTGCCACACACAACAGCAGACACAATTGTGCTAGTAGTATGCTTAATACAACGCTGATATCAAAGCATCTGGTACACGTAGACCTGCCACACACAACAGCAGACACAATTGTGCTAGTAGTATGCTTAATACAACGCTGATATCAAAGCATCTGGTACACGTAGACCTGCCACACACAACAGCAGACACTATTGTGCTAGTAGTATGCTTAATACAACGCTGATATCAAAGCATCTGGTACACGTAGACCTGCCACACACAACAGCAGACACAATTGTGCTAGTAGTATGCTTAATACAACGCTGATATCAAAGCATCTGGTACACGTAGACCTGCCACACACAACAGCAGACACAATTGTGCTAGTAGTATGGTTAATACAACGCTGATATCAAAGCATCTGGTACACGTAGACCTGCCACACACAACAGCAGACACAATTGTGCTAGTAGTATGCTTAATACAACGCTGATATCAAAGCATCTGGTACACGTAGACCTGCCACACACAACAGCAGACACAATTGTGCTAGTAGTATGCTTAATACAACGCTGATAACAAAGCATCTGGTACACGTAGACCTGCCACACACAACAGCAGACACAATTTCAGTTACAAATGTTTCGAAGTGAAACCGATCACATTGTATAATAACTTTTGATATGAGAGGGAGGGCTGCATAAAATGAAATTGCGGGCCGCATGTGGCTCGCAAGTCACGTATTTGTTACCCTGATGCAGGGTATGAAATTAATGTAAAGCTTATGTATTAATGGCGTATCCTTCCTATTCTGTGCAATGTATATAGACCAATATTTATTTATTTATTTATTCATTCAGTTGTGGTTCGTGCTTTATATGAATTCGTACCATTTAACACCAGATACTTGTGACAATTCCTTAAATATGTACTCCCTATTTAAATGTATAAAGAGTGTATTCCAAATGCATTTGGGATAACATTCATCTGCATATAAATACAGATTTTCTTTCTATAAAATTTTATATTTAGAGCGCATAAGCGTAAAATTGATGTTAAGAATTGTATTTTCCTGTGTTGTAATATGTAGTCCGTGATCGTGAAGGAAGAATACAAAATACGTTATAACACGTAGTGCTGAAGACAAAACTTGGACTGCGTTTTTGCAATTATTCCGGACGTGACCTCTTCAACTCTCAGCAGAACATCCTCTAACCAGAGTGACGTTTTCTTGTTTTTCTCAGTCCCTCAAATAAAGTACACTAAATTATGCCACTATCTCTTCCTTCGACTAGATTTTCACTTCGTCATTTACTGCTAATTTTACTATTCGACGCTGCATAATCTCAGCTAGTGACGAGCTCTTAAGTCATAACTGTACAAACCACCACCAACCCCAACAGCATTTAATGTATAACTATTAAAAGCACGTTACAGGCATAATTGTTTCTTGATTTATTCGATGAAAGTCTCTCATTAAAGCGAAAGGAGTTTAAATTACTTCGAATGAGAGAATCATTTTTGATTATTTTAACTTTCTATACTCGAGAACTGCAACGATCTGAGCGAGGTGCACAACCTCCACTTCCACCTAATGCCTGTGCTGAGGATTGTAGGTCGAAGTCAAACCTCAGAAATACAATGGTGACTGTAATTATAAAATCAAACCGTCTGTTTTAATATACAGGGGTGTCGACTGCACGTAGCCTATTATCCAAATGCAACTTCTATATATTTGTTGATCCTTGATGTTAATTTATTATAGATCCAAATTTACTGTTGCTAAAGTAGTCACATTGCAGTTATCTATAGTTCGCAGTCATAGTGTATTTTGTTTTGCGCTTTATTAAATATTTAGGCACCGAAATCGATTTAAAGTAAGAGTTTTTGAGAAAACAGACAAATTTAGATTTAAAATTCCTGTAATTTAGGTGCTGGTTTATACTGGATTAATATGAACCAGAATTAGTTTCTACTCGCAAATTTTTATTTTGCACTTCTTAATAATCTAAACCACTTCAGTACTTCAAAAGATAAAATATGCAGATGAAGACACAGTAGCTAACTCCCAAACTTTGCGTTCAATTACTCCATTATGTTCAAAGGACTCTAAGAAATAAAGGCTGTGGTTGTGAAGGTTGTGATTATTGTGACGATAATTGCATATGTTTGTGCTTCGATTATTAATGAATCTGACTGAACCCTGGCCCCTTGGCGGCCAGAATGCTCCAATTAAAGAGAATTCTACGAACGTCGAAGTTGAAGTAGTGTTTTGGTCTTTAAATTCAATATTCCTTTCGGGTGACTTATTTAAGAAGAGGGCGATTAAGTTTCTTTCTTGTTGGGTACTCTTAGTTTGTAAGGAAATAAGTGACTTAATTTGTTAGGAGGCTGATATTGGATCAAGTAATGTAATTACTTGGGCTAAAATTCGGAAAATCTCGGGATAATTCAGTGTTTGGAGAGCTACCGTAATTGTTAGCGTATATTAATTAAAATTGAATAATAAACTGCTATTATAAAAGAACTGATTAACTTCTTGAAAGCGAGTCCTCCTTGAAAAGCTAAAAAGTGCTCAACTAGTCAACAACTTTTCTGAAAATAATTTTCCGTGCTTACTAGAAACCGGCATTGTCCCCTGTCTCTCAGGTCTTACGACCGTACTGTAGGTCAATTTTAATATTTGTTCTACAGATACTTAACTGTCTTTAGTGATTTATTCTATTAAAATTTTCCTTGTAATTCAAGTACGCTTTCCTCCTCATGAAAACAATACTGAAATAAATTGTGACGCCTCTTTTTACATTTTACATTTTACACGATTTGCCTACCCAAAAAAAGTTAGCAGAAATTATGCATTAATTACTAATATCCCCGTTGAAATTTCAACGGGAAATGTTGACAATTCCCATATATAGCTAAAATTTATATTGATGAATTTTTACCGGCATATTCCTATATATAATAATCCTATAGGATATACTGTGCAATCACATATTTACTGACTATTTACTCTATGACTTTGAAACGTTTTGAGACAACTTGGTGTTGTCCGCAAAGTGCGACGCTACATACCGACTGAGTCATAGGTACCTTTTGCCTGCGTCATAAATGAATAAAATTCAATGAATACTTACGCCATGAATTTGAAAGTGTTTGCTACATTGCCGACCGAGCATAGGTGCTTCTTCGCTGCTTCATAATAATTTGTTTTCGGGTATATTTGCCATCTGTTTTGTCACCGACTGTAAGAATAATTCGGGTATGATATAAAGTAAGTTTATTATAGTTGCAACTTCAGCAGTGTACTGACATTACAGTATACAGCAAGATGAGTGGCAAAGAGATAGGATATGGAATTGTGATTTGTCTTGAGTTAGCAAACGCTGGGGGCCTATGTAGAAGATTTCTAAACTCTAGATGAAACCTCGGGTTATAGAAAGTAGAGAGTACCTATGGACGTGAAGCATATCGCTCACCATTACGTAGCGCCAAGTTTAAGGACTCATGGAACTATACCTCCATTTCTCTATATGCCTTCATTGTGTCCAGGGACGACTTTACCTTCCACACCTCCGTATCTTTCCTTAGTGATGTTGAGTTTTGATAAGAAAAATAATTTACAGGATGTCCGGATGATAGGTATCGAAAAATAAAAAAACAAATACATCTCGAAATCTTTTATTACACAGACGTACGGTTTGCACCATTACAAAGGGAAACTCTCGAAGTGCTTTGTCACTGCTACCTTCGTTAGTAGTTTTTAACGTGGGCACTCCTTTTGGCACGACAAATATCCAGTGTATTAGACATATATCCACGTGTTTTGAAGCATGTTGTGTGTTACCTTATCCGCAGGGTCCCTTATGCAGGCCTTCAACTCCTGGAGATTGTTGTTTTGGACCTGGTACAAGAGGCTCTTCACATAACCGCATAGTAAAGAATACAACGGTATTCAGGCTATTGACTATCTTCAGCCGTATATCCTATCCTTAGCTAATCTATTTTACTCAAACTGCCCTGAGCATTATAGCCCGCTCATTCGTTCCATAGCATACACCTACAGGACTTACTCAAGCTGTACAAAAAATATGAACATAAAAGGCCAAAACACATACTACTCTAAATAGAGCAGTATGTCTGGTAGTGTTTTTTCGGTTACTCTGTTTTTTCACTACAATTACAATTATATGTGCCTCTTACATGACGGTCAGGACCATGCCCTGTTTCCAATTGTTCCTTGATGTTGGTTAAAGGCACAACGATTCAATAATGATGTATATCTCCATTGCTGTACTTGCTGTTGTAGTTAATAAAGTTTTATTATTATTATTATTATTCAGGCTGGTGACCTAGGTCGATCCATCCGCCAGGTATCGTGTAATTACTGTGATTCCTCACCTCTTTTACCATGTCAAAAACAAAGGCCTAGAACAGTTGAAAGTCCGCATACGGGACGCTATGACTACGGTAACCCACAACTTGCTTCAAAACACATGGATAGATGTCGAACATCGTCTGGATATTGTCATGCCACCAGGGTTACCCACACTGAAGTCTACTAAGTTAAGAAGCAGTCAGAAATAAACTTCGGAAGTCATCCTTTGTAATGGCGCATACCGAACATCTATATAATGAATAGATTTCGAGATATAAATTTTTCGTTTGGATTCCTATCATCCGGACACCCAGTATATGTTTTGTAAGAGGAGGGAAAGCTTCAGGGTTGGATTTCAGTGAACATAGACGTTGTCGCTTAATGTGCATATAGACAGAAGTGCATGCAAACGTGAATATATTTTGTGTTACTAAGGATGAAGACGTGAAAGCTTTTAGGGATGGTGGAATAAAGTGTACGTATTGTGCACCCCGGCACAGGCTGGTGGAGACTAGTCAGCTTCATGATTCGGCCATGTCACACCAGGAGAAAGGCCCTCGTCAGGAGAGTCAATCTGGACGTGGTGAAAAATGCAGTAATTATGTATACATATGCAAGTAATCAAACTCAAGTTATTCAAAACCTTAGCCGGTGACTATTGCAAATGAAGTATTGTTGATATTTGCTTTACACCGGCTGTACGAGTCACATGGCGCAACGCTAACAAAATGAGAAGTTCGTGCGCTGCCAACAAAATAGACAACAGCAGTTTTCTGGGTGGAAATATCTTACACTTGGAATTGTCGCGTTAACGGGCCGCCGTCTCCTCTCAACAGCAACAGCACACATACAGTTGTGCAGCTGCCACGCGGAGAACAATGGTCGTCAGCTCTCTCTCTCATAAACTTCATCTTGGAGTGGAGTACCTGCAAGTGCAAAACACACTATCTCCTGCATTTGACGTATCCCATTCACATGTTTAGCTTACGTAATTTTGCGTGAAGAGAGCAAGAAAAATAAATTTCTCTTTATACAGGCTGTTCACAAATTAGGTATTGTCAGACCATGAGAGCATATTTGTTCGCGCCAGGAATTTATTATCCTGTAATCTCAGAATTAAGTCCATAAATTCTGCGGGCAAAATGCCACGATGTTGAACGTAGCGAGACGGTTATCAACAAAGTATAAATTTGAAACACAATTGTTTAAAGAGTGACGCGGGTTGAATGTTAGATATGCTGATTCTTAGCCTATTAAGTCAGTGATATTTACAATCACCATTTCTTTTAATAACCAATAAGAAATGTAAGTATATGGCGTGGGTAATCTGCGAAGTTATCTAAGGTCAAAGGAGATGGTAAATGGGTTATTATTGTGCTGTTAGTGTTTAAAGCATAAATGTTCAATGGAAGATAGGATTAATGAATAAACGAGTGAATGGGATAGATGGTTATAACTGTTTGTTGACATAGTGATCAATTGTGTTTAGGAATACAATCACTGTTTAGTGTAACTAAGAATAAAATGAAACCATAAACGCAATGTGGGGGAATGCGGTCTGACTTAACGGTAAATTTTAAATGTTACTTTATTTAAAGCGGGAACATTCTGCTGGTGTAACAGAAATAACATACCAGTTAATTAACAGTTACCGAATATCAATTTTGGGGTGCGAATCCTTGTTTTTCGGAAGGGTGATGACATCTGCCCGGGTATCTGATATCTCAGAGCAACTGTCGTGTCCCTGGTAAGTTAGGATCTTAATTAGTTAAATTTATTTTTTTAGTCGTCCTCTTCTACCTACTCCGGTTTCCCGTTTCAGTGTTGAGGTTTGTAATTCCTTTTGATCACACTGAGAGACACACCACAGTCGGTAGGACTCCTCTGGACGAGGGATCGGCTCGTCTCAGAGGCCTCTACCTGACAACAACACACAACACTCACAAGAGACAAACATCCATGCCCCCGGTTTGATTCGAACCCACGATCCTAGCAAGCGAGCGGCCGCAGACCAACGCCTTAGATCGCACGGCCACTGGGATCGGCATCGAACCCACGATCCTAGCAAGCGAGCGGTCGAAGACCCACGCCTTAGACCGCACGGCCACTGGATAGTTAAATTTATAAGCAATGAAAGTGTGACTTGTTTTTCTTTCTTTGTAGGTGAGTCAGTGGAAACTCACTGCATGTGAAGATACGCAGCACCGTTAACAGGAGCTCCACCGATCTGAGGTAGGAAATTGCAGTTCTGGGAAGAACGGCTTAATGTGAGCATCTAGCATGCTTTGAGCAGTGTCTTGTTTTGTTCGTGAAGCAAAAGACAGGAATAATAGACTGTTGCAAGGAGAAACGTCACCATATCGTTTATTCAATAACAAAACAATATTAAATTCCGTATTTATCCAAAGAGTAGGTTACAAATTGCGTAGAAGATATAGAAAATATTGTGAATGGAGTATCATTGATTTAGGAATCAGTAACAGTACTTCGGTCTGTAGTTATTACCTACATTCTTACTGAGGATCTGGATCATAAAGTTATAGATGTTCCTATGCAGGCCATGAAGGCGTATGGGGAGTAGGGTTACAGCCCACTCATTCTTAACCTTGGCACTAGATAGACGTGAGTGGTCAGCTTCTCGTCCCGGCCGCTTTGCTTCAAGGGAAATTTACCCCCCATAACCATTGAATAGGAGGCTGAGTGAGCCCCAAATCCGATATGGACACTGTGGCGAAGGGAACAATTTGTACATCTTCTGGGAATCGAATCCGATTTTCCGGCCATAGATTCCACAACTTCACCTCCATATCGACTGAGCTACTAGGCTCACATAAACCGTAAAATTATTCGCAGTGTATAAATTATGATTTATAACATAATAAATGACATTATTAAGATACCTTTAGGCAAACAAACATTAGCAGAGGAAACGAGAATACACACTTCACAGAAAAATAAACTTTGAAACAGGAGTACGGCAGTGAGAAACATTGTCCTCTGCGACCTTTAATGCCTGTAACAAGACTAAATATTTGTCCAAAGATTCCAGAAGAATTAAACGTTTCAAATATTGGCAGTAATAGTGAAGGACAACAAAACAATAAAGAATGAAGAGCAGACTGCCAAATTGGGCATTAGAGTAACCTCACTGGGCGGTAGAGACCCTGAAATTTTGAGGATATAGGCGATGAATTGGACGTAACAAACCTAGAAATGGAGAGTTAGGCGTAACGCTGCATATTTTATGCTGCCGCTAATGTTGCTGAGTGAACTGGAGCGCATGATAGTGTATTTCGAATGCCGTATTCTGTGAATTACACATTCCCTCTTCTCGACTGCCCAGCTAGATGTGACTGACCCAGAAGAGTTTCAACAAATCCTCTCCAGATGAAAGTAGGATAGGTTATATATTAAGGTTTGACATTTATGACTTAGATCAAGATTTGGTACGTCATCACGAGGCGAAATACGTTCATCAGTACAGTGACTGACAACAGACTTTAGGGTATGGGTTCAATTCCCGTCATTGACAGAAATCTTCCTCTACCCACTAGATCCACACTAGCTCTGGACCCAATCCAGTGGGTACCCTGGAGTCTGTCTCAGACATTAAGTGCAGCTGGCGTGTAAAGCTGACTGTTAACCTTCAATTAGTACATGGGTCAAAATGGGTGGAGTTTTGTCTGTGCTACTCCCTATGTCTCGTTGGCATGGTACATAAGCCCAGGGACAAATTCACTGCTATTTTTACTTTTGCTGCTGATTGATAAGATGTGTAGACCGTGACACAAGGAATGTCCAAGAAGAGTGGCTTATCAGCTGTCAAATGACAAATGGCTTTCGAACACTGACCAACGTGTACCCTAGTGACTGCACAGCTGACGGGCAGATGTCTCATGTGTGCACTTCTCTTGAAATGTATTCGCTTTCTTTCTTTATATGAAGCTATTTGTATAAAAATAGGAATAGTGCCAAGAGATGTTACTGAACTGCCCCTTGTTTCGTGCTGGTCAGAGAGTAACTGCTCATCCGATGCCTCACTGCTGCGGTTACCAGAGAAATTCCAGCCGTTTCTTCTTTCTATGCAAGTAACCTTAGCACTTGAGTGGACTTGAGCTATTACTATACATCCGTATGAATGGACGGCACATAATGGTCGGTTTGAAGATTATAATAACTTGAGTTTCCATCAATTTCTTTATTGTACGAATGCATGTTTTTGTGTAGGCTATTACGTTAACATTTGTTTCAGGAACTTACACTCATATATTCTCTCCACAGGAACTTCTCATTCAGTTCTGTTAGCCTGAATGTAGCTCGCAAAATTTGTTGCTCCTAATTAAGCTCTTACATTTTCGTATGCAGTATGTACTAAGTGGATAACAGGCGAGCTTATCAAGTACAGCGTATGCCTTGCTTCTCTTTTGTTCTTCACCTATTATCTCATCAAGAACTTTCCATAGAAATACTGATATATCTCTCTTGATCTTCCCAACAGGCAGCCCTAATGTTCACTCAGTGTACGTGAGCTTCCCGGTTACTTTGGTAATATATTTAATGTGTGAACCTTGTGTTTTTCGCCCCTCAATATGGGGATCTTGCTACACAATTTTAACCGTCTTAAATTTCCAAATGTAGATCCCGACTTTTCCTCTTCAAAAGAATTCTTCTTACTTTCTGGTTTATACACATTATAAAATGTGTATAAACAGGAGCAGAAATGACATTTCCAAGCCTCTGTGCTTATAGCAAAAATTAGGCAGAAGGAGGTCTCAATGTATAGGCGTAACTATGACGAGGAATGCGCAGAAAGCACATAAAATATAGCTAGGAAATCACGTGTATATCAGGTATTTTGAGCCCCACAAAATGAATAAAAAATAGAATAACTTAAGGCGAATTGTCAGGGAATGTGTTCTGAGAATGGGAGGTGAATGGAACTGACTCAGGATTATATTCGGCGGTGGGAGTTGGTAGTACTGGTGTTGAGCATTCGAGTCTTTCTCCTACAGTACAAATAGAGAATTACTCGCTTGCCCAGGAATTCACTGTTTTGATATAAAGATAAAATGACTGTTGTCTTTAGAATATTGAGCATTGTACGAGACTGCAAGAAAACTGAATGAAAATGACGTCGTTTAATTTTGATTAATTATCTCATATCATCGTTGCCAGTCGTGATTAACTTTAAACACTGAGTGCTGATGGAGAGCTTCATTAATCACGTTGAGTGGACCAATGAAAAATGTATCCCTGGTCAGGGATCGAACACTCGAACCTCTGCTGTCAAAGCACTCGCTTCATCATAGGCAAATTGCATGGTGTCAGCTGGATGTAACTTCAAACTGCTGAAATGTGTGCATGATTTGTCATTGAATATTGAATTCGTCCTATTTATTCTGCTAGCTACTATTGTACGAGTTTTCAGTAACTGTTCAGTAGTTATGTCAGAGGATTTATACCTTTTGGAAATGGGATTATTTTTTTAATACAATAAGCCTATGGATTTCAGCGCAGTACAAAGTGGGTTGCATGTTCCACTGAAGATTTAATTTGAGTTTCAAGCTTGGAATTTTGATTCCCTTGACCTAAAAATAAAGATCGTGCTTCAAAGAAAACACATAGTATCACTTGCGAGGATTATCGGTTAAGAAGTCTGAAATTCAAGGGAATCATGTATTTACGTCGACGGTAAACTGCCAATTTAGTGATTAGGTCTTTTGGAGTTCATGCCTGCGTTGGACTCCTTTTTGTGTCACTTCCGAGTAATATTTCTGTCCTAATTCCTGCATGTTGGAATCTGTTTTGTTTCAGCCTCACTTAACTCGCTGTCGTGGTATTTCTCAGGTACTTCTGTATTCAGGATAGATCATCGGAACCCAAAAGATCTGAGAATAATTTTAAAGGAGCAAAGCATGCTTCTTTGCTCGGAAGGTTTTAATTCTTCAACGAAAATTACAAGTTTGTTCTGCTGGCTAACCGTGTTGATAAGGTGCTATTATAATTTTGAATACGCATTGGTTACTTTCCTTCCACTACGTATCAAATCATATAGCTTACAGTATTAAGATCCTTACTGACAACTTATTGTTTTCAAAGAAACTCTTCTTATAATTCATTAGCATATGAAGTATGTGTGTGTTGTAATCATTTTACGTTTGATTTGAATGCAATTTTGATATCCCTGTTTATAAAATATTCGATATATATTGCTTTGCAGTGTAATTGTTATTTTGCCAAACGCAGACAGCTCTGGCTTATCTTCAGTGTAAGCGGTGATAAGCAGACGAAGGTACAGCATAACGACGTTCTAGTGCCAAGGTGTGCTGTCCTGCACTTTATCATTATTTGCGAAGTGATTTCTACAGCATATCGATATTTTAGCCCTTCGCCATGTGGTTTTAAGAACTTGGTAACGCTTGTTGTGAAACGTTAATGTATTTTGTCATTTAATCAGACCAGTAGTCTAGTGGTCCTTTCTATGGAACAACACAAATTTTGGTTGAACCAGGAAATATATTACTAGCGCAAAATATGTCACATTGTATGAGGGTCTATGCATAAAGACAATAATAATAATAATGATAATAATAATAATAGCAATAATAATGATGATAATGATGATTAAATCACATTTTATAGGGACAAAAGATTAATTCAAATAAATAAAACAGGCCTATTCGGCTTACGTTTTCTGCAAATTAGGATAAAGCCATCATTATACGCTTTCAGTGGTGGAATTCCGTTTTCGAGCTAACGGGATTCTTTTGGGGAAGCATTGTTTGGAAATCATGGATTATACAATTAGATTTATTCTTGCACAGATAAATGACTTAATGCTACCCAGTGTGGCAGGCTGAATTTTTGTGTTGGCAAACAATCGCAATTCTGTTTAGCAATAAGCGAGTGATACGCTGTTATGACCATGCTGCTTTGAGTCAGGTTAGTTCAGTCGGTAAAGTGACAGGATATTGTGCGGGCTGATGGAATTTGATTACTAGTAGTGACGGGGACTTTTTGTCCTCGTCACAGCGTTAGAAGCACTCTGGGGATAACTTAGCGTCTGATCTAAAATTTGCCGGGGTAACAGTAGCTGCAGCCTGATCCTGGTGACTCCACTTAATGTCGGTGCGTACCAGCAGAATGCGCTGAGATATATTATAATCTCCACGACTCTGTACTACGCAATGGCGTGATGTTATAAAGACTTGTACTGGAACTGTAGTTTCAACTTCTGTGTAATTATTAGAAAATTCCAAGGTAAATAAATGTCTAACGTTAAGGCTGGAAATTTCCAGGATTAAGTTTATGTGTCGGAAATATGAAATAAGTTGTTTGTCTCGGTGTAGATAAAGTAGCTGTGCGGCGTGCCTCTACCCCACGGCCTGTTCCGGAAATTTCTGCCTACGGCTTAGAAGTTAATATGCCTCGTGGCTGCAACACTGCCAGAGTTTAGCATGTACAACACACGACGAGACGAAGTGCGGGGTTTCCTGTACCAGCGCGTGTTCTCTGACTTGTAGAGTACAAACAAATTCAGTTCAGAACTGTACACAGAAGTGGGATCTCGCTTTGAGGCAAGACCATATATTACACGTATTTGAATACAAACAGCTCACGAAAACATTTCGACCCAAGAGGAAGGCGTGGGTGGACAGTTGGGTTTACGTGATTTATGCTGGCCACTTAAGGATGTTAAGGTAGTAAAATCGAGGAAGATTGGCTGGGAATGATGTGAAAATCAAAAGGAGAGGAAACTATGCTTATATTTCGTATTGGTTGGAACGTTTGGAAATCGTCCACTTGGGAAAACAAGACAGAGGTGGAAGATTATAGAACTTACTTACGATCGTCTTCAGTGGGGTTACTGGTATTAGCAGTGTTAAACCTGTGTGACCTACTTTTGTAAATCAAGGTTTATAGGATTATTTGCTTGATGCAAGAAATAAAATAAAATAGAATGAGTGTCGTTTTAGTTTACCCGAAAAATAAATTTGCAATCATCGAAAAAGTGACAAATATGACAAATACTATTATTTTGTCGTATGAATTTAATTAGTTTCCTTTTTGTTTGTTGGTAATACTGAGACATATTTAATCAGTATGCATTGTTGATATAATACACAAATGAAGAAGAGGAACCTGCGGTACACTTTCTTAATCGGAGTTTTTAAAAATAGAAAAGTTTGTGAAAGTGATATTTCCTTGAAAATAAATGCAAAAAGCAGAGTAAAGTATGTTAATTAGTAGAAAACTTCAAAGGATGGCCAATGAATATCATTCATTGCGTGCGTAATGGCCGGCCGTCGATTGCGACGTGCATTGTGGTCCGGATCCGTCAACATATAAGAACAAACCAAAGACAAAATTACCCCTGAAATGAACATAAACCACAGAGTTAGATGTGCAGGAATTGCTAAAAACATAAGCGAAAAGACATGACACATCGAAACGTTTGGGCTGTGAACAAAATGCATTAGAGGCGAGGGCGAATTCTTTGAAAAGTGGGACATGAGTGAACTATTGTGCGATTATTTTGTCAAAATATGTAATTTAATTATTTTTAAGATTTTGACGTGCTTTCACACTTAGTTTAAAACGAAAATTTTTATGTTTTCTTTTAGGTTCTTATGGCATTGAGTATGAAGATTACTGTATTCTGGGATATGACGCCGTGTAGTCTGATGGAGAGATAACTTTTCAGAGCAGTATACTTATCAATCTTTTACACTGAAATTGGGCCAAAAGGCTTCTCCGAAGCAGTCGTAAATACTTTCCCAACTACACGTTATCACATCGCAAAAGCCGTAATCTTCAATTAAGTTTTTGAATATTACATACGTAATAGAGTTGTAAAGTATATCTAAATCATTAAGACTCCTGCTAGTTACGTTTTTATGCATTAAAATGTCAATTTTATTCAAGTGAACGTGATGAAACACGGGAAGCGTCCTTTTAAATTTAAATATTGCAGGTGTATTTTCTGAAAGAGGTAAGTCGCTAAGAAGTTTTACGTAATGAAGTTGGTAGTCTGGTAAAAGGAAGTCTGCTGAAGGCACAGTGTTCTTTAAAATTATTTCCACCAAGTCTATGAAAAGAGTCCTGATTTTCACCATCCAATAATTTTCTGCCTTGCTGTGTAAAGAACTGGATGAGATAAGATGTTAGTGAAGAGTGAAAGAGTATAATTGGAATAAGCTGCTATGGAAGTATTCAAGGCCCTTTACAAGACTCGTCAATAATATAGGGCCAGCAGGTTTAAGGTTAGTATTTAACACAGTTAAATTCAGATGGGATTGCGAAGTGTGTTTATGTTACGTGTGATAACAAGCAAACACAGTACTTTTTCAAGTTTGTTTCCACGAAGTGAACGAAGTTAGCTCATAATGCAGAGGTCCTCTCATCTCAGTGACTACTGAACGGATAAGTTACTTCAACAACTTATATAATGTAATCGATTTTCACAAAAAGCCTCGTTGCATAAAAATTGGTGCCTGACTTGGAATGTGGATCTCCTGAAGATCTATTCTTTATTTACTGTTTACGTTAAATAATACTACATAGTAACAAGGGTTCATATTTTTAAAATAACATTTTGACTAAGTTGCATACCCGATATCGTAACTCACAGTCAAGAAGTTGTAACACAGTTACTAATTTTATTTTCTAGTTCTAGGCAAAACGCATTTGAAATGGCGGTATTTAAATGAGAATAGGCTTCATTTACTAATAACACATCATATTCTTACATGCTTACACGACACGGCCTCTGCTTTAAAGTTCCGCCAACATGGACTAAGCGATTCGTATTTATTAAACGTATATGTGAAAAATAATCTATTATAACTTTAATGTGTTGCGGCGATTGTACGTGGTCCTAGTCGTGACTGAAGTTTCGGAGATTGCCCATCGTATCAGGCTATAAAAGGCACAGTTTTATGAGTGGCCCACTAGGATAGGTTCTCCACTTTCCCCTTTCCACTTGAAGAAGTAGGCAGAGCTAGTCCACGCAACTTTATTTAATAGCCTGAGGCAATTAGCAATATTCAAAATTTCAATCACAACTGTGGTCCTTTATAATTTTCTGCAAAAGTCGGATGTGATGGAAAATTTTTATTTCCAGATTTGGAATTATCATATGAGAATTAGTTTAAAAATTTGGTCTTATTTTACGATATCACAGTCTTATTGACCTATTTACTCGTGAAACACAAAGGAATGGAATTTCCGACTCGGTGCGTTATTTATCTGCACTGAGACTATGTTTATATCAATTGAGTTCAATTTAAAGCAGGCTGGCTGACGGCTGGCTCCTTCGATTTCCTTTGCAGTTCAGCATTCAAGAGAAGTTTATTCCGTCTTGTTTAGACTGTGTATTTGATGCCGCGACAATTTAATGAAAAAAAAGGAGTAAGAAGCGAAGCAAGCAGTAAAGAAACATTAAAGCAAGAAAGGTAATCCGTGTTGTGGTATAGGCCTACTGGGTTATGGCACTGTGTAATCTGGTAGGCGGTTACCAATGTTTCGGAGGGATATACTGCTTCCATGCTGAGGGAAGAGATGTGTTTACAGACATTTCGAAGGAACATACTACCTCCATCTGCAGGGTAGAGTTGTCGTTACCAGCACTTCAAAGGAACAAACACTGCCTCCATCCACAGGTTAGATGTAATGAAGTGAAGCTGGCGGCACTACCTTCCTCCGTAAATTTAGTAAACATTTACCAGACTAAGTGTCATAACTGAAAAGGAAAAAAAATTGAAATTTCACCTCTGTGAAAACAAAAGTTATAAATAAATTTTAAAAACTTCTCCTCATGTTTGATTTGAATGGTCTTAATCGTATTATGTATTTAAAGCTTCGCATTACGTAATTTTCTCCATCTTTATGCTACTATTTCTTGGATCCAGATGTTACCTTCATCTCTTCGTTCTTAGACGCCCTCAGTCTTATGTTTTTCAGCCTGCACCAGTAGGAACACCGTACAATACTTCATAAAGCAGTATACGGCATTCATTGTGCATCTCGTGCTTTAATTAAAATGTGGACTCTTTTCAGAACGAATGTTTAAATTGTGCTGTTTCTGTGTATCCTCTTGTGTAGCCAGGTCGCGCTGACCGGTATGAACGTGAGGAGGTTAACCTGGGATAAGACGAAGTAATGGTAATGGTAATAAAAGCCGAGTCCAACATATATCTTTAGGAAACCCCCGAGACGAAGGGAAGTGGAGAGAGCGACATGCTGTTTCTTTTCTTTTGTCTCTCTGAGACATTCTTCACGCCCTCGTGGAGCGGGAACTCCTAACGGGCTTCCGGGAGCTCGATCTTGCCTTCGTAGCACTGAGCATTCCGTACATCGAAGCATTACTTGTGGGGATATCCTGATCATATTGCTGTTAGTAATGAAACTTCGTGTTCGGGATGTCCCGCGTTAGAATCTGTTCCAAGTGGTCAGATGTCCTGACTACAGTTTATTATTTTCCTGCGTCTGTCCTTGCAGCTGCCTATGTAGTGCATTTTAATGGACCAGGGTCGTCGTTTATCACATCCTTTCCATTTCACAGCATATAATGATTTTCTCTGTCACTTTGACAGAAAATTACAAGGTAAAGTTGAAGAGTACGTGAAGACATAACAATCAAGCTGTTAATAGTCCATGGTTCCTTATTCAAAACACTCTTAACAATGTACTTGTGTCTGCAAGATGTTTTCCAATGTTACTGGATCTTAATTTACAAATTTCCTTAGAACTTGGCATGAAAATATTATTGACTTCTTTCCAACGTTGGTACTTCTAACTGTCTGTCAACAACATTACTAACATAACTCTGTGCGAATTTTTGAAGCGTGTGAAACTTTGACGTAAATGAATTGATTGTTTGAAAAGCTACATGTTGTTATGTTTTGATAAACGAAAATTATTGTACAATTTCAGTGGAAATGCATTATAAGCGTATGTAACAGTAGTATTAGTTGTACAACCCTTTAAAGCCGCCGGAGTTAACACTATAATCTCCGTATATTTTTCTCTACATTGTGTATTTATGTGTTCCTTACGACTGTCACAGTAAATGGCAATTTTTTAGACACTTGCAGTGCTTATTGATTGGTCTTTCTAATGACAGCACACTGTGTTCTCTGTGAGGTACCAACTGCACACACACACACACACACACACACGCACACACATACACATATATATATATGTATTATAGACGCGTTTCAGTCTTCAAACGGTTAAGAGACGAAAGACAGCATTCTTTGAAATCCAGAAGTCTATCACACCAAATTGTACTGCGTTTAATTCTTACCATTAGATTTTTGTGCTCAGAATTGTACGTACAACAGAGCCAGCTTTACAGTCCGCTCGTCATATCACAGAAATAGAGACAGAAAGAGCGAGTGAAGGAGACAGAAGCAGTTCTGAATAATTCATCAAACCAAACCGTAGCACGTGTGGCGGTCCGTCGTCCCAGAGAGCGACCCTCCGATGAAAAACATAGCGATAAATATTCTCCGGTTTGGCTTCACCAGAAACAGATGGTTTTCCCTCGTTTTAGAGAGTAACATTCTGCCAGTACATAGGTCTTACGCTATCAGATTACTTCATTACATGGAGTAGAAACTTTGTTCATTTAGTTACACTTAATTTGTCGTAATCTGGACCTCGTAATATTTTGCGTTCTTTGTATTACACACAAAATTGATTTCGTCGAAGACATCTCCTGTTTTCCGTGTAGTTAAACTTGGAATTGACGATTTTCTCAGAAGATTTAAAAGCCCTAGTAGTGTACATTACCTACAAGGAAAGCGTAGGTGTCTCATCTACCTTACAAAATGCGCTTGTTTTACGCTTTGGCGAGTAAGCGATTTTGTTGACAACAGTTACGACAGGTGGCAGTGATTCCCGAAAGCATGAAGCAGTCAAGAGCCACCTATGATTCGGTCGGCATTACAGTGTTTGTGATTTCATCACGATTCTGTATGGCTATAACACACATAAACAGATCAGTTGAAGGGTTACATGTGGAAATCGGAGCGAGAGGCGCCGTGGATTATTGCGTGAATATTATGTTAACCCCTTGGTGGTTTCTAGTGGATGCCTAAAAATTTACTGGATTTCTCCCAAGGCGTCACGAATATTTAAAGTAATACTCGTAAACAAATAGTTGTTTCTGACTAGTCAATTTTGCAGCAATGTAATATGTGTCTGCATGTAATGAACATTAACGCCACTGAGATTCACAAAAGTGCAAATAAGTGATTAAAATACGTGTGCTGCATTGTAGGATACAGTGCCAGAGCGTTTCTGATTGCACAAAATATGTTTGGCCTATGTCTCTTTATATTGGTGCAATTAACATAGGTTTCGCAAGGATAAAGCGGGAGTAAGTTGGCGTAGATTAGGTTAATACGTAAAATGACGTCAGTAAGATATGGGATTGCCGCATTAAAGTTTGATTGGCCTGTTGTTTGGCAACCTTTACTTTTAGGCTCTTGTGCCTAAGCTAGTACATTGTCATCATTGTCCTCGTAAATATATCTTGGCTACATTCGCAGTAACACCGGAGAAAGCCTATCCCGTTTCCAATTTATTCATCACAAATGTCTCATGGACTAATCTGTGATCGAACCGGACCTTCGAGGTGAGAAGCCTGCAAAGAAGACCAAAATTAGTACACATTGTAATTCATAATTTAGTTTCTATCTCACAAAAAGAATAATGCGTCAAATTAAAAAGACAAGCGGTGTAATGTACTACAGGTTTCCCTGTCACTGGTTCTGTGAACCATGCGAAGCACATAAATATGCTTTATTGAAGTGCAAGGCTTCTTACCGTAGAACCTCTTGGTTTAAATAATTACCATTGAACTTAAATGGTAGGAATGTTCATAAGTAATAGACATTTTTGCATACTTCACTATTATCATGATGATGATAATCATTATCATCATCATTATCACAAAGGACCAGCACTTTTAAACGTTTGAAGGCTGTAATATATTTTTACCTGTTAAGTAAGCAACCGTGCTCTCGTCTAGAAGAAAACGGCCGTGCATAGGATAAAAACGCCACTGCTCTATACACCACTCTTATTGGGAATTTTGAACCTGCTTCAGGTTCAAGGCGCGAAGTATTCGACGATATACGGGGTGAAATAATGCAATTGTATTTTATTGAAATGCAAGCTTCCACTGGGAAATGAAGGTAAGCTGTTCGTGGAGGAATCTGACAGTGAAACGTTAAATTCTCCTTACCAAATGATGCATTAATACTCTAAATATTTTCAGTTTTTCATGCTACCACATGACTTTACATAAGGTTACTTGTATAAATAAATAAATAAATAACAAGTTGCTCATAACATTCAGAAACTTGTGTATGAAGGAAAATAGTAATTACAAACGTTGATCCACACCGCCCCTCTCCCCACCCACGTCACAGTTCCTTTGCCTTTAAAACAGGTCCACAGCTGCATATGCTGGATTAGTTTCATCCCTGTTCGTTACTTCTGTGGGGTTAGTATGTGATTTTATGTAGCAATTAAAGGACATGATGCTGTTTGCAACGTAATAAATTGCATATCCCTTGTGACAAGTGCTCAGCATAGTAATAAATAAATAAACTTTACACGGAAACAAATGGTTATTCGTTACTAACATGTATACTGCAAGGTATGAAACAAACAGGTAGCCGAGGGCGAGGGTTTGTTCTGACATGGGTAATTTAATTACCGGTGTTGTGTAGCTTAAGGAAATCACAATTTAGAAACCTTGTGCATCTGTTCGTGTGCATAGTGGCATAGTCTGCCACTTCAACTTTTGCTTATTTTTTAGGGGTAGAAACAGACAATGTCCAAGATGAATATTGCAGCTCGTGGAAGTGGATTTAGCAGTAGAATCGAGAAGACTGTGTGATGAGAAGTTCAATACTCTCTATTTTTCTCTTAGTAATATGAGGTGAGAAATTAAAAAAAATGATTTAGTCGAAAGGTCTAAAGATGTAAGACCACTCCTGAGATTAGGCGTGGACTTGAGGATAATGTGAGAGTGATTTTAAAAAGAGTATGATAATGTGTACTGGATTCAAGTGGCTTATTGCTGGGCCAAAAGTAGGGGATTTGTGAATATTTTAATTCATCTTTGGGTTGCAAAATATTAGGAAATTTCGAGCAGTAGTCTTTCTTCTGACAAATATTTTTTAAACTCTAAGAATTAATTAATTTCATTTCGGTTTAGACGGGCATACAAAATATTATACACGCAACACTACGGACCTTCATTTATGAACGTCTTTTAATTTTAGTATTTCTGAATATAACATGAATAATTTTGATATTTACGTTGAATTCACTATGGCATATTATTGGGCTGCCTTATGCCGTGTTCATAATACGTATAGACATTCCTGTCACCAAATTTGTGTAGCTTAATGCTTTTCTTCTTTTGTGAACTTAGCGTAATACCAAGATCATATACCTTATAGTCACACCAAAATGTTATTGCGACAGTTTTCATTCAGTAGCTTCTTAAAGCCAAATGCCTTTTCGTCACTTTATGCGCAAGATGCATTAAACGGTTCGTGTCTCTGGTTCTGTAGCGCGCGTGTGGCTTCAGTAAACATATTCAGGCAGAACACGCCCTCATCGTAACATGCGCATTCTTCGTTCGTGTCTGATGACCACTCACTGACCATATGAACTTCTAATTAACCTAATTTTGTGAAGAAAGAACAGGTTTGTGGTGTATAAGGGTACTCTTAAGGAAACACGGATCGTTTACCCTTACGTGTCATATTGACGTTGAGGGTCTTCTTGGAGCATGAGCTGAAAGTTAGCTGCTGTCGGGTACAGTATGAAATCAGATACTAATACACGTAACCTCAAGATTAACTTATATGGTAGTATGCTGCCCGTTTTCCTTTTTAATTGCCAATATTTTCTGCATTTGAAGGCAGTACACTCCTTTACACTATAATTTCCAAGGCAAACATTAGCACACTCTTCCATTCTACACTTCAGTCTTCCCAGGCGGTTTCTTCTCTACAGAATTTAGGAGAACCTTTAAAAGCGTAAGATGTCGGCACCTAAAACATGAGATGCAAGGAAAGTATTAATATCGTGTCAAGTATATTTCTTAAACGTAAACAACGTTCTGAAAATATTTCGGGGTTTTATCATCATGGGTATAAAATATAACAAAGCAGTAAGGATGTAGTGGACGGCAGGCAAAAACACACACGTATGACATATAAGTATCATTACTCAGATATGTCATACAAATACCAAATTTCATCAAAATAATTGAGTGGTTTTGAAATTCAGCTTTCGGGCATATCTGCAGTTTTGTATTATTGGATTCATAAGAAGATCGTATACTCTCAGTTTAAAAATGTAAACTCTGAATCGAAAAGTTTGGAAACCGACTACAAAGTAATTTATATGAATCCCACACCTAAAAATCTTCTTCTCAAGCGATACAGTCCGTTGTGGAACTTGGCCTCCAATAAAATGTTCCTCCATTCCCGAAGGTCTCTGGCCATTGCCAGCCTGTATTTCATTCCCATTACATTTAAATCCTCTTTAACTTCGTCTCTCCATTTTTACGTGGTCTTCCTACTTTACGTGTTCCTTCCATTGCAGCTGTTGCAATTTGTTTTTGGTATTCTTTGGTTTTGCATTCTTTCAAAATGACGTTACCATCTGAGTCGCACAGCTAATAATCATGTGAAGAATTAATACGCCTTCCCTGTGCTCTTCCAGGTTGGTGCTTAATTTTGTTTCTACTACCGTCAGGAAAGGTCGGTTAAGAAGGTTGTCGGGAGGTTGGGACAAAGTGACACTATTGAAGATCGTGCCCTTGCAAAAAGAAGAGCACACGGAAGGAAGAGTGGAACTGTATTGAATATTAATGAAATGTACTGCTGTTAAGTGTATTGCATTAAACTCGTTCAGAATGGGGTGTAGTCGGGCGGGTTTATTTCGGGAGCGTTGAGCGGGGCAATAAATTCGTTGCGTTGTTTTGTTATCTGGATGCGCAGTCCGCCTGCCGGACATGCGATGATACCACACGCATCACTTAGCTGTCGGAGAAGTGGTCGCATCAGCACGGCGAACCGGTGGTGTGTAAAATCAGTTTCGTGTTTGGTGACCTCACCCAAGAACCATTGCAGTAGGCAGATTAATTATACGAGACGATTCTTAATTTATGCACGATAGAGGTCGTGCTCATTTTACGCGCGACGTAAAATAGTTTTGGACTGTCACTACCCACGTTGATGGTTGAGTAGAAGGAAATGGATCGGTTTTGTGAACTCCGCTATCGCCAGATCTCACACATGCCAAATGCTTCTTGTGCAGCCATATGAAGGCCCCAGCTTACTCGCAAACGTTTAACACACAGGACGACCTTGGACGTTTGACTGAAGCGTCTGCGACAAAAATAAGATACATGCCATGGAGTTCTACAGCGTACCTGGAGTTCTTATTGTCACAGGTGTCAGATGTGCTTTCAAACCAACGGGGAGCATTTTTAGCAATTCCTTCAACATATTGTCAGCCTTATGACGCTGTTATGTTGAAATCTCAAAATCTTATAATTAAATGCATCCCTAAAATACAAAGGTAAATGTCTCATTTGGTTTCCTGGTGCTTCTCGTTCTTGCCAAAAGAGGGTGGGCGACTTTTGGATATATTTTAGTAGTAGAAGATAGCCTCATATTTACTGTAGTTGAAGTATATTCACGGTGTAGATAGGGACATACTATACTGTATTTACGAAGAATTTGTTTGTGGACATATTATGAACTTGACAATTAGATTTTTGAATGAGGCAAATTTACTGCTCTAACGCCATTATTGTTAATATTTTCATGAAATTATCGATGTAAAGTTTTGTTTTGAAGACTTTTGTCTCCTTAATTCCTTTTTTGAAATCTGTAAGCAAAGTTTGCATTTTATGCTTAGGGAATTGGTACGTTATGTGCTCTAATTTATGGGAGAAACTGCTTTTCTAACACCATATTTATCTTTAGTTTGGAAACAGATATTCAGAATATCAACGTCACTCCAAGTAACTCTTTCATATTTGATATGATATCCAGTCAGTAAAACCTATACTCTCGTGACTGCTGATACAGTAAATTCCCTTATACGCGAATACAATTTCCCTAATTTTTTACTGTTAAGGCATTTTTCACAGACAAGGGTAATTCCTTGCGGGTATATTTTCACCCTTGTCCCATCTGACCTCCAATATTTCTACTAAACCTGACGTATATTTTGCTAAATTTTCTTGAAATTGTGTTCACAGAACCTTACCTACAAAGAATCCTGACCTTTAAACTTGCGAATCTGACGTTTACTATCTTTGCTTACGTCATTCCAAAAATCCGCCGAAGTCCGAGGCCTTGTGTAACCCTCCGTAACACACCTAATGTTTAGGGCGATATTTTTAACGTAGTCATTTTTCCTATTTCAAGCTGGAAGACCACAATTTGTCAGCCATTGGAGGCTGTTTATTCAACGTATTCGCATGTGTGACTAAGAGATTTTGTGAGGGCGCGCAAGATGAGTGAAAGAGTGCCTAAATCTCCATGCATTGTCAGCTTTACTTTTGCACCTTACAGGTCTAGCGTAAAGAGTCATTGTTTTGAGACTAAAGTCTTCTGGGATACGATAACGTGTTGACAGGTCAAGAGATACCGAAGTTTTAGAGGAGCTTGTTACCTCTATCGTCAACCTTTAACTGTTCCGAGAAGATGGTGACTACTTAGACCTTGAAGATGGAAGCAGAAATATCCTCCGAAATGTCGGTAAATATTTAGCAGTCGTCACGCCATAATATAACAGAATACTGGAATCTTTAAACACCGCTGTGACATCATTCTGTCTTGCATTACTTGTTCAAGTGATCAACCAATGCCCTGCTGTTACTTAAGTATAAGATTTACCTGTCAATTAATGAAGGTGCCCTTATTAAACCCAATTTTGATCAACTTATTCCAGTTCAGATCTTCGTAACCTGTTTTTGTTTAGGAATATTTTAATATTACATGCCATTTATATCCACGTTTAGGAGTGTTTGTGTGCTGAGGGTCCCAAACCAAATTAGTACAAATTTCTTTTTTTATATGCGTACGTCGTGATCAGCGTGTTGCAAAGTACTTTAATAAAAATTCAGTTCAGTTCTTGTTTATTAACGTGCTGACTCAACGGCCAAGTAGCCAAAAAGGAATACAGCAGAACATACGAACACAAACAACAAAGGGCAGTGAAGAGGACACAAGAAAACAAATAGAAACAGAAGAAACAAAAAATTTAATTAAATCAGTCACTAGGACACCTTGTGATATAAAACTAAAAATAATATCAAATCTTATCCTACGTGATAATTTGCTTTCCAAATACAGTGTATCAAAATCAGTACTAACAGAATTTGCCGCAATAACGTACCTGGCGCAAGGCAATCCTTAAAGTTTGGACTGAGATGAAACACAGGAAATTCTCGGTGTTTCCAGATGGGAACTCGAAGACCAATTATGTCCATGGAAGATGGACAAGGTTTGAAACCCCTGAAATATTAATAAGAAAAATTGCGCTCAGTTTATGTCTTCTGTCATGCAAAATTGGTAAATTAAGAAGATGAGGGCTTTAACATAACCATAGACATATTACTGCAAGGAGCTACAAACATCCGCTAAATGTGTTTGAGTTTTGTAGCATCAAAGAGGTTATGATGTTAATGATAATGGTAATACTAATTATTATTATTGTAAGCGGGTAGCAAAAGCTGTCGTCGCAGTGGCGAGGCTGCAGTGAGTGGTCTATGTGTGGCGTTTCTCTTCCACTCTTGATGCCAACTCAGTCATATTTTGCGATATGAATTCGACTCCCCGATACCAGGCCTCTTAATTAATCACGAGGCCAACACATCTCTGGGGAATTGCTGGAGCTCCAGTTGATTATGAACCTAGCAGCCACGGACACGAAGATTAGTTTCAGCGGGCTGTACATATGGCGAGTATCCCTAATCCATTAGCCCAATACGAGGAGCCTTAAACAGAGCAGTTGCATGTAGAGTTAAGTCTCTATACATTTGTTTCGGGTATTTGGCCATGTTACCATGTAGCCTGACGGAGGCGTCTTTTCCACACCTTACCTGGACAAATACAATGATAGTATTTTGAAATATGTCGTGACAATCCTTATCCATTTTCATTCATGAATACCTTTCCGTCTCATTCGTCGCTAAATATCTTCCCTGTTTAAATGAATATCGTAAATCACAGGCTAATTAATTCACCACATAAGCGGTACATTACTCACCTTGTGATTCGTTAAAGATGTGGTTCCTATGAACCGGCTGTGTTTGCGAAAATACATATTTTTCCATACAATTTTAGCTAGAATGTTATTTTCAGAACTCTGTCGTCTGTTGATAAAAGTACCGAAATACACATATTATGCAATATATAAGACAACAACAATGGCCACGATATAACTCTGACTCACAGTCAACAACTTTGTACCGCCTTAAGTTCGGGTTCAGCCTCACAGATTAGTTCTTATAGGGACCTGTGTGGACAGAGTGCCACTGAACAAGGTTTTCTCAGTGTATAATTCTTTTCCCCTGTAAATTGTTATTCCACCAATAATCCATATTCATTCATCTCTCGTCAGAGGGCTATACAATGGGCCAATAGATGCACAGAGATAAAATTTCCTACCTATACGAGAAAAGTAAGAAAAGAAAAGGGTAATCGCCAGCACGGTATCAGGTTAGAAAACAAGATAACGAATGACGGTCTATCGGATACAGTTTCGATTATTCTTAGGGCAGCACTGCGTGTAAAGAAAGAGGGTCCTAAAACGTGTTTAAAATCGTAGTGTATTCTACGGTTTCATGGGATTAAACTTTGAAGGAAATGATAGGCCTACAGCCACGTGACAAACATTTACAGATGGTATGTTCTGAATGAGCCGTTATTGCCGTCATACTGAAGTTTTCGCTCTGTTGTCATATTGATATCGAGCGTTTTGTTTTAAAAATGTTAAGGGTTGCAAAAATCGGTCACTGTACAAAATTCCACACTCGCTTTTGAAGGACCCTGGTTTTTATCAACTCGCAAGTTTGCATGGCTCTTTTTACTTTTTGTTCACCGTGCATCTTAGTATTAGTATTCACTCACTTAACCAACGATTGCACTATTATAATTAATTGATCTCTCACTAGTACCCTACATATGTTTCGGCCCCATTGTGGCCATCATCAGGGGTAACATATATAACGCTTCACTTTACGTTGTCCAATTTGGTGCCAAATTGGACAACGTAAAATGAAGTGTATATAAATATGTTACCCCTGATGATGGCCACAATGGGGCCGAAACATATGTAGGGTACTAGTGAGAGATCAATTAATTATAATAGTGCAATCGTTGGTTAAGTGAGTGAATACTATTGCATGGTTGTGTTGGTATTGTTACAATTACAAGAACAAACATTTTGCATTTCAGTCTAAACAACAAATTTATGCTACACTAGTTGAACGCACACTTAAGTATCCTACTTCAGTCGTCACATACGTTCCAGACGTAAGTTTTTCCTCGACTATTTCCGATTAAATTATGACATATATCATTCCCTTAAGATAGGCATGATATGTATTAACCCCTGCTCACTTCTCATAACTTTTACACTTTAACACTCATTTTTGGAATAAGATACCAAGCTCCTTATTCTGTAATTTTATTCCATTGTTCTCAACTACTGCAGATGTTTTATTTCGTGCGACTGAGATCTCAAAACCACTACCACTTCTTGTCATTTCCTTGGAGCGTGATCAACTTTCACGGTAATGTTAAACAACAAGTGAAATATTTGGGACCAGATTTTATACATTGGTTTAGTTTGGCTGGTCAACATTGTTATGGAGCAGTGGAGTTGTGTACAATTCATGAGGTGCGGTTGACCGTGGTGGATAGCAATCAGCGATCGTCAGTCGTGTAGTCTCCCTCTCATACGGTCTGTTGCACAACACTCCATCCCTGTATTCAGGGTGTTACAGTCGTGTCTATTTATTGCCTGGCTCCCCTACTGACATCGTACCTCTGACCTGACTAACTGGTAGACTTAATTATTGCCAACCAACCCCTCTCATCCCTGCCACACCCACATAGCCATCTCTCTGCATGCAGGTAATTGGTCGCTAGGAACAATGAATATACACGGACGGACGACATGTGGTAACATAATTACAAAATTGACAATTACAACATCCCATCCTTTAGCACTTGTCACTCTGTGTGCTCCAGGCAGTGGTTCTTAATGTGGCCACAACATGATCAGGATATTTATTGGGTTATCTGAACCTGTAACACAGTGTATTGATAGCAGTTGATGTGAGGGCTGGTACGGTCTGATAGGCACGACTGGGGCTGGGCCTATTCGTCTCATATTCCGCTTTCTTTCCCTTTCTCTTTGCTTTTGTTACGTCACTTTTATTTTTAAAATGTCCTCTTCAAATTTTCCTCCTTTTTTCTGCCAGTTTATTGCGATCCTTCTTTGTTTATACCACGTTATCTTTCTGTCTTTTCCTGTCGTTTTTTCTTCGTGAACACATTCACTTCCATAAAAGAAAATATTTGCTCTAGCGAGTGCTCACAATAGGTAGGTAGTATATTGTGTCCTTCCAAGAGGGTCTTTCCAGTTGCCACAAAGTAAATGAAACCGTCTTTTAGGGATAAAACTATTTATCTATTACGGAAATGCTGTGGTATATATTTTTTGTTTTGAAGTAGGCCTATATATATATAAATATGTCCTATGTTTTTCTGCCCTCTGGACCCATAGCTAATTACACTTAAAAAACAAATGTTAAGGCCATTCCTCCTTGGTAATATATTTGTAACGTTCTTGTAAGTTTTATTGCCCTATATTTCACTTCTCCTAGTACAGATGGGTTGGAACATATTAAAATGAAAAGTTTCGTGTGTTAAGTTACAGCGGATCAAAAGTTACATTGGAAAGGTCTTTTGTCCATTCACAATGATGTCATTGTTTAGAGCTATCTTTCTTACAGAATACCTAGATACAAATTACAGACTTTTCAAGCAAATCGCCATAAGGTAGTTTATGAGTCTGCATTAGATTATGGTGACAGTGCATCTCACGTTTATACGTATTACTCGTGACGGATGTTCAGAATACACTTACTGGTACGCGTGTCGCGATATTAATATCGAACTGCACGATATTGGTTACATTGGTTTCTGCAGTTTTGCGAGACTTGAAGTTCCATCAGCACTGATGCTGACAAGTCACGTCTCCAGGATTGTTACGCTGAGGACCATGGTTTTTGATTCCGTACATTTAGAAGGAATGTGCCGCCTTCATATTCAAAGATCAAGGGCGCCTAGAATAATTCTTCTTGGACTCCTTGACCTTTGAAAATGCAAGTGGTACATTTGTTCGAAACGACGGAAATTAATAATTCAGGAGACGCGAAACTTCCGTGTTTTGATTGATCAGCGAGTTTCAGAATCTGTGAGGTCACTGTTTCAGGTGGTTATGGTAGATGATGAGCAGTGTTAGCTACTAAAAGCGGTTGTGAACTACAGTATTTGAAGTTGCTCTGCTGACGTTTGAATGGAAATAATAAGGAAAATCAAGAAACAGCCGAGAAAATTGGTAACTGCCGGAATTCATAATCGCTTCTGTCATTTAGCATGGAAAGTGTCAGACCTACATAGACAGGCAGCTTCCTGGTACACGTGTGAAGAACGACCCACTGTTTCTGAACATCATATAAAGTTGCAAGTCGCGTAGCAAAATCCGATCAGTAACGCAATATATACGTGATCACAATATTTTTTATATCTTGTAACAATAGGCTAGGTATATATGTAGTTTGTTCTATATGTAACAGTGCCGAAAGCAACCTGTTCTGTAGACAGATTCAACACAAATGCAAGAGAGTTCGAATAAAATTTGTATATGTGAAATATGAAACAGCTACACATATTTCTACAGGGTATTTATTAATATTTGCAAGGAAATTGTGTAGTAGTGTTATTGTAAGTTAATAATACGGGATCATCAGAAAGACTACTCTCTTTTAAAAATGTCATAAATTTTTAAATATGATAATAATGACTTTATGTATTTTTAATATGAATGGAATTTCAACATTTGATAACATATTTGTAGTGTTTCAGTGTGAGCATCGATTTAAGTGTATATTCAATCGATTTTCATTTTAAGCCCAGACGTTACAAATCACGGGATTTCCTGCTGATCATGTGAAATCTGAACTTCAGGGACTTAGGTTATTTATTGGTTACCTCCTTCCAACCCATCTATTAAAATACCCAGCATTCATAGCACGGCAAACCTCGTTCTGAGACGACTTGGGCCCCTGTCTTGTTGCAAAATAATTTAACGTTCATTTCCGCTTTAAAAATAGTCCACTTTGGAGAAGTAGTCAGCCGTAATGTATCATTATAAGTGTTTCCAGCAAACTCGTTTCCCACAGAAAAAAACAAGGTTGCGAAGGTTGTGCTCCGTGAGGTAGTAAAGAAATATTTGCAAGGCTTTGTTCACTTTCAGAATAGCTTAAGGTTTAACGGAACAAGTGTAAATGTGATTTTATTTACGCCCATAGGTATCGTAAGGCCTTTTCTGCACTGATTTTCACGAAACCCCAAAATACTCCACAGTATCTCATGCAGAGTTTCTATACGGCATTTCACCCAGATCTGAAAGTAAATGTGGAAAGTATGGAGAGAGATTCATTTACGCCCCTAAGTAAAGTATGGCTGTCACTGCACTGATTTTCAAGAAACAAAAATTACTTATTATATTTTTGTGGATGTCTCCCTTGCCGACATTTTTTTCTTTTTCGAATCGGATGAAAAGTACGAAAAAATCTTCATTTACACCCCTAAGTAAAGTATAAATTTACTGCACCAATTTTCACGAAACCCCTAACTGCTCAGCACCATTTCCTGCAGATCTAATTACCGAATTTCACTCACATCATTCAGTAAATATGGACAGCAGTAAAGATTCACGTACGCCCTTAAGTTATGTACCGGTGCGAAGGAGCCCAATTTCGCAAGATTCTATGTTGCTCGACAACTTTTCGTAAAGGAGTCCCGTACAGAACATCAAGAAAATGCGACAGACGGTTTGGTCTCTAATACTAGGTCACAGACAGAGAGACAGACAGACAGACAGACAGACAGACAGAGGACGGAAGTGGCTTCCACATAAAGCTTTCTTTGTCTTTGTAAGTAAGGCCTAAATATGAAGGGTTCCCTCACGCGTCATGCAGTAGTGATATTGTTCATTCACTTTGAAGGTCCACTGCACTTATCCACAAACTTCAAGGGGCTTTTGTAATTCTCCAATTTGACAGTTTTGACTATTTGTACGACTATTACTGAGAAAAGAATCTTCATTCATGGAAATTGCGGGACTTAAAAAACTTCGTAATTATAAGTTTCCCCTAACATGACTTTTGCGAAGTCGACCCTTTTGGACGATAAGTGACTTTCGTTTCATGTACATGTTGAACAGTTTATGCCTTAGGTTACAGGCACTTCTTAGTCACGTTTTGGATCGTGGTTTGAGGTATATCAAGCTGCAAGCTGAGACGTGAAACAGGTTTCTTTACTGCCGGATGTATTCCATAATTTCTTCTCAAGTATGTGTTCAACCAGGGGACTTCTGCTCCAAAGTCTTTCCCGTCTCCTTACATTACAAGGTAAGATGAGGACCTGTTTTTGCCACGTGGATGTTACTCTCTGTACGTAGGTCGAACATCGCATTAACGCAATGTGCCTTCTGAAGAACAGCATCATCGTACTGACTCCGATGAGCGCGTCATGCCACTCTCTCTCTCTCTGCTATATTACGCATGCGCAGACTGACACTAAGTTTCTGCAGTTTTCGAATTAACTCGAACGAATAAGACCTATGTTATAATATTGAGATCATATTAAACCTTAAAACTAGGGCGTTGTTTTTCGATGATCCCTCCTTAATTTTAGATTTATAATGTTTTGTTAAGAGTCGATAGTGCCTTGTAGCTGTACTCTGTGTTTTGTATGACGTATGGAATTTGCTTCGGTATTTGAAAGTTGGGAATTTCATTGAGACCTTATATTGCCTAGATCTGCAATCCTAACGCAGCCCCTATACAGCATAATTAAGTTACGAACTGGCCGCTCAAGCAGACCAATGGCAGTGGTTCACCAGATCGCCTGGGGTACCAAAACCACATTGCATCCTATCACGGAACAGGTTTGTGTAGCAGTGTTTATGCGACCGTGTTACCGGCTGTTCTCACAAGCATCTTTATTTTCTACCATTCGAAGTTACATACAATATCAATTATACCATCTGATATAACTAACCAAATAACTCCATGGAGCAGAGTCCTTCTTGAGAAGCTAACAGGTCGTCAGCTAGTCAAGAAATTCTCCGCGTTTTATGGAACCCGAAGGTTCATTACCGCACTCACAAGAGCCCGCCACTACCATCTGATACAACGTCCGTATTTACACAACTTGTGAAACACATGCTAAACGTAAGCTAGTTCGTTATGTTGTGAGCGTAAAATAAACGCCGGGAAAATTGAGGAGAAAGACGGTAACAATATTTTGTTTATTTCCCTGCCTTCCGAAACAAATACCGAGCTAGGACCATCGAATTGTTTACTGTCATTGCATCATTTCATGAAACCTTTATGTTAGATTTAATGTTGCTTAGATAATGCAGTTGAAATGATGTTATTAAATAGTCAGTATCAACGCAGCTTTCGATAGGGAGTATTACATTTTAGACTGTTCTCTCTAGGCATGTGTAAATATTGTACACGCCCCCACACACTCACGGATGCAAGACGTACGTAAACAGAAGCGTGCATACACGTGTATATCTAAAGCCGTCGGATAGTGCTGTCTTCAGGGATGTGACACCATATAATGTGGTAGCGAGGCACCGACTTCCAACATCAGTGCAGTCAACTTTTCTTAAAATGGAGACAGCACAACCCTTCGAAGCGCTTGTGTCTATAAGCCAAATTACACAGCATCATATCCCAAAAAACATCGATCTAGACACAGTCATGAGAAACTCAGATGTCCTTAAGGAGATGGTAAAGAAATTGTGCCTAAGTTTATGACCTTGTTCACAGCAGCTTGCCACTGGACTGTTCAGTCCACATCGTCACGCCTTGTATTTTAACTTCTTTAACCCCTTTGTTGGTATCTTCACCTTGCCGTGGTAGAGGGGCTTGTGAGTTCCAGTGACCCTGAGAGCTAAGCCGGCGGTAGCATTGCTACCAGTAGGGTCTCCCAAGCCGGACAGATCAAAAGGGTAGGAACCAGACGAAGAGAGATGCCTAGGAGATGGGAAACCGAATAAAAGCTCCCCTGATGCCGGAAGCAGCGACATCAGTAGCGACATGAAGCACAGAGCAAATGATGCTCGAGATGGTTCATGATCGTGTAGCAACAGGCGTGACCAGATTGGTCTGAACGGCTGCTGTACTGCGATGTGGAAAGCAAATGGAAAAACTACCACATTATTACTTTTCCTGGATAGTCTCTTCCAGAAACAGAGACAAATGCCAAATGCGAGATGCTTCCTCTGGAGACAAAACATTCCGGAGGTAAACTACTCCCCCATTCGGATCTCCGGGGGGGAGTGTTTCTAGGGGAGACACCACGCGGTAATGAATACAGACAAAAGCAGAAGACACAGAATGAACAGAACAGCTTCAGGATAGGCACTTGGAACGTAAGGACCTTGAATCAAGGAGGAAAACTAGAAAATTTGAAGAAAGAGATGCAGAAGAACGCAGTGTCTGTGCTAGGTGTTAGTGAAGTGCGGTGGAAGGGTCAAGGTGAAATAAAAAGTGGTGATTATACAGTGTATTATTCCGGGGGTGACAGTGCTGAAAGAGGCGTAGCAATAGTAGTGCATAAAAGCGTAGTGAAAAGTGTTGTTAAGAAGAGTGTGTATAGTGACAGAATCATTGCTATTAAATTGCAGGCAGAACCGGTAAGTATTTTGATAGTGCAAGTGTATATGCCAACATCGGACTATGAAGATGACGAAGTGGAAGAGTTGTATGATATAATTGAAGAAATTCTTGAAGAGGATGGAAAGGGTGCGACAAACACGATTATAATGGGAGATTGGAACAGTGTGGTTGGAGATAAAGCACATCACAACACTGTTGGACCATATGGACTGGGAAGGAGGAATCAGAGAGGTCAAATGCTTATTGACTTCTGTGAAAGAAATGGACTTGTTATAACAAACACATGGTTCAAAAAACCTAAAAGAAGATTGTACACGTGGAAATCACCAGGAGATAGGAATCGATATCAGCTGGACTATGTACTAGTGAAACAACGATTCAGGAACAGTGTGAAGGATGTGCAGACACTGCCTGGAGCAGATATTGACTCTGACCACAATTTACTGGTTGCAAAGATCTGCACCAGATTGAAGAAGATCATGAGGTTCCACAAGAAAAAACCAAGATGGGATTTGGAGAAGCTATATGCTCAACGACAGGTAGTACACGATAGACTAGAAGAACAGCTTGGTGCAATCAAATGTGAAAGTGGGAATGTGGAAGTGCAGTGGAACAATATCAAGAAATGTGTGTTAGATACTATGAGTGGTTTGGTTGGAAAAGTCGAGAGGAGAGCAAGAAAGCCATGGATTACACAGGAGATGATCAGTAAAATGGATGAACGAAGGAAATGGAAGAATATCAACAATGAAGAAGGACGGAAGAACTACAGAAGACTGAGGAATGAGTTGAAAAGAGCCACGGACAACGCCAAGAAGGAATATCTGGAGAGCATATGCGACGAGATCATAGAATTTCAAAGAATAGGACGTTATGATTTAATGTACATGAAGACAAAGGAACTAGGTTGGAAAGAAAACCATGGGATTCAAAACATTGGCATCGAAGACTCTCAAGGCAATATAATAATAAAATCAGAGAAGAGTACTGCAAATTTGGGAGAATTATATCACAGAGCTCTACGATCGAGCTAATCGACCAGAACATCTAGACGTCGAACCTGAAGATGAAGTAGATGAAGATGAGAGAGGCCCTCATATTTTGCAAAGTGAAGTGGAAAAAGCTATCAAGGAGATGAGGGATAAGAAGGCTACAGGAGATGATGATGTACCTGGGGATGTACTCAAATTGTTGGGAGAAGGTGGTCTAAGGCTAATGACACAGATGATCAACAGCATGTATGTAACTGGAGAATGGCCCAGAGATTTTATTGAAGTTACAATGATTGCCTTAAAGAAGAAGCCCAAAGCTACAAAATGCAGCGACCATCGCACAATCAGCATCATCGCTCATGCAGCAAAGATAGTAGCGAGGATACTTAAAAGAAGGATTGAGAGGAAAATTGAAGATGCACTTGGAGAAGATCAGTTTGGATTTAGAAGAGGAAAAGGAACTAGGGATGCAATTGGGATGCTGAGAATAATATCAGAACGAACCTTGGTCATAGATGAGGAATTGTGTGCTTGCTTCATAGACTGGCAGAAGGCATTTGACCGTGTCAACTGGACCAAATTAATGCAAATCCTAAAAGGAATTGGGATAGACTGGCGCGAAAGAAGATTGATCAGCAAATTGTACATGGAACAGAGTGTCAAAATACGACTGGACCAAGGGGAGACGAGAAGTGTGAAGATTGGAAGAGGAGTTAGACAAGGTTGCTGCTTGTCACCGATTCTGTTCAACTTATACAGCGAATACCTTACCAAGGAAGCTCTTGAAGGGTTTGGAGACTTCAAAATAGGAGGACAAGTAATTCGCACTGTGAAATATGCAGATGACCTTGTGCTACTGGCTAGGGAAGAAATGGTGCTACAGGGCATGATTGATAGACTAATTGAAATTGGAAGACGCTATGGAATGGAAATGAATGTGGGAAAAACTAAAGTAATGAAAATCTCAAGGCAACCATCCCCAATGAAAATTATGATAGATCAAAAACAATTGGAGAATGTGGAATATTTCAATTATTTGGGTAGCATGATAACAAGTGATGCAAGGTGTACACGTGAAATTAAATCCAGAATTGCCATGGCAAAAGCAGCATTCAACAAGAAGAAAAATCTTTTCACCAGCAAACTGGAATTAAATTTAAGGAAGAAACTAGTAAAGTGCTACATTTGGAGCATAGCTTTGTATGGTGCTGAAACGTGGACACTTCGGAAAGCAGATCAGAAGTATCTGGAAAGTTTTGAAATGTGGTGCTGGAGAAGAATGGAGAAGATCAGTTGGACCGATCGTGTGAGAAATGAAGAAGTATTACACAGAGTCAAGGAGGAGAGGAATATCCTACATACAATAAAAAGAAGAAAGGCTAACTGGATTGGTCACATCTTGCGTAGAAACTGCCTTCTGAAACACGTGATTGAAGGAAAGTTAGAAGGAAGGATAGAAATGACGGGACGACGAGGGAGAAGACGTAAGCAGCTACTGGATGACCTTAAAGAAAAGAAGCGATACTGGAAATTGAAAGAGGAAGCACTAGATCGCAACCTGTGGAGAACTCGCTTTGGAAGAGGCTACGGACCTGTCGTAAGACAGACTACAGAATGAATGAATGAATTTATATTGTCCCCCATCTGTGATTGGTTTTCTCAAGTGATCTTTCCACACCCTATTTCTTTCTTTATGTCTGAAAGACTATTTTTGATATCGATGTACAACAACGTATAAAATGTATTACAACCTTGTGATATTAATTCTTTTATATATTTATGCCCACTAGTATTTGTATGTATGTATATAGACATATATATATGTGTGTAATATAACCTCATTGGTTATTGTTGCCTTTTGAATGGTCTGCTTCAGGTCCCTCTTCCCCCCCCCCCCCCCCCCCTCCGTCTCTCTCTCGCCTACCGCCCCTGTGACTAGAACGAACCTGTCTCACAGAGCAAAGGTAATCCCTCTCTTTCGCTCTCCTATTGTCTCCATATAGAGACCATTATATGTGATGGAATGTAATTCAAGAGTGGATACACATTTCGTGTATCAATTCTTTTTCTCTTGTTTTGGAATTTGACTTGACATGGCATTTTAAGGTGGAAGTACAGTTCCGACATACAGAAAAGAGACAACCACTTCTATCAGATGTACAACTTAGTGGTCCAGTAAATTAACAATCCTTCATGAGTTCTGCAGACACATATTTGATTTATGTGGGCGGACACGAATATCGTAATTGAAGATTACCGTATTTATTACAGATTTTACAGCTAGACTGTAGGGGATTACCTCACAGTGTATGACAGGCGTCTTCTTCAGTAACCTTTTACATTTACCGTTTACAATCATTCTACTATTAAACACTGTGTCAGAAACCGGAGTACGGTTCTGTCCAAGCTGGTCAGAAATGGCGTGAAGGAAGACAAGGATTACAACCTCCACTGGGCCTATTATGGGGAAGTTGAATTCATTCCACATACGTACACCTTATTTGTCTAATATAAGTTTTAGTCGTAACCTCCCATCTACGCCTCTTTCTCTCAAGTTATTTCTTATTTTGAAGTTTATGGAGTAAACATTTTTGTGTTTCTAACTTGTTACTGCTTCACACATAATATTTTTAAATAATTAAAATTATGAAACTCCACACAATGTAATTTTGTGAATCCTCATGATCCATACTTTATTGTGGGTTCAAATATCCTCACAGAATGCTGTAGTATGGATAAGTCCCTCATTTAAACCTATAAATTTATTGTCACAGGTATTTTGAAGATATGAAACCAGTAGTTCCTCGACCGCTAATGCATTGCGAGAATACCAAACAAAACTTTTATATTTGTTACCGGGTTTTCGCCATTGTACACAGCATTGCAATTTCGATAGCAAAGAGGAACGGCTAACATTTCATATGATCTGTTCATCTAGTGTCAACTGTCATGTCCGTGACACATGTGACTGTATATAAATAATTGATGCCAAGTGATCAGACCATAATGATATAATTCCCTTATACGGAATAGCAAGTTGAGACTGTAATAATTACGCCTATATTGATACGGGGTAACAGTTGCCTGTGGAACCAGTTAATAGCACAGCATGCACGGTGACATTTAATTTCAAACGGCTAACGGTATAGCTGTATGAAAATAGAGACATCTACCTGTCATGTTGTGAGCACATGAAGGGGATCATGGCAATGAGACTGATTATGGAGTTGGAGCGCCATCTAATTGTATGACTGACTGACGATATACTGTACCTATCCAAACAGACAGCTGCTCCCTTAATCATACAGTAAAACGTGATTAAAGAAACAACTGTGTCAATGTCGAGGTACTAAGTTGAGTGAATATCGCTGTTACAATCTTTTGGCATCTGACGCCAATAGGCACCAACGTTCCGGATAAATCTGCTGCGTCTTTTCTACACTGGTTCTTCCGAAACTATGGTAAATATATATAAAATTACACTTTTTTACATCCCAAATAACGTAACCTCCATAAATACATGTAAGTAAACGATTTTCTCTCTGACTATCCAAGTGCTTAAGAAGGTAATAAGGAAGGAAGTAGGAACTGATTAACAAACGGATTAACCAACATGTAATTAATAGTTCATTAAATTCATAGTATAATGCAATAGTGAATAAGGTATGGATGTTGCTGCTATGTATTATATAGGATTATCACCGTTAAAACCAAATTCATATATAGAGCATCATGTAAAGTACCCGCTTTTCTTCTCAGATTTTAATTAAACTTGAATTTTCTCGACAGATTTTCGAAGAATACACCAAATGTAATAAAAATCTGTCCAGTGGGATCTGAGTTGATCCATACGGAAGGACAACGGGACAGAAGGACAGACAGACAGACAGACAGACAGAAAGACATGACGAAGCTAATAGTCGCTTTCCGCAATTTTTCGAAAGCGCGAAACAACTGGGTCTTGAATGTCTCTTCCATTTTGAACATTGCAGATGAACCAGGAATCTTACTTGGCAAGTTACCAATGAGAGCTTTCGTCAATCACGTGTGTTTATACGTACAGGGTTTAATCTGAGGCTGAATGAACTGTAACGTCATATGCGGAGAATGTGCGCTGAGACACTTAGTGGCTTTACTGGTGCGCAGCCGCACAGCTTGCAAAGGAAATAGCTCCATACAGAACTAGTACAATTTAAGCTACAAAAATGTCTCTGACGTACATTCTTGTATTACTCAAGTCCGAGAATTGTGTCTTCTCCGAGTTCTTCCGAATAAGATTTCGGAGTGTTAGTCGTTACAGCACGACGTTCGTTAGCAGGACATCTATCTATATTTGACAGGTGGAAATGGGGAAAGACTGAGATGTATGCCTCGAGCTTTGTTCGAACTCGCGGTCCTAGAGCATAGGTGCATTGAGAAAGGAAAGAGACGTAGCAAGTAGTCAGACCGTTAGGACACATTGAAGCCTATTTGAAGGCGTGTTATCATTGGATAGTGATGTGTTTCTTGCGTCTCCATTAGAAAGCTGAACACACAGGGCTACATAAGTTTGCCTACTTAAAGTATATCATCCTGTCAACTGAGTCCTAAACAAAATATAATTTGTTTCTGTGCATTTAACTCTTACATCTTTTCTTTTCTTCTTTCTTCCTTTTTTTCTTTGTTCTTAGTCGGATCTTTTCTACCTACTCATTGTAGGTGTAGAGGGGTACTGTTGCACCTGATCACACATAATGACAAGCACACGCTCGATAGGACTCCTCTGGACGAGGGATCGGCCCGTTGCAGAGACTTGTACCTGACAACACACAAGATTCACAGGAGACAGACATCCATGTCCCCGGCGGGATTCGAACCCGCAATCCCAGCTAGCGAGCGGCCGCAGACGCGCATTAGACCGCGCGGCCACCGGGATCGGCCCTCTTTCGTTTTACGTGCACGAAATTTGAAGATTGAGGCCGCTTGACATAGACGTAATGTCGTTGTGATTATCCTGTGTGAAGATACTGGATAAATATGTAAATGCACGGGGAAAGAGAAACGCGCAAAATGAATTCATTTTCTGGTAACCTAAAGGGAAATGGTGGTTTGGAAGACCGGAACGTATATAGACAAGGCAGATAATAATAAGGTGGACGGTAAAGTATATATATACGTATATTAATTACTTTTGAACTGGATTTATTTATCTCTGGATAAAGCACAACGGCAAAGCTTCAGTGGAAATTTGGATTCCATAGAAGTGCATAATTTATGGACTAGCTGAGCAACAATCAGCTGCTGAAGAAGATCCCTTACCTTAGAGTTTGATGGATGATAGATAACTGAATATGTGAATAGAATGATTGATCGGTACGTTATATGGATGGATGGACGGATGTATGGAATAACACAAAGATGGGACGGTGTGTGTGGACAGGCGGATATCTAGAAGCAAAGAAAAACTCACTGGATAGGTGAGTTTATAACAACTGCTTTCTGTACTCATTATTGAGTCATTTGTCTACCGTTTGGCTGGAGTCCAGTGTCGTCAGATGAGTGACGTACATTGAGAAAGCACATGTACGTGGTGAAGTCTTGACGATAATACAATTACCATCGTCAGCGGCAAGAGTATGGAAGGTGCTCTTAATATGAAACGAATTTGACAAGCATGTTTACATTTACGACACTAAAGCACGTTGCATCTCTCACCTCTCTCTACACCCATCTTCCTTTTCCTGTCGGTCTTTCCTATCACTCGGATGACACACCCGTTATTGACTGTTCCTTCGTATAAGAGGGTGCTTTATGAAAGAATATAACTCCGCTGGAAAGTGGTTAAACGGTGCTTGGTTATGCGTCAATGACTCATACGTTTGCCAAGACGTGATGCCTTCACACAAAGCAGAAAGTACATAATAAGGATTTTTATGTGGGTCAGTCAAGAATTGTTTTCTGAAAGAGGAGGAAAGGAAACGGAGCGAAACTAAATAAAAACGAACCAAAGGAAAGAATACGAAGTGAAAAAAAAACAAAAGAAAATTAGGTGCACCACACATAATTTTGAAAGGAATTTGTACTTGTAAAACTTTGTAGAATGGTTGGAACTTAGTTTGCATAGCAACACTGGTTCATTGCAGCGATTTTTAGCGTTGAATCAGATGGAATGGCGAATATGATTGATATGCAAGAAATTTGAAGTGTTCTTTATTTTTGTAGTAGACTTTGTTTCACTTCGCTGGCAGATGGCGCGACGAGCTTTACTCGACGACGTTTCGTGATACCAGAACCAATGACACCCTGGCGATTTATTTTTTGCTGCAAGAACTGTTTAGAGAAAAGCAAGAAATAAATACTAAAAAAATTTTAATTAATTTGTAGATATTTGCGAGTGCCAGTTTTTGTTTTTTCTTCAGAAAATTTCTTCTCAAGTTTTAAAAGGCTGCCCTGCGATAGTGCGATTTCCACATCATCAGATGCCGCAACTGCGTCGTCAGAGCTTTCTTATTTTCCTGATTGTGAATTGGATATTAAAATGAGAGTGGTTTTACATTGCGCAGCTCTCCCCTGACATCATACTCAAAGGTTATAATTGTTGTCTAGCTTCTCCATGAAACGAAGTACTTGATAAGCTGAGAGTTGTGTAGCTGGTCTGTAACTTATATGCCCTTTATTTAAGGCGAATATTCAGTACTGTGTTTATTTGAGACTGTATTGGGCGCAGTCCTAAGCCAGTTTAATTTATGCTTTTTAAATATATTAAAATAATATTTTCCCATTTAAGCCTAGGTCTTCCAAGTGGTGTCTTCACTTCTTATTACCGGACTAAAAGTTCGTATACACTGTATATCCGTATATCCGTGTGTGTTAAATGCCCGCCTCTCATCCTATTTTATTTCATCTCTGTAAAAAACAGGCAGTTACGAGTCAACATTTATAGCAGGATAACCTGACGAGTTATTTATCCGTGTTTTTCATAGCATGAGCCTAACATACTGGCTGCTTCGAGTGGGGCGCTGTTTGATTAGTCATTTAGACAGGGACAAATGACACTGGGGACAACAGGGTGGGTAAGTGGACCCATCAATTCGTGGAAAAAGCCTTCCCATTGTGAATTATGTCACAGTGCCGCAATGCATCAGGCGTCATCTGCCTTCACCGTCGTACCATGACCGTCATTGATTTATCCGAATTGTGTGTGTGCGTCATATATGTACTCATACGTGTGTGTAATGCGTGTCTGCATTTGTGAATATACTTAGGTCCAAAGAAAAGTGTTTAGTTTACAACATTCCCTCAAAGTAACAACCTTGTGTGTGGTGTGTGTGTGTGTGTGTGTGTGTGTGTGTGTGTGGTTTGTAGTACTATGCTCTTGGTAGCTCGGGAAAGAATAGCACTGAATGTTATTCCCAAGGCTACCTACTGACATTATACATATTTTCTGTAACAATATCTGTAAGATTTGGAAATCTCAAACCACGCAACTGTGAATATTTCCATCTTTTTGTTATAGAGAGCCTGATGGTGGCTATGCTCTATAGGCGAAGGATATAGTTGTTCTGTGCAGTAAATAAACAGTTGTGTTTCGACTGAGAATACTATAAGCTTTGATTGATAGTACTGAGAACCCAACGATTATGAATTGCCTTAAAAAACCTTGACGATCTGATGACAGTGTTTGGTTATAAAGTTGTCCCTCCACTTAAACATGATGCCTTGGGGTGTGGGGATCTACAAAACTTTTTAACCTGGGTATTTTATGAATGAGAGTGATCAGCTGTACGATCCGAACACTTCACCCAATGCAGGTTAGTTAGGGCGGGGCCCTGAGTCGGTCTGGCTGTGATGGCGAAAGAAGAGTCATTGCTCCTTCCGGGAAACCAAAACTCGGTCGTCCAGCCTGTCGGTACACTTGCTGACCGAGCTTTCACCTTGTGTATATACCTATGTGTAGTACAGTTCTTGTGGTTTAATATTTGTCTGAGAGATTTACTGTTTTGAGTGACCTGAATGGAAGAACGCTTTATCGCCGCTGCTTTAAACTCTGCCTTTAGATTGGTCTCTAATAAAGAACAATAAACTAAGCGGAAATTAGAATTGAAAGGGACACATCAGCGATCATGTTAATTTTTTGGGTGAAAACATGAACACCGTTAAGAAAACATGAACGCTGTGTTACGTGCTAATAAGGAAGGCGGATCTCTAAATAAAAGTAGAGAAGCTAGGCATGTCTGGAGTCATTTACTCTATGGGCTTTGCCATCATTCCGTGTTAACAGTAACAACACTACGTTTCACAGACATGCTCGTTCCCGTTCCTCACCCAACAATAAGGTGAACACTTACACACCTGGGCCCGATAGGCAAAGCTATTCTCTTCCTCTGGGTAACCATTGCCACTTTATGGGATACAACAGGCAAGCGCACGCGCGCACACACACACACACACCGCACAATCGATTAAATGGAACACTAAAGAAATATTGTGAAATAAGTGTAAGCTAATACTTAAATATCGTTCTGTTAGAGTTTAAAAATATAACAGCTAAGCCAATCTAAATTTTGGAATTAAATTTTGGTTATGAGAAGGAAAAGAAATAGGAACTGACATACTATATACCCGCATTGGTTCTCTACTGAATATGGAATTTGGATGAAAGGCACATGCTACCAAATTTAGAACACGGAAGCTGGAAGACGCCGAAGTAGACTGAAGGAGAAGTTCTAAAGGTTCTGAACACTGAGAGGGGCTTGCAGCATACAAATTTTGTTTTGCGAGTGGAAGACATAAAACAGTGTTTATGTTAGGACAGTAAATTTGTCCCTGTACACCACGGGAAGGCATATGGGGGAGCAAAGATATAGCTCCACTCATTCGTGACCTCGGAACTAGGTGGATGTGAGTGGTTAGCTTCACGCCCTGGGCGCTTTGCCCCCGGGTAAGGGATTCCCGTTAATGATTCAGTAGGTGGATTTGTTGGCCCTGGAGACGGTCTGGACGATTTGAAGAAGAAAAAATCTCTTACGCCTGCCGGCAGTCGAACCACGATTCCTCGGGTTCCAATCCTTTGCCTAGTCACTATACCAACTGTTGTATCCTAGATCCTAAGATTGTCGGGTTGGCACTAAAATTCTCTTGCTATCTTACATTTTGATCATTAGTTCCAAATTCCTTATGATGTGTTCCGTGGTTCTTGGCGTGAAATATGTGGAGGACAAGTATGACCGCCCCTTACGCATTTATTTGATACATTGTGTAGAGTAACGTATGAGAAGCAAAGTGTACCTTGGAAACAGAATAACCTTGTGGGCGGCAGTTTTCTATTTATCAAACATAATTTATTAGCTGCCATTCTGTTAGTGAGAGCTTGGCAGGGATGAACCCACAATTAACGGATTAATTAGCCAGCGCGTGTTACTGCAAATTAGCAGTACGCTCTCAGTATGGCTGATTAGAAAGCCACAAAATAAATCTTGCAGCGTAGGGAATTATGCGGATTAACGAGATTAATTTTCTAGCTTGGAAAATATAAAAGCACCGCTGCACATTGGTTTTAGTTTTTGTAACATACATTCTCAGTTATTTTGAAATTGCTGACGGTTGTTTAGATAAATCGATGGCTGAACAGACTAAAAGATGGATGGTGGTATCAACGTGTGGGTGGAATGGATAGATGCATTAGTATAAATAAATAAATACATAAGTGACTGAGCCGATGCTTGGATTGCAAGTTTTATTGATTTAAATTTATGCCGCAAATTGACGAATATTTTTTTTCTATATTTTTCCCAAGCGGAGTGTTGCTTTTATTATATAGTAAATTTTGCATCACTCTCTTTGAGTTATGGATCATTACTTTATATTTTGTTAAATCACATATGTACCGTGTTTTCGATTTTGCATAGTCATAAACAAGAGCTTTGTACGCTGGTGTCGGTACAACGATGTTACAGAGAATGTTCACCTGGCTTGCAGCAAAACTTAACAACGCTTATTGAGATACATGTCCTTATGTACACAGTATCTCTGTACAGTGCGTATAACCATAATTAACATCAATTGTGCTATTGGCGAAGCTTAAGAAATTGGCTTCTTGCATGTGTAAAAGGTCGCAAATTACACCCCCTGTCTGTAAGTCTACTTCGTTTGTAAAGATCTTTCTGGTGGCCTTCACATTTGTATTACACTCTTTTCCAGAAGTTCCGTTGTAGATATTTCCGAGACCGGCGACTTTAGTCGAGACGACGTAAGTGGGGACAGATTTTTCCATAAACGTAATGTTAAAATGGGGAAGATTTTCCAGACAAAATATTTTGACCAAGAAAGCAAGATATAATTCATACACATGAAAAATCTGCAAGAATTACGAAATGACAAATGAATGACAATTGAAATAGGAGGCAATTCGTCTTTTGAACTGCGAGCGGATCATCTGGATCATCAAATCCAGGGTCCAACAATAGAGGTGGATATGTGAGAGTCCCTGAAGATGACTTGAATTAAAACACTGAAGTCTGGCGAGACAAAGACCTCTTCTTCTCCTTCAGAATCTCCTCATAGCAAGCAGGCAGCCTCCTAATTCCTTGTTTAGTTGTTGCTACTCGCTGCTTGTTCGAATCAGTGTTTTCGTACACCTTGATACCGGCTTTAATGACCTCAAGTCCCACAGTCAACACTCTAACCGTCGTGGTTTTCTCCTCAGGCTCAGGTTTCTCAGCCTCTTCAAGGGCGCTTTGCTTTCGAAATCCAAGGTGGTCAAGCGTGAGATCCTGATCATGGGAGTTCAGCAACTCGAAGAAATCATTCGCGTTGTACGAATTTGCACTCTTGGTTCAGTATATTGGGTATGGGAAAAACGATGTAAGTCGAGGCGATGTAAATCGGAGGATGACTGTTCTGTGCTGTCAGATAGAGTAGGCATTGTCTTAAATTTATGTGTTATTGAATATAGATGGGTGGCTAATGATAACTTTATGAATAAAAGTAAAGTTGTTTTGGGAAGAGATAAATCTTCTTCTGCCGGGATTCGAACTTGGGATTTTCCAGCCCGTAGCCTAGTCACAATACTGACTCTATGATTGGATTTAAGAATTGGTGTATGAAGAAAGAGAGGGAGACAGGAACGAATGAATGACTAACTAAATACATGTTTGGATGGACATACAGTATGAAAGATAATATCCTTTGCATTGTACTCATAGCTTTGTGAAACAGACATCTGTCTGTAACCTACTTGAAGGCATATTTGTAGGTGAAGCAGCATGTTCCTTTAGATCCCTCTGGTTATACAGAAGGCTACACGTATTGATTGGTTTGCAGAATTCTGCAGTTCGGTGTTTGAGGTGAGCTATAATATGTTACTATGGAGCTCAAAGTGCGACTTGCCGCAACTCTAGAAAGACTCATGTTACTGAGTTTTTAGTACTGCCGGACAGTTTGTCTGTGATAATTTATTGAACTCCTTCCACAGTGACAGGAAGTTCTGAATATAGTTTATTTACGAAATCTTATTTAAACTTCTTCAGGAATTTTGAACCACAACTTTTGTAAATGGATTTATTCCTGGATTATGCTATTTTTAATTCACACGTTACTTGTCTGAATTTCCAGGTATTTCATCTATTTTAGAAAGTATTATCAGTACGTTATTCTAAGCACTTCATTCAGCAGTGACCTAAGAGGAAAACTCGGCATTCACTTTGTTTCCAGTACTTTCGTCACTTTGCAGATTACTTTTTAAAAATTGCTCTCGCTGTTAATGTTGTCCAACGAGTTTGACTTTAACTTTTATTAACAACCGTCAATGCCCCGTTCTTCCCCCGTGTTTTATTTTTTTGCAATATTTTTTTTTCCATTCATCCAAAGATTATCCACTCTACACTGGTTTTCTTTCACTCAAAACTAAGTTTTCAACATAAAATAATTAAATTGATTATTTGTTGTAATAATTTACAAGATATATGTTTCTGTTGACCAAAAATAGATGTTACCCAAACGGCCAATTCGTCAGCCAGCTGTTTTAAAACTACTTAGTTTGGTAATTATTATTTTTGTCTTTCAATGAGAAGTGCTCTTAAGAAACCTCAAATTTTCCTTGCGTCAAGATTGTTTGGCTTCTTCCAAGTGCGATAACTTTTCCGATCCAAGTTTAATGCTTTTAGGTAGACAAGGCAATCGCATATCATCAGGAACAGGGACAACAAAACGGAAGAAACAAGAAGTGATGTCACATTAATTGTCTTCGTTAGAAGGGAACGCTGTATTACGAATACGATCTGGACGTTCTGTTTGAAACATTTTATGCCATATTATTCATTTAACGGTATATCTAATGATTACCAGCAGTGCGTGATAGCTCTCCTTGTGTTAGTGATGTTACGATTCGCTGTTATTGGAAACCTCTGTTGATGTGCCGTTTCCAGCTCTGTCAGCAGTACAAATTTAATTAATATTCGGGCATATAAATGAGCCTTTTAATTAGTGGTTATGGGAATAATTAAAATTACGTATGATGAAGTCGCGTAAAAGTATTATTACTGTTAAATGTTGTTCGGATTTATTTGTCAAACTGCTTTCCCTGCCATTAGGAAGACAAATATATAGACGCATTTCGGATTTTTTTAATTTGAGAAAATATACGCATTCTGTTTGACGCACATAAATGAATAAATAAGTACAAACACTGGATATGGCAGAAAAGAGTTTTTTCAGAGCTGATTCTCCGGACTTGTCTGTTTAATGAATCTTCGGTGACTGAATTTTTACATGCCCTCTCATCTCATCGTTGAGTGTCACATGTTGTGTTAATCGCATTGTCCTTATTTTGATAGCCTTGGTTAATCCTCCGCTTTCTTCCTGTCTCTTAAGTGCAATTTTTTTCGTCAGTACCCGGTGGAGGCACCTTCAATCTTTGTCCTCCCTATAGGATGGGAAGACAATTCCCCTCCTCTGTGAAACAAGGTTGCAACGTTTTATACGCTAAATTTTACGTTTTTGAATAGCTGAAAGAAGGAAGATTCTGAATTGAATGGTAGCTAGCATTTCTCAGATTTAATGTGCTGTTTAATTACTTTGTGCTTGCAAACTGGATTTCGATTCTATCATCTGTATTACGACATGTTGTGCAATCGTGTGAACGTTTGGACGGAAGCTGCTGCCTCCATTTGCAGAGTAGAAGTTGATGGAGGTATCAGGTTACTACGAAACGATAGTAACTACGTACGTATAACGTTGCATGCTGTTATAACAAAGTAGGCCACAGTTTAAACCGTCCCTGCCTGAAGACCTCAAATCTCATCTAACTCATGTTTAGAGTTTTGATATTTTCGCAGCGTTGTAGCTGAGTAATCGGTTTTTCGGGGAAATGACACTGCGTCAGTAGGCAATCGGAATCTCTCGACCCCTGAAGATGAGGACACTGCATTTCCTCGAAAGACTGGTGTTCGATTACCTATTGACGAAGCGTCGTAACCCATAAGGAACGAATTGTTTACCTTCAATTTCTGTCATTCTCATTCCAAGGATTTCTTAAACGTCTGTGCTGCTAGTTTTCGTGCATTATGCTGATGAGATGTGACGGACTTCTGATCACTCCGCCTTCACTGCTTAACTCGGTTGACTCCGATATGCTCTCAGATGACATATCTGCTTAGAATGTGAGAATATAATTGAAGCAGGCATTATTGTAACATTAATTTTGTTATTTATAGTGTGGAACTAATACGTTATAGCTACCAAATTTTATGATCCTTCTTTACTAATTATGTTAAGTCTGTTTCTTTCCACGACGATGGCATGGCGCATTTTCAGGTTGCGGACAGAGGACACACACTCCTGACATGGAGTAATCGGCATTTGTGATTTATGGTAATCATCGGGGCAGAGAACAAAGAGTACGGTACTCTTGCAGTCTGGAGGTTGGGTGTAGATGGAACAGTCCTGAGCTTCAAATATTAGAATGTTAGAAAATTAAAAAAAACGCCTCGAATTTTGGCGGATTTTTGGGACAACTCAAGCAATTAAAAAGGAAACAAGAGAGCTGAGGCTTCGGAGGTCTGTGGTTTATGTGTATATAACTTGGCAGAGTCTTATTAATTCTATGTGTATGTAAAAGTATAATATTAAAAGAGATGTCACAGAAACCGGGCGTGAGTGTGGACTGGATTATACTTGGTTAGGTTTGTGTTTAATCTTTGGCTTCCGGAGTTATGGTTTGACGATCCGAGGAATTGCAATCTTCTGAAGAAGGAAAATGTTGCATTGAGTTAGGTTTTTACTGCCGATATTAGAGATGTGCCTAAGGAGATGAAGTTACAGGTGTTTTGTTTTGGATGCCGCGAGTAAACATGAGATTTTTCAATTGCATAGGAATTCAAAGATGAAAACATTCTTAGATATGATATCTGCATTTCGTAGGCTTCAGGAAGCAGTGGAGGAGGACCAGACCTTCCATATTCAGAGGCTCTGTTTTCGTCTGATTCTTTTCTATTTCGTGACATGTGTACGAAATATCGTCTAACGCTTCCAGAACTTGTTTTATTACAAGGGACCAATAAAAACAATAACACATTACAGATTTCTTAAGTCGTAGTAAATTCACTGCAGCGAGTGAAGCTACCATTGCTTCTAGATCAACAATGAAGCGCCATTTTATGTGGATGTGTTTAATTGAGGTGCCATATAATGGCTGAAGCCAGAGAAAAATTCGAAGTAATTTTTGTGTAACACTTTAGAATATTTTCTTGAAATATTAAAAGCTGCATTTGAGGAAGAACCTTTAGCAAATACCTTAATAGTGTGCCCTTTTTATGGCAGATGGCTTCCTTTTCCCCTGACGCTGCAATGTTACACTGTGTCACTCTCTACATTGAAGTGCTTGTCTGTGGCTTCTGTTTGGTTAACAGACTAGCAAATTATTTTTATTGTAAGGATATCGTGTCACGCCGTATTAGGCACCGTTATCAGAGGTATTATGCAAATACTGCATAAATATATAGTAAATCTGCTTTGTAACCTTAGACTGATGATACTCCAGAACATACCGTGTACCCTTCTTAAGCGGGAAGTAAGCGAGGGAAAGGAAAGTAATGGAAATACTTATTTTTAAAATTGTGTTCCAGAAGTGTAGTGAAAGTCAAATTATCTGTCTGTTGTCCTCATATGACTTCACGGCATGCACAGGAACAATGTAATATAATTTTCTTTTTAGTATTGCGTGCAGAGGAAAGATTCCTCCTAAATAAACAATCCGGAGGTAAAAATAGGAAATAATGACAAGGTTTCACCCGTCTCTGCCCTGACACTTGACAGAAATATGATGCGAAGAATGTACAATTGTTTTTTGTTAATATCTCAGTATTATCTCTTGTGTTGATTGTTTCTTCTAAGCCTTTATATCCGAGTACGATCTTCGTCATCACGCTCTGTGAAACTTGCGTTAAAGAGCTGACGGTCCGGTAGTGTAAAAATAAAACTGATACGAACATGTAGGCATACTGGATGCTATACAAAAGGCACAGTACATCTCATATCTAATGAAAATACAGGAAAATTTATAACCTACCCTGCAGTATAGAAACATGGCCATGTAGACGAGTTTTAAAAACATGTTAGTAATATTAGTCAGTGATAGCCATTTATCATCGTTCGTTGATGCGTGCTGACATTCATCAGAGGTTTCTATGATTCCTCTCGGGCTACTGCATTGTCGTGTGTCAACTCCATCAATATCAGCATCACCACATGACAGCCCAACTTTTAGCCTCTCACCAAGTTTTGGCCGTACGATAATCAAACACAGGCATTTTTTTTATTGAAAACTGATCTCAGACTTTCTGCCTGAAATGATTTGTAATTCACGTCTACAGATATGATTTCAAAATGTATTTATTTGCAAAATAGTTGCGACACCCAACGTAATGATAAAACCCAAATATCACCAAAAGTAACAGGATATTTTGGGAAGTATACGACATAAAATATAATAATTGATATTTAGGGGGAGGTTTTTTCTACCCCACCTGATATTAAAACAAAAGTTTATCATTTCTCAGGTTTTCATAATCGGAGACCTGGGTCTTACTAGTGTTTTAAGAGTGGGAACGTGGTACGTGCACATATTTAGTGATCGTCTTTGTACAGATGTGTAGGGATTTACGGTGTGTTCTGCGTTAAACCAAACAGTAGAATGACTACATCTTTACAGAGAAAGATTCTGACGGTGATATATCACATTTGAAATTGTTTATGTCATGACTGTATTCACCGTCTCGTGTTAATAATTGTACATTATTAAAACACAACATCTTTTGAGGATCGGTTTCCGTCGTCAGGATAAAGAATACAGCTGAGGCCCAGTCAGTTGGACCTTATAGTCAAAGCTATTGTCAAGACCCTGAGGTGGAGACTGGCTTTGCCTACGTGGAGCAGCTGAGTGTGTTTTGACAGTACTTCTAGTCAGAGGGCTGGGGCACATCCGGTATACGAAAAGTAGTGCTTCAATAAGTTCCTATTATTATTATTTTTAACAGGAGATGATGGACAAAGCCGTGAATTAAATCACTACAATCCCCATATTTGCGGTGTACCACGTGTACTGCCAATTATTTTTACCATAGTGGAAGTTGTCTGCAACGAAAGTTCAATATGGCCCTTCTTTGAAATACTTATTTGAAGTGCGTGCGTGAAATTCTGTGCACTCGAAATGTAGTCGGTAAAAATTTACATGTTTTCTGGTTTTTGCTGTGATTTGCCGGGTAGTTGTCTATAACACTTTAATAGACCTCTGTACCATTGAAGCATTAAAGATCAACGAAAGTGATCATTACTCTTGTATCTCCGCTCAAGGGTTTAACACAAGTACTGCATCTCGGAATATGTAACCAGAATATAGTAAAAGATTTCTGGAACTTAGGCAATAATAAAGGCAAAAGTAACAACAAAACCTGAAAATAACTAGAAACGAATAATAAGGAACAGTTTAGAAAAACAATGAGTAATGCAGATCTGATTTCAAAATGTGAACAATACCGAGCAATCTGTCACGACAGTAACACTTGTGTCTTGTGTTTAGGAAGTGCCCAGTTCGAGATATCTGCTGCCCAGATGTTTTAGATGTTTTGTGTTTTTTTTTCGGTTCTTCAAGCCAGACGCCGGCGTAGTACCTGATTTAGGTCATGGCCACTTCCGTCCAAGACCTTGCGTATTTATCATTCACCAGTAACCCTCTCACTCTACGCATTTCTAAAGGGAAACAACAAAAAAGGGACTTATTGTAAGTATAAAATGTTGTAAAATTGCTGTAATAATTAACATGTGCAGTGATAGTATGATTCCCTGTTGATGATTATAAATAGCCGCATCATGTAGGGAGGAATGGTAAATTATTATGTTGATGGCATTACATTATTGTTGTATTAAGTTATTAAATGGAGAAAAATAAAGGACTGTTTAGATACGCTTCTACGAGTATGTACGTATAGGTACAAAATTAAATAAAAATGTTAATAAAATACTGAAATAATTCACAGTATATATCCCAGGAGGCCATAGTTGCTTCAGACACAATTTGGCGATATAAGAATATGAAACAAAAAATATAAGCCTATGTATAACCTTATAACACATTTTGTCCTGCGGGCTGATTTACAGCTGCTTTCGTTTACTCCGCTGACAGATGCGTAGTGTGATCAAGGTCGTCAGTGGGTACAAATGGGAGATTTGTTTTCTGTGGTGCAACAGCACCTAGTGGACCAGGGCGTCCTCATTATCGAGGCTTCACGATCATATTCAGACACACCACATTCGGTAGGGCTCCTCTGGACGAGTGATCAGCCCGACGCACAGAATTCTAACTAACAACGCAAAACATTGACAAGAGAAAGACATCCATGCCCCTGCGGGATTCGAACCCGCAATCCCTGCAATCGAGAGGCCGCAGAACCACGAATTAGACCGCGCTGCCACTGGTATCGGCATAACTGGTAGATTACTCTTCAAAGTTAAATAGCACGGACTGCCTTGGAAGCGAAACCGGCAACCAACCTTCTGAGCTATAAGCTTATCCTACTGTTAGTTGTGTATTACTTATTGCCACTTATATCCCCTTATGTTTGTTCTTGCTTGAATGTCCTCGTGTCTTTATTACAAGGGATACCCGCTCACTCTTTCGTCCGACAATTGATGTACATATCCGTGCCAGCATAATTATTATTTTTCTATGACATCTGGCTTGTCTCTTACACTCATTATTTCTATTATTGTTTCTTTTTGACATGTGAATCCTGGGTGTTCCGGTTTGTTTTCTTAAACCATGCATTTACTAACCAGTAAGTCACTCATCTCATTGTGCCTATGTAGACTATGTTCAAAGTTTCAAACAATTTACTTTCTGAGCTACTGGTCGTGTGTTAGCGAACTGCGTAAGTACGACGCGTAGATTTGTCCGGTTGCTCTCTTTTTTCTACGTCATGTTGAATAAAATATTTTGTCAGTACATGGTCCTACTTCTCTGAAATCTTATTAGTCTTCCGTTTCTCAGTATGTTCATTCTGTCGAGGTGTGTGACCTCTTTCCGATGAGTAAGCAGCCAAGCCCAAATCCATGTAAAAAACAAACAAAAATACGATCCTGAAAATATCTTTAATAAAACGACACATTATACGTGCGTAGACCCTACACGTGTGTGTGCTATGTGCGCGCGCCTTTTTTTTTTATTAAAGTCGTTTTTAGAATTACACCTGCACCTACTGGGCGATTTTATGTTCTCACGGAGGTAACAGTGACGAATGGGTGTGTTATGGGATATTACTCTGTGTAGTCTGGTAGAAAGTTACCGACATTTCGATGTAACGTGCTGCCTCCGTCTTCAGGATAGAAGCGTGCTCTTCTGTGAATATAAGCCTCGAAAGAACGCTTGAGAATAATGTTCTGAAGAATATGTTTGCATATAGAATGTGTAATGTAACATAGAGATTAAGAATGGTACATAATTAGAACTTACTCATTGTAACACATTTCAGAGTTTGAGAGTAGCTTTGCATTTCGGGCCACGCTGAGCAGGACTTATTATTTTAGCCTGAAGAAGCGGACCGATTGTTTCCCTGAAAAATAGTGCAGTATTTACTATTTATCTTTTATTACTTTCACTATTGTTAAAACACCAGTCGACGGATAAAATCCAAGAATAAAATAATTTTAAATGTTAAAACTTGTAATACTCAGCAACTATTGATCATGTGTTTAGTTACATGAGGGCAAGGCCTGCAGGATAAGGGGGAAATGATAAATACGAAAATTTTGTCGAACGCCATCGAAAAGAGAGGCATGGGCGTAGGTGGGAGGATGAAACTTAAATATGGCGAGGGATATTTTGTGACGTGATCCGACTTAAGCTGACCGAGCATTTGTTTCAGTAGTGCAGTTTTGAGCACAGCGGCAATGCTTTGAATTTCTTGATAAGTAGGGTACCTATCAGCTTATCAAGGAAGACGATATATAGTTTTGTGCTGGAGATGTTCTGTTGTGCTTAGAAACTGTCAGCAGTGAATATGTGCAACGCTAGATCTAAAATATTCCTTAGTCCACAGTACTGAACATCAGTTGGAGCATGTGATGTTTTATTAAGCAGTGACTTTCAACATTTCGATGTTAAAACTACGGTATTAATGCCAGGTAATATCAAAATGCCGAACAAAAAAATATTAGAAATAACAGTAAAATAGTTCTTTTCATGTAGATTGGAATATGTCCTTAATGATTCTTTAGAAGTTTCTGAGAGCGATGAATGAAGAGTGACGCAAATAGCTAGTACCAACTTCCCGACATTTTAGAAATTGGATACAATCCCGTCTTCGGGCGACTTCCTGTAATTATTTGGAGAGTGTATTTAAAAACACCGGTACGTCGTAATACACATACACCGTAGGACTTTGTGCTGCTTTCATGTTTAATCTGGCATCTTTAAAATAATACCGACATAACAATGATGCATGCTCCTAAAAGAAGCACTGCGACGACTTGTATCTTGGACATGGAGGTAAAATTCCACGCATTTTTGTATCGGCATTTAATGGAGGCGAGATGATCAATTCGCAATTCAGTCTCAGCCCCGACAGAAGAACCGTGGGATGAGAGATTTGCTGACCCTAGAATCTGTCTTAACATCGAGCCTAAACGATTTTTAATAAAGGTTAGAAACAGAAGGCTCAACGCCACCAATAATCTAGACAGAATCTGAGCCAGTATATCCACCTCAATTCCGTAAAATCTATTCCAGTAAAGCCTGTCTTACTTTGATGTTTTATGTGGTTGTTTTACAGCACGTTTACCCACCAGAATTCTGCTTGTTTTTCTAGGCTTTCACATTTCTGTTATATTTTTATTCCAACGTAACTTCCTGTGTTTATCTGACCTAAAACTTCTGCACGACCAGCATGTATAACGAAGTTCCTTTTAAGGTTACGTTTTTAATTGCCAGTTTACTTTAGCGCTCTGTTTACACAACAGACGAAGAATCTAATGACTGAATAAGCCACTGCTGGCTTCTCAAAAATAATACTGTTAACTGAGTTACTGTTTTGTGTTTCAAAACCTGTGATATTATCTTTTATGCTGCCCCCCAAATAGAACACAAAACCAATGGAGAGAGCTCCGTTTCGTGTTGTACAGTTTGTGAACTTACAGCTTTTAAACACAATTTACATGAGAGTTATTTGAAGTGTATTTTTGACTTTTTATAGATCTCCTCTTCTGTATTTTAGAGTAATATTTTATTTCTGGAAAGATTCCCCACTTTTTTGGCTATTATAATTGCGTTATATTTTTAATATCTTTCCACTCGTACGTGAGATTTATGACTTTATTTCCGTTAATGTTACTCTACGTTCCCGTGATAAAAAGCACAGATTATAGTTTTAAACAAAAGAACCAGATATTTCTTATTTCATACAAAACGTTTAATATATGAATCGCCTTCGGTTATTTAAACACGTGTAATATCGTGTGATGTCTCTCCGAATATTGAAGTTTTAGTAGAATTATGAGTGTTTGATGGAGTGTATAGAAACTCTCGTGTTTTGTAGGTGGTACAATTCTTTTCTTCCTTTACCCTTTTGTGAAAGAAGACGAAATTTCAACCATCTTAAATTTTGTTCTTACTACAAAGTCGCGTTCAGTTGAAATGTGCGGTTCTTGTGAAGTGCACTTTTCTGCACTGGGACAATGAGCCTGCTTCTTGCTGTAGCGTCTGCATCGGCTTATAGGATCTGGAGTGTATTGGTTTGTGATGGTGTGCATAACTTATGCTAATAGAGATCCTACATACTTGAAATTTATCAGACATTACATAGAAAGTTCGTTTTGAATCTGTATGAAACATGGTCTTTCACGTTTAGAGAAGGACAAAGGCTAACGGTATTTGAAAACAGGGTGCTGAGGAGGACAGTTGAAGCCAAGAGAATAATGACCTTCATGACCAAGCGAAAGAGTGTGAAATTGGCGGAGCATGTGGCACATTTGGGGGAAAAGGGAAATGCGTACAGGATTTTGGTGAGGAAACCTGAAGGAAGAGACCACTTGGAAGACCTGGACGTAGATGGAAGGATTTTGTTAAACTAAATCTAAAAAAATGGGCTGAGAAATCTTGAGCTTGATTCATCTGGCTCAGGATCGGAAGAAGTGGCGGGCTCTTTGAATACAGTAATGAACCTTCGAGTGTCATAAAATGCGGGGAATTTCTTGACTACCTGAGGAATTCTGTAGCTTGTTAGAAGCACTCTGCTGCGTGGTGTTGGTTAGTTAACTTAAGATACCGCAATGTTAGTAGGTTTTAACATATAAGAAATGATACGTGTTCTGATAAGTGCTCATTTCATATCACTTTTCAATAGTTTATACTGCGTAGCGCTGAATGGAATGATGGTTTGAGAATGGTGTATTAAAAATATGCGGACAGGGGTCTAACTCGTCTGTTTTAACTCACTAACCGGAATTTAGCTGGAGAACTTGAGGAACGTGGCAAAATAATCAGTCTGAATAGGGGGTCTCGGGATGGCTTATGACACGCTATCACACCACACGCTATATTAGTTTTTCAAGAAGGACGCTGCTCCATGCAGTTATTTCTCATGTTTAAAAATTTTATTGCCTTGAAAGAACACTATCACATATACAAAGAGGCCAATTTGTAGTGAAATTACGAGTGGAAGATGGGTTCATACGTCGTCGCTTTTGAAATATGTTGCGAATGTCTTGTAGACAGCTATTCCTTAATAGCCTTTTGTAATTCCTGTAAAGGTTTTTTTTTCTCAACTCAAACCCACATTCTATGTGCTAACTAGAGCGTGTTATCTGTCTGTGATGTGTACAGTCATGAAAAGAATGTGTAAGTTCGAAACTGTTTAATAATTTTTCCCATTCCCACCGTTTTCTACAAGGATTTATAAGGGCTGCATAACCACGTTACGTGGTGTGTCCTGGCTTAGAAAATTAACTGAAACATTTAGAGGAAAATGAGCACAACTTCTTCATTGTTTCAATTGTATTTCCATTATGTGTTAATTAATGTTACCAGAAGTCTAACAACCATGCCTTTGTTTAACAAATTTAGAGGTGATTTATTTGAGGGCCATGAGAGATAGATTAAGCGGGAAGTGGAAAGTAGGACAATTGCAAATCGAGAAACTTCGTAAGCTTTTAAACGAGGATTTCATTTCTAAAAGCTTGTGACGATGGTGTGTAACATTGAGAACTAATGGGTTTCTGGACTTTGTCCAGCGTCCGGAAATCTAAAATACTAGATAACACGACGTTTCGGAAACTGGATCTGCTTCCGTCCTCAGGTGAAGCGGGAGGGAGACATCTACACTGTTGGGTCCCTTAGATAGAGCTAACCTCAATCACGGACGTGTGATTGAGGTCCAGTGATTGAGGATAGCTCTATCTAAGCGACCCATCAGAGTAGATGTCTCCCTCCCCCTTCACCTGAGGACAGAAAGCAGATCCAGTTTCCGAAACGTCGTGTTATCTACTAGTTTAGATTTCCGGACGTTGGGCAAAGTCCAGAAACCCATTAGTTCTCAATAGGATTGCATTGTCTATGGATTCAAATGCAGTAATTTATAATACGTCAGATATGTAGCTCACAGGAGAGACACAAGAAAGAAAGAAGAATCTTAGAAAAGAAATACCCTTTAAAGCACCAACTTCGAAGACACAGAAGCACTTGAAAGAATGATATTAGAATTGATAATAAAGTAACATTTTGAGAGGAATGGAATGGACCCAACTGAAATACAGTTATGTTCAGTGGCGGATTTTTGGTGTTAGAGGCTTCTAATCTGCACGTTATATTTTCAGAGATTTGTTTTCTTTTAAAAATGTAGTCTTTATCACCGAAAGGTTTTAATGTTTGTATTAATAACAATGCCGATCCCAGTGGACGCGCCGTCTAAGGCGTGGGTCTGCGGGCGCTCGCATGTTGGGATTGTGGGTTTGAATCCCGCCGGAGACATGGATGTCTGTCTTTTGTGAGTGTTGTATGTTGTTAGGTAGAGGTCTCTGCGTCGGGCTAATCACTGGTCCAGAGGAGTCCTACTGAGTGTTGTGCGACTGAGTGTGATCGTGAAGCCTCCATAATGAGGAGGACCTGGCCTACTAGGGCTTGTTGCGCCAATGGAAAAATTTAATAAGAAAATAAAGAAAAAATGGAGTTCTAAGCAGAATTCAAAACCCATTTTTCTGTCGCATAGTTTTCTAGCTCACTCAGTCACTAATATTATTATTTCTTATTTTTATATAATTATGTGTTACTTAAATAGGCTGTGCTTTAAATTTTCGGATATATCGTATAAGTGTTCCATTTTGTGTCTGTAAATATGACTGAATTTGTTGGGCATGTCTTTATAAAAAACCTCATGTGCCTATTTACAGTTAAAATCCCGTTTCCCCTCCCAGCTTAATAATAATGTGTGTGTGTTTCGTACACACACTAATGATTCAATTAGCTCAAACACTGTTGTGTGCAGCAGTGTTCTTATGAACTCTCCGGCTGAGATTTGACCCTAGATTAAGCGCACATTTTCTTAAACAGCCTGTGTTTTGTAAGAAGCGATCGATGTGCCGACATGCAGCGGGGCTCTCGGGTACAGATTGTTGCACTGCAAGAGGTATGCTGTAGAAGTGAGGGAACAACATAGATTGAGCATGTAGCCTACTTGATGGTGCGATACTGGCTGACTTGTGAAATGAGAAGCAATAGGAAAAATGTGAACATTTCTTAATGGTGAACTTTATACTTTGCCAATCACCTGGTAATATTAGCTTGATAAACAGAAGGATGTAATGAGTGAGATATGTAGCATGATTGGTGGAACAACGAAACACATATTCCGTTAATTATATAAAATATATACAACAAAATGCACATATTTCAATACACAATTTTCTATTTAAAATATTATGCCTCCAAAATGTTTCAAATATAAAACTGTATGTCGAAATATTTGTGCATTTTTTGGATATATGTTTATAGAATTATGGATTCATGCACGAAAATGAATAACATTAAATTTAAACATATTAGGTTTTGGGGAAAATCCAAGGGGAAGAGCCAATTTATTTTCAGTATTTTCGGTTTAGGTGGAAGTATAATGTTGAAATGAATTTTAAATAAAAATGTTCGAAGTCAGAGTCACGTTACGACTGATCGTTAGTCAGTCAGTCAGTCAATCCATTTTGGTTTCAATCCCTTCCTGGAACTCATGGCCCTGTGTTAGTAGGAGGTTTAGAAATGTAGTAAAAATACGTCGTGACGCTGTCAACTGGTCCGCATTAAGTCAGGGCAGTGTACATAGGCCATCGTTTCTGAACACGCCATTCATATAGAGGTGGATATGACGTAAGCCTATGGCATGAAGAGCAGAATTATAAATGACACACAAAATAGAGGAAAACTGAAGAGTCTTGACTTAATGTGGATTAAAATATTAAATCAGATCTCGGAGGAATACGTGTGCATTCTAAAGATCTGACTTTGAGTCGAGGGTATTGTGAAATGGCAGATTTTGGGCACGAATATGAGTCTTCAGGTTGCATAGGTAGAAAGATCTTCCTTTTTAATTGTTAAGTAACGAGACAGGCTGAGGAAAGAGCTGTAGTGTGGTGGTTGGGGAAAACTACGAATTTCTCAATTAATCTGCACGTAATAATTTCGTATAACATCTAGGCCAACGTAACGTAAGTTTTCAGTAACAGATGCTAAGGAAATTTCTGCTCATCCATGATTATTTTACCTTTAATCTGATCTTGGAGTGGATAATTTATGGGTGTTACACATCACAGAAACGTAAGATGTAATTTGGTAACACTGTGCAAATGGAACGTACCATTTTATTTGCGTTCATGTAGCAAGGGATGCTGTGTGTTCATTTTTATATCCGTGCATTACCCTAAACAATTTGGGTCAACTCTCTATCGATGTACGTCAGGGCCTTTATTATTATTTCGTAAGTTTAAATGCTTCAAACGAGATATGTTGTTCTGACATTGCTTCTTCTTCCCTAGGCAGTGCCATTAGCATGTCTTGTGTCTATGTCGATTTTGTATTACTATTGAAATTTCTGTTCCGTATAAAAAAGAGGTCATGCCTATTTTTCAAGTCGTTTGTTTGAATGCACCTGAGTTATGTGTGTGTGTGAAAGTTCTTACAGCTGTGTTTATTTCTAGAATGCATATATGGTGGGTTTGAACACATATCTGATGTATAAAGTTATAAAATTTTCATTTCTTCTGTTATTTGATTCTGTCTGTCTTCTTAGGCTCTTTCGCATCCCAACGAAACGTCATTTAAAATTGTGCTACTTCCTTTGTCCGTCTGTCTGTAGGCATGCAACAACTCGTTAGCGACTTAATGTGATCATGAAATCTGATATCTAGGATTTTAAGTAAAATTTGTTGAAACGTTCCAATGTGGGTTGAAATCGGTGGATTATAACGGGCTGGCGATACTGCTGACATCTCCACTTAACTCACTTTTATCATAGAGAAAGTGTCTGGCACAAAGGTGGTCTAGCAAAATTAAACACACCTGTTTCTGACACACCTGTATAACAAGTGAACAATTGCTTTGGTACGCTATTCATCATTTCCTCACTCCTTGGCCTTACGTTTTGTCCGTTGCAGATTCACTTCATGTTTTAATTTTTACATTTGAAATGTTAAGTGTTTAAGTAAACTTTTCTTACCGCATAACAAGTACGCGTCTTTTTGTAACCGAGCCTGAGCATCTGTAAACATTATTGTGTTTAACTTTACGCTGCTACTTTTAGCGTGCTTGAAAAACTAACTAACTAACTAACTCCATGGAGCAGAGTCCTTCTCGAGAAGTTAAGAGGTCGTCAGCTAGTCAAGAAATTCCCCGCATTTTATGGAACCCGAAGGTTCATTACCGCATTTACAAAAGCCCGCCACCTGTCCTTATCCTGAGCTATATCAATTCAGTCCATGCCCCCCATCCCACTTCTTGAAGATCCATTTTAATATTATCCTCCCATTCTTGAAGAACTGGTGTATGTATATTCGTGAAGGAGGCTCACCTGCGCAGGCATTAAATGCCACCGCCAGTCTATGCATTTTTGCGTTATTACAACCTCACCTTAACTTCCCTTCTTGAAAAAATTTGTTTAAATTTGAAATGTGAAAAATAACAGTTTCCATAAAATGAGCAGATATCCCGTTGAACTTTGATCAGACGTTTTACGAGTAACGCTAATAACAATTGTCACGCAGTGTAAGGCCTCTTTGTTCTGCTGCTTGGGCGATGGATCGTGGTTTCGGATCGTTCTCTGGGCACTGAGGTATGTATGCTTTTATTATGTGTTTGTGTTGTCCTGTGTAATTAAAGACTTTGCGTCGTATCAAGAAACTATAACCCGCGGGCGCTGGGCAGATTTAGAGATGTACATAATCTGATCGACATGTCGTACTTGTCCTTTACTTGGTCTAATGACATTATTGACAAAAAATTAGCTTTTTAAAGCCTAGTGGTTAGTCCAGGTTTAACACTAAGTACACTGCATTTTGCTCTACAGAATATTTATGTGTTGTGTAAGATTCATACAATAATATTTCCGTATACAGCATTAACCAATCGGTAGAAGCTTTCAGTGTTCTCTGTGAAGTGTGAAGTGAATCTTGATATGTATATAATGTAGATTAATTTTTGTTTTCAATGGATTAATAGCTAACTAACGAACTAACTAACTAACTAATTCCATGGAGCAGAGTCCTTCTTGAGAAGTCAACCAGTCTTCAGCTAATCAAGAAATTCCCCGCGTTTTATGTAACCCGAAGGTTCATTACCGCATTCATAAGAGCCCGCCACCTGTCCCTATCCTGAGCCATCCCACTTCTTCCAGATCCATTTTAATATTATTCTCCCATCTAAACCTGGGTCTTCCATGTGGTCTCCTTCCCTCAGGTCTCCCCACCAGAATCCTGTATGCACCTCTCCCTCCCCCATACATGCTACATGCCCCGCTCACCTCATTCTTCTTGATTTGATCGCGCGAATAATATTTGGTGGTGAGTACAGATCATTAAGTTCCTCGTTATGTAGTCTTCTCCACTCCCCTGTTACCTCGCCCCTCTTAGACCCAAATATCCTCCTCAGCACCCTATTCTCGAACACCCTCAGCCTATGTTTCTTCCTCAGTGTGAGAGACCAAGTTTCACACCCATACAAAACTACAGGCAAAATTACAGTTCTTTATATCTTAATCTTTGTATTTTTGGGTAGCAAACTGGAAGACAGAAGATCCTGCACCGAATGATAACAAACATTTCCCGACTTCAATTTACTTTTAATTTCTTCCTGAATGGAATTTCGATTCGTTAGGTTAATGGATTAATATAAGTAAACAAAAGAAATACATGTTTTAGATGCTCCTTACGAGTGACATAAAAGAAATCTTTGTATGAAGGCCACGCACGTCCGTTCGTCCGTCCATGTTGACGTAATATCAGCTACTAAATCTTTTTCAGATTCTCATGAAATTTCTAGCAGGTGTTATTTACAAAGCATTGTCAAGCAACAGTGATTTTCATAAAAATCGGTGGGGTGAAAGCCATGCTTCATATTTCTATCCATACGTTTCTCACTTATTGTCCGATATGGGTGGCATTCGGTAGAGGAGATGTGAACATAATGCTGTTGAGAATTTTTGAGTTTCTTCCCTGTAGGAGCAGGGAAGACCACGCTTTCGAATGGGCGTAAATGAAGTTACACGTAACGCGTGTACCATGAAATCGTATAGTTCTTTGAAAGTAAAGAACGCCTTGTAGAAGACTGTGTACTATAACACGCAGTACACAATTTCTGGAATTATTTGAACTGGTTAAGGTTAATGCTGCTGCATCTTGTACTTTAACGTTACATGATTTAAAATGTGTCAATTATGAAAGAGGATTAAATGAAAGTTTTCTGTCATGACCTGTCTGTGGAGTGACCAAGAAGAGAAAGGAAATGTCTGAGGAAAGTCCATGTTGAAGCAAAGATTTCAACCAAGCACCTGCCAAATGCCAGTCAGACGCCATACCTCTTAGATAATTAGCCGACAGACAGTCAAACCGAACACCTTTCGAGCAATGCAGCTATAATGATGTGCTCAACCAGGTACTGGAAGTTGAACATAACTTTAAAACCGTCGTAAGCTATCGACTTCAAAAATTCTGTTTTGTAAACAAATTTAAATAACTTGTTAAAATCTGCAGGTTCCTGCATTTAGCCCATTAATTAAACGCGAAGGGCAGTTTCCTTCTAATTGCCGCCTGGTTTTAATAACTGAGAGGTTCTCTGTAATAAATTATAGCACTACAGAAGCAGCGTTTTTAACATTCAAATTACTCTTTAAAGTTTTACTTAACTTCTTCACTAACGACAGTATTGTGTAACAGTCTACCGGAAATTCCTGAATTAACAACAGAAGATTGAATTTGAATTACTTGAAGCTTAAATTTTCTCCTTGCATGTTAACCCGTTTAGTTATCTTGTACTGCTGTGAAATTTTGTCTTTCAGCCTATGGGGATAAGGGAGACGGAATGTTTAAATACAGGTGTGAGGAGAATGTTTGGTCCTAAGATAAAGTAACATGAAAAATTACGTCTTCAGGAGCATCACAATTTTTACTGTTCGTTTAATATACGAGGGTAATGACGTAACATTAAGAGATGGATGTGGGGTTTATGAAATGGGGTAAGTGAGAAATGTATATCTTTTAGCACGTTTTACTGGAAATCTCCGTGGAGGATTAAGAATGTGTTCTTTTGGAATGTGACCCCCTGTGGTTTGATAGGTAGGTACTAATGATTCTGGAAAGCCTCCTTGTTCCCTATCAACATTCATCGTGACTCATCAGACTAGAGCACATGGAAATCTAGTCGCCACTGCCACGATAATGTCGCTCTTGTTAGAGAAATCGGCTCGAAAATGTGTACTTGGCAGAACTGGCCAACAATTAGGTAGTATGACGGACTTTAGTGAACACCCGGTTCCATAACAGTACTGAGCCGCTTGATGGGAAGAATAATTATCAATTGCTGAACCCCTTCTTGGGTGATCTTTTGATGATTGGTTCGTTAGTGGCTTAGTCATTTTGAGTTTTGAGGCTTCCACGGTAGGTGCTGCTTATGTGATTGTCTTCTGAATTATTGCACTCTTTCCGTAACTCTGATTGGCAACCTTCTTATGTTATAAACATATTTTCTTTATATCAACATCAACCTAAATAGAATTCAGTCACCCTGAAGATGGAGGCAGCATGTTTCTCCGAAACCTTGGAACAAACTTATTACCTTACACGGTGTAATAAGTAAGAATACTATCGTTTGAGAATATACGTTTTTGTTATCCGCATTCAAACAGCCTAGCCACTCGTTACCTATTGAGCAGATGGGACTCGAGCACTTATTCCTCTCAACTCTAGCAAGCCCAGAACGGTTGTGGACACCTGCGAGCCTGCTGTCCAGCAGGTGTCGCACACATTCATCGCACCGAACGCTGAAGCCATCATCTGCATTTAGTTCCAAGCTCTAAGCAGCGTGGTGCCCTACTTTCATGTCCCCCGTACACATTTCTAGTGTGTTGCTTAGACTGGTTCTCCTCTTACTTTTCACTTGACTCTGACAAAGGTTATTTTAATCTGATAATAACTATCGGACTAGAGATTCGAATCGGATGCAACCGAAATACGTACTATAAACTCAGCTGTCGGATTCATTCGTAGTAAATCATTTTGTCCGCCACGTCACACCGTTCTTCAATTTTCAAATTACACGAAGGGATATAATTTTGATTACGTTATCAGACCGTTAACAAAGAGTTATTTTCTCTGCCCTGGTATTCATACGCCACTATGAAACCGTGATAATATTACATTCAGAAATGGTTAGTGGGCGGAGGATCTCCATAACATCTCATGAAATTATTTTGGCTCTACTCTGTAATTATCGATAAGTCTTTCTGGACTGTTGAAATTACTGCTGTTGACTATGTACCTACTGCTGGTGCTTGTACTGCGCAGAATCAATGCTTCTGCGCCAGCCACACCAACACAGTGGTGGGGTTTGGGGGTTGGTGACTGACTATATGTGTAATGTGGACCACGGGTGAGGGGAAAGGGGGTTTGTACTGATATGGTTGTGGAGGGGACGTTTTGGAGGGGAAGAAATCCGCAACGCAAAGTTTAGTTGGCGGCAATTCCCTTTCAGTCACTTGTCCGAAGTGCTTCGCGTTGTTTTGCGTGCGTCTCTAGAGTCGTCTGGGGAAAGTTACGACACTCAACCAGCGGGACTGCAGGTGCTTCAAGCCTGCCTTCTCTCTCTCCCTCCTCCCACAATCAGCTCTTTTTCTGCGTCATAAATAGTGCCATTCAAGCATGGGAATACACCGAGTGTTTCGAATTGCCTGATAATGCAGCACTGAAGCACAAGACAGCCAGCAACAAGCAGAATACAAATAACGGCACTTGCGACAATTTGTAACGAAAAATGTGACGTAAGTTTTTATGGATAAGAAAATAAAAAAAATAGTGTAAAATATACACAGTGAAAACGTAATTGCATGCCGGAAATATCCAGTGCCATAATTTATGCATTTATTACAATTTATCAGACCTTAGTGAAACATACATTAAGTGCTAATCGTACACCGTGTTACTATGCATTAAACTCTTGAGTGCTGAGAGTACACACGATTCAGGCTAAGTTGTTGTGATACTTAGAACCGTCGTATCAGACTTAAAAGTTCTTCGTTATTTGTTAATTATTTGTACTTCTGTACTTTTATATGACGTTTCTATGTTTATTTTACGGTTAAAAAATATTTCCTGGAAAAAACTGTAGGTGGATACGTGTTTAATTTTTCGTGAGTTGAAAAGGCAGACTGTTGAAAGAGATGAAGGCGATTCCCAAGGTTAAATGTGACAGAAGACAGTGCTTGGGATTTGTGACAGTGAAAAGTCAAATTTTGAAAGTATATGGACTGCTAACCAAGTTGAAATGAACGTGTGTCTTCAGTAGGTGCAGTTAATGTACACAGTGCAAATTCCGCAGATGATGCGTTTTGGTGTTATGACCTGAGAGGGATGTGACACGGCGATTGGGTGTTCTGAGTGCTGGTGATTCTGAATTCCGAAGTGACGTATTTTGTACAGTGTATAATCAAGTGAGGGCTTACCGCAGGAGACCTTAGTGGAAGAACATGCGTGTAATAAACATGCTTTTTGGTGTGTATTTACTGTACATGAAGTGTGTTCCTTATAAAGATGGAAAAAACACGTGTCTGAAAAGTATGAAGGAAAAGCAAGCAACATTTGGTGGTATGACGGTTCCTAGATGCTCTTTGAACTCTTCAGTCTTCAGTATCATCTTAATTTTCCTGGTGCTGATGATGACACAAGCTACGATCGCTGTTGAAGAACCAGGTAGGGTCGATCGCCATCATTTTCTACTGCATTTGACCGGGTCCTCTCCGTAAAGGAGCCGACCGTGTTACGTTGAATTATTGGAGACTTTTATGCGTTATTTGAATAAGATTGCATAAGATGAAGACATATTGAAGATGCTGTGTCTATCAGTCCGCATGTTTTATCTCCGAAATTACTGGATTGAATTCATTTACATTTGAAAGAGTTACCTGACTAGTTTAATCATGCTTTTTACCGGCAAGTTATAACCCAAAATTTACATAAAGACAAAATTAAAATTTATTAATTTAGAAGTACTCCATCTTGCAAAAGATTAATACATGTCATAAATTATATCTCATTGACATCTAATTTTTTTCGAACATTTTTCCTTGCGAAGAATATTTAACAAAATATAAATAAACTTATTTTATTCTCAGTATTGGGCCATTTTCATCTGTTGTGTGATTAGGTTTTCATTACACATTACATGGCATTAAGAACAGTAACACGTTCGAATTGGTAGGGACCGAATTTGGAAATATGTTCATTGTATTGGAATAGTCCTATTGTTACATGTTTCTACATATAAACCTAACCAATAGAAGCGTACTTTTTTATTCTGCATATGCATTACTTTTGTTTTTGTAGTTGATCTTTAAAGTTATACAAAGAATTGTTATTACTATCTAAATTTTATTTCTCTATCCTCTATAAATCTTTTATATTAACAAATCTGTGTGTTAATTAAAATGTTTGTGTGGCAAATGCGTATAATTAACAACATAATTATGTTTTGCAGTTTAAATTTATTGGACTCATTGCTCACTCTGTTTCATATAAACTGCGTTTCTTGTTCTGTGTTCATTTGAGTAGACAGTCGAAAGTATCAACACGCGTATAATGTTGAAATACTGCTTAATTACAAGACAGATGTACTTGTAAATGTGTTATTATGATAGTAATATTATACAGTGCGGTGTTTTGTTCAAAGCATCATCTGATGGCATGCAACTCAGCAAAAATTTTGTCGAACTTTGACTGTACGTAGGTAGTGTTAATTGGAAACATTGTTCTGTTTCCTACAGTTTCTGCTTTCTGACGTAACACCCCGCGCCTGGAGTAGGTCTATCGTGGATAATCCTTTAGACTCTGTCTATTTGACGACCTTAAAGCACCATCCTTTAGGTACGTCGTGAACATCGCCTTAAATTGCCACCGCAGCTGGCACCGCCTTAACTAACGTCACTGTCAACATCACAATGTCCTGACCATCTTAAGGCTGTTAGTGAACTTAATCTGTTCGGTTGTGTCAGCGACTTCATACCTTCATATTCTTAATCGGCATGTAAAAAGCCCACCTCAAAAGTTCTGTCTTGGTTAAACTGGCTCTCCTGACTGAGATGTTCCGTGGATTTCCGCAGTCTCTCCACATTGATTTCGGAGATACCTTGAAATATTAAACGAATCTCTCTTCTTCAAGTTCTTACCTACTTACAAGTAATGGTACTATTAATATTTCATTTAACGCCGTGTGAATTATGAAGTTGAATCAGCGTCGTTAATAACACAAGAAATTCATTACACATCCCAAATAAACCATAAATGTAGATTTGAAACTAGTTTGTTGTTTTACGGCTGAGTACCTCCATATTTAATTCCTGTAATAGCCTTATCCCGCTGAAATCTGTACAAGATAAAGGAACAATATTTAATAACATACAAGTAAAGTTTTCCCCTTGTTTACTTAAGCAGTTCGCCATTAAAACTTCAAAGCATTAAGTGGAGTTCGATGGCGAGTATAACGTTGCGGCCGCCTTACCTCCTAAGCATGAGCTGTTTGTACGCACTGGTAGGATGCTGGGCGGGCCCGTTAGACTGTGTAGACTTTCGGCTGAAGGGTAGAGTAGGTCTGTCGTCTGGGTTGTTACGCATCTACACCGCGGCGGAAGCCTGAAATCTCGCAATAGTAGAGTACCTTGCTCTACTGTAAATTGAGCCTCATTCTTTGACCAAGTAACCAGTCACCATACTAACTTATTTACCCGGCTTATGGCAACATTTAATAATTGTTGATTGTTATTTCTTCCATCCCCGCAAATTTAGTCTGATGACTGTGGAAGGCGTTTGGGGGATGCCACTTCTTCGTATTGGCCTCAGTTGAAGATATTCCCGCGATTTATATTACATTTTAATTCTTGTAATTTATTTAAGGAGGATTTCAATGTCTCAGACTGTGTAGCGTACATTTAATATTAAAAGTAAGAAAGTTTTTATAAAATGTTTTTATTTCTTGATTGGAATTCCAAATTACATTATCATAAATGTCCTAGTTGTATGATAAATGCCAGTCCAGTTTGTTCAAACTTTGTGAAGTTTCCGATGCGATTATCCTGTATTAATTGGAGATCAGTGACATTTTGCTTGTTGTAGAGCCCGTGTTTCAAGTTTTCTTATTACAGTCGTATATTTTCCGCTGACATATTTATTATTTTCTCCCTTATTATACCCTACCGGTTCAGACTTCTTTCCCTGTTTGCATTATGCCCTTTTAACCTCCCCACGATTTCGGTTCTTTAGCGACTTTGACTTGTCCACTTAGTCCTCTCTTTCATGTTTTATATCCTCTTTATGTCTAAGTTGCTTCCTACTGCGTGTTTAATGATGCAAAATGTAAATACTTGACAGATGTTAAAAACTGTATTTGACGGTATATAATGAGCTAGTTGACTAATATAACGATATGAGTAATACGTGTGTAAAAAGTGCACAAGGAAATTGCATAGAGGTTGTGTCAATAAAGAGAGCTCATGGGGTCACGTATCGACTTCCTACGGTGGAGAGTTCAATCTCAGGGCAGTCCTGTGGGATTTGTGTCAGGCGAAGCGGCCCTTTGACAGTTTTATTTTGAAATATTTCGTTTTTCTCCTTCGATTCTACCAGTGCTCCATACTCATCAGTCACAGCCTTTGAGGTGTTTCACGTAGGGCATTGACACAGCAACTAATTATGGTTTGATTGTTTCTTGGTATATTTAACAGAGATTTTTCAACTCAACCATTTATGTAGCGCCGAATGAGTCATTAATGGATTAATAATCGAAAACGTATGGTGATGGATGTGGTCGTGGTTTATTTTAAGGCATTAATTTAAGCTAATCTCCAGAGGCTAAGGACAACCATTAAACACGTCGGTCAGAGAAGCCAGGGTACGGGTGGATTATCGAACTCGGGAACTCCAGAATTTGGAGCACGAGTCTTAACGGCTCGCCTGCAAAGTTTTATAATTAGCGTTCTGGATATTAGTAAGAAAGTTCGTAGATCCGTGGAGGGGATGCTGTCGGAGCAATTGATACTTGATAACGTGCTCCTAAACCGATTTTGTCTCTAAAATATTAATATGAAATTGTATAGGACCATTACACATACCGTCACACTGAGTTCAAAAATTTATGTTACGTGTCAGTTAGAGAACAAAAAAACACTTCTTCCAAATTATTAGAATGATGAAACACGGAGTATAAATGAGCGGGGCAAGTAGCACACACAGTAGAAAGAAAAATGTGTACAGAATTGTGGTTCAAAACCAAAGTACGGACTCAACTTGGACACACTGACGTAAGTCGGTGAGATAATATTAAGAAGGATCGTTAAGAAAATAGAACGCAGAAATTTTGAGCAGATTTAGCTGGCTTAGAACGGGGTCCACAGTCAGGGTATTGTGAAAGCGGCAATAAAATTTCATTTCAAAAATCTTTTCAATTGCGGAGCAATTGTGTAAGCTTGTTAGGAATTGTTCTGCTCCATGTACTTAGTGACATTTATAAAACAAGTACGGTATCCGTAATTCGTATCTTCATGAAATTGTTAAAAAGCTTATTTTCACCTACGGTGCTCATTGTGTTTTTAAGTCATCACGCACTTATTAATCACAAAGCGAATAAAAATGGGGACATCCGCGACTAATCCGTGTCCTATTTAATCATCTTGAAAGGAGACACTGATAGTTTTATTTGGATTAGTGAAAATGGTTCATTCACATTTATTTTTTTCAATTAAAAATTTGTTTGAAGAGTAATACATTTGTAGGTGTTAGTGGTATGTGGTATTTAACATATTTGGATGTACATGATAATGCAACCACAAAGAGGCGAAGTTAGTCTAGTATATTCGCAGGAATGAGTAGGAGGAATGTTTCCTCGAACTTGCAGAATTATAGTACAATTAGCAGCACGCAAATCTGAAACTTCAGGCCGAGAGAGTTAAAGCTTAAGGGCTTCTGCTAAGCAGATATTAACGTTTCTTGATTGTGCACATTCTAAAATCATGCACCCAGCATACTCTGATGTAACCACGATTCATTCTTTTTTCCCATTATCCTGGCTTTGCATTATGATTTCTATTTTCAGTGCTACTCGTGAAGATATTTCTAGAGAAAATAAAACTTCTGACCGGATACCGAGCAGATTCGCTCAAGCGGTAAGGTTTTTGAATTGCTTCGGAGATGCTTGTTTCCAATCTCGGCCAGTACCCCGACTATCCCTGACTGAGGATTTTCGTGGTATTACTCGTTTCGGCACATGTTCAAACAGTTACTTAAGTTAGACCACTAAAGGTCTCCTTACACACCATTTTATTTTATTATTTACTGTCTTCAGTTTATTCGATGCTATGTGTTCTTACTGATAAGTCGCAAAACTTCAAATAATAAATAAAAATAAATATAAATAAATACCAAATAAACAAGTGAAATAGTGAGGACCACAGTAAAGCCTTGCTTGAAATCATTAGAATGCATTCTTTTTATCTGGTTCGTAGTCATTTCCTAATACCCATACTTTGCAACAGAAGACGAGTATAAATTAGGAGCCATCAGGCAACTGACTTACAGCTGCTAGTTGTACATGTATAATACTTATACATACCTTTGAAATTAAAATAGTTTTTTCGGATAAACTTGCAGCTCTTGTCTGTGGACACGCCAGAATGAAATTTCCGCCATGAATCCCATCTGAACAGATCATGTTTTACACCTCCGTCGAAAACGAACAACGTGTTGTATTTATTTGTTCTTGTTGCGAAGTACGTGATAGGAATTACAGTTAGGACACCTTATTATTATGATTATTTATTTTAAGTGACCACTTAGGCTTTATAACATCCAGAATTTTATTGACATCATTTGATGACGTAAAATCAGTCATTTTTTAAAGAATATTCAGTTACAGTTATTTATACGAGGACTAGCTGCCGGTTTTACTTAACGAGGGGCCACAAATTCTTCATTTGTCGTAATATGACTTCTGAAGAGCGTTGAAGGTAAAGTTTGCCCTGCCCACGCCATGCAGGTGTATAGGTGGATTAGAGGTGTAACTCCACTCATTCTTAGCCTCTGCACTGGATGGAGGTAAGATGTTATCTTCACGCCCCGGATGCTTTACTCCAGGGAAAAAATCCTGTTACCATTAAATAGAGGGATGAATGGGCCACAGGTCCGGTCTGGACATTTTGGAGGAGAGAAAAATCAGCCCGTAGAAGCAGTGTTTTATTCTAATACTGAACCTCAATACGTTTCTCTGTACTGCTGTTACAGATAACGTTTTGGTCTTCTGTTTTTATGTTATGAACTGGGGTTTCAGGTCTCTTCCTATCTGTATTTAATTCTGCAACTGTGATGTAGTTAATATTTGGTGATGTTCGCAGGACAGGGAATTTGCTGATCGCAAGACCTGTATTTACACTAGACACACTGCACATCACAGTACAGGCAAATGCACACATACAAGTACATGCGTACCAGTCATAGAATTGTCCAAGCTCTTATTCGTCTAGGTTAACACAGATTTAAAACATTTTCATTTACGTACTTGTGTATATATGGCATATTCATGCATGTCTGTAACTTTCCTTACGATGAACTTTGCTTATAAAACTTTTGTCTAATTACCAGAAATTTTCATATCCGAATTTTCAGAAGTAATTATTAGTTCCGTAAAGTTTATGACGTAGAATCATTTCTGTCTCAAAGAGTAATAATTTTCTGCCAGTAGTTTTACTGCATTTCATTTCTAATAAAAGAGTTCTATTATATTTTATTTTCTGAACCGAAATGGGTTTATGAGCGAGGTTTTGCCAGCCAGTGGTCTGCCGTTTGTGACCTTTGATATAAACCATTGCTCATGAACTGCAGTGTGACGGTGTACCTAGAGCACTGCGATACACTAGACACTCCGTTGTAATAAACGTAAATTGAATTCAGTGTAATTTGATGCGACTTCAGATTGGCGCTCCCTAACCTGAACTGTACAGACAACACGAGCTGTGTTATTACTATGCCCTTCAGGTTCATGATACTTCGTGACTTGTATTTGGGATACTCTTGGGTCGAATGTCCGGACGCATGTATACTGTGGCTGTGTGGTTACGCATCTTAACTCGAATTGGGTAGTATAAACTCCTGCAGTTTCAGATAAGAGTAACGCCTTGAGATTTGAGGTTCTCGCGGAGGTGATTATAAAAGTCACGTTTCTCTGGAATGTAACGTTGGAACTGTGTTAGGTTTGTACCAACGTTTTCGGAGGAACCTATATACCATACTACGCTGCGATGTGTCACAAAGGGAAATATACTTTTAAGAATAACTCCTTTCTTAGAATCAGGACTCAGAATACTGAACCGGCTAAAAGTGGAGGAATGCATATTCCAGACGGTTATGCTTGCTGAAATGTCCACAGTTTCTGCTTTAAGGGTTTTAGATTTCGCGGGAGTTAAATTTCTCACAGCTGGGTTGATGAAGGTTCAAATCTTCTGGCATGTTAACGCCGTATCGACTGGTAAATAACTCGTACTTAAACGTCATGTAAGAGTGCCATGCTACCTTCACGGGGAGAGCACGCGTTCGTACTTCTTTTAGGCACGTAAAGAAACGGTACATTGTTAGAAATCGATAGCTGTTGCTTCTAGGAATATAATTTACATGAAGTAAAAACTTTTTGGAGCACTGTTTACTACGTGAATTGCTTCCTTAACGTTTGGCCGTTAATGGCGCCACATCAACTACTCTGTACTGAAATATTCAACCTTCGTAGCTCTATTGATTTCATTATGGAAATCTGCACTTGTAACTGTCCCTTTCATTGGCGGTAAGACAGTTAATTCCTTTGACGTATTGAATTTCACGTCAATGCCTTGAATGAAAATAGCTGAGTCGCTCACGTCAGTTACTGAAGAAACCCCACTGAAAATATCCCGCCGTCACCCTTAAGGTTTCTTTAATGTGTTTTGAGAATATATCGGTTGTTTTTCTAATGTTGAACTTTGAAAAAAATGAGTTTATAAATTACATTCATTTTTATTAGGAAATGCGGCACCTGCCACTGCCTCCAAGCTTATTTTTATTATTTTGCATTACTTTAATCTCTATTGATAAAAGTTCAATACACACACACGCGCGCACACACACACACACACACACACACACACACACACACACACTGCATGTGACTGTAATGTCGCGGTTATGAATTAGTTTTGCTGTTCAGGTGTGTATTTTTCCTTAACTGATCTTTTGTGCCACTACCACGCTTTAGTGAATTCAGTCAGTTACTATAAAGTTACATGATACACAGGATTCACTGAGACATCAGCTGTCTCGCAATTTGCAAGTATATATAACTTTGTTTTATAAAGGTACGGGTATGAAGCCGTCGCTTTGCATTCCATGACGGTATGTAGGGAGAGTTAGGTATAGCTGGCACTAAATGGGGGTTAATGGTTAACTTCGCGCCCCGACCGCTTTGCCCCAGGGAAATATCCCCGATTTCTACTGAATATTAGGCTGGATGAGCCCCAGAGCCATTCTTGACACGTTAGAGGAGAGAAAAATCTTTTGATCCTGCCAGGAATCGAAACATGATTCCTCGGTCGTCCAGTCCGTTATTCCTTTGTATTAATATTCCATACTCCTTACAATATCATTTTTGGTTTTCCGTTCTTGAAAGTAGCTTGAGTGCCACACGTTGCACATAAAACTGGATAAACGGCCAAAACTGGATAGCGAAAGGATCTTATAGTGGACTTGCATTATAGGCCATACACAAGGCGTCCGAAAAAGAATAAACAAGATTATTTGGTTAATGACTGTCATTTACATGCTCTGCATTAAGGAAGGAGTGTGTATAATCCTTTTGCGCATGCGTGTCGAAGGAATCATGCAAATTCTTTCCTAATTGTCCACAAAAGAATCATTCCGGATCACTTCTTACTGATTTTCAACTTGTATTTTTAATATTTAGGTTTCTAGATGGAGTACTGAAAATGTGGAATGTAGAACTTGAAAAAATAAATATTATAAGTAATGGTGTATGAAGGGTCGACACGGATTCGCTGACAATTTACGCCGCGATACTTGATGTATTCGAAAGCGTTAAACATGTCTGTAAATCCAGAGACGAGACGGCAATATAAAACACGTATGTCTGTCAAGCCATTTCGCATTGAAAATGTGAACCCTATTTCTCGGTTTTAATTCAGGTGGAGTTGTTTGGGCTCGGGTTCTGTGTTAAATTCTTCAGGGAAGAGTTCATTATTCACTGACAGTTCCATGCTGATAACAAAATTGTTGATGTAAATAATAAACTGTTCTCGGAAACAGGAATTAATATGTACATGAAATGTTGAATGTAGTCCTGGATGAGTTATGTATGAAAAATTATCTACAAATTTATCTTAACAAAAACTGTTGAAGGATACTCCCAGATAGGCTTAAGATATTACAGAAACAATTTCTCTTAAATTAGTCAAAAAGTATTACATATGTTTACAGATAGCATGGATTTGATAGAATTTTCATATACATTTTTCTTTCTATAGCATTTTACATTGTTATCAAACAGTGGCTTGGATCGTTAGTTGCTGGTAGCTCATAGTTATGGGAAATCTTGTGTGAAAAATAGCAGAGAGCACGTTTGACACGTAAACTATGAACATAAAATGTGAACATTTCCCCGCTCTCATCTCTTTACATTTACAAAAGTTTCCTCGAAAATTCCTGCAGGCCATGCTACAGTTTTATTAATAGCGTTTGAGAAAGGTGAACTCAGAAAAATGGAGGAGATTTGAAAGAAATCCATCACTATCAGTGTACGCGTGCTTTACGTTTTGCCCTGCACTTCGTCACGGTCAAGGAATGCGTAGCCACTTACACAGCCTTTGGAAGACTATTTTATTTCCTGTTTCAATTGCAGTTTCGCAACCAAGATCTTTGACAAAGATTAATGTGGCCTCTAGTATAATATTGTGCATTTCACTGAAAGTTGCACGAATGGAAAAGGGTTGTCCAATTTCGAGTACAGAAATACCTGAGTTAGCGTTTCGAGTGACTGCGGGCTGGATAAGAGGTGTGATGACCGCAGGATAGATAATTATTAGGCTTTCTTTACGAAGTAGAATGGTGGCTGTATGTGACGTCTTCGTCCGTTTTCCGTGACTATGGTATCTAGTATTAGCGACTAAACCCTTTGTCGAATTTTCGTGAAATTCTGTGTACTTTACAAAACGTTGTCGAGTAGGCCTGAGTTCAGTGAAAATTGGCTCAATTACTGTCATACATTAGGTAAGGCGTAATGAATGTCTGCATGTACGTTTTTCATACTTTTTGTCCGATTTGGGCGAAAATCGATACAGAACATCCGCACTTAATGCCGTTGAGCTTTTCTGAGGTGCATGAAGCTCTTTGCAGTGAACGCCATACTTCCCTCAAGGACGTAAATTAATTTTGATAAATAATTTACGAATTATTGTCCTATTTGGGTGGAATTCGATATAAAGTTTTGCATATAAAGCTTCAGAGCACTTGTGAGTTTCGTGAAATATCGGTGCAGAAAAGGCCGTACTTTTCTTATGAGCGCAAAGTAAGTTATTTTACACTGACGCGTGTTTCTTGAAAGTGGACGTCATTTGGAAAGTAAAGCACGCTTTGGCGAATTCAGTGTACTACGTCATGAAGTAGACCATTGGCAACATTGCTGTATTCGCTCACCACAGTCAGCTCGGTTGTCGGGTTTTCCCATCAGTCAGCAGTACCCAAGAGTGTCATGCCTACCATTCGGCTGCCATCTAGTGCCGAAGAGTTACTGCCACGCCCACTCTTGATATTCGTTGTCACTGCACCAGAGTCAGTCAGGAAGTAAGTTTACGTGGTGTGTAATAGAGTAACTAAACCCAACGTCTACACTGACTGTGATTGTATCGCGGAGTTGGTCCTCGAGCGATTATCATCTGCTTCCAACGCTAAGGCAAAATCTTGGTCGCTACCTGGGAACATTTGTGATTCGATGGCTGATAACAAACGACGTGACCTTCTATCAATATGGAAGAGAAAAGAACGTCTCGCGATATGATAAATGTCGCAGTTGGTGCGGGAATTACATGTGAGAAGTCTTATGATAACAGTAGAATTGAACTGAAGTGTTGGTATTAGAATTGAAAGTAAAGAATCCAAAATAACTGCATTGTAAGCGAATCTTACACGCACGGGTTTGTTTATACTGTGTATCAACGTATGGAAATGGGATTTGGATCTGTCGCTGTCTTTCATGAAACCACGTCATATTCATTTGCATTCAGTCGGGAAATTTTCCTGTTGAAAGGGTTTAAAGCTAGCAGAGTGTTTAGGACCGTAAAATAAATTTGTTGCCGCCATATATTTTTAAAGCGGGACAATTCTAAATGATGTTTTATCTGTCTTCGTTTGCAAGCCGTTTATACAGAAATTGTACATATCCTTCCAGCTTATACAGGTTACAATTTCTAAGGGAGATACACAAATCACTAGTTTATATTCGAGATTTATGTACAATGTGCAACATTTCAGACTTACTTTAATATAATTACCGTTTTCGATTTTCAGTTAACACAGCACATTTCCTGACGTGAAGCCCATTGCAAACATTCGTGCATTCTTTGCACTTGTCTTCTAACATTACACCGGTTATAATGTTTATTAATTTTAAGATTATGGAAGGAAGTGCTCATGGCTAATTTAACTCATTTTTATTAGGGTATTTCGCTTCTTTTAACTCAATGGATTCTGCATTAAACTTTGCTACATTGTTCAATTTTGGCTACTGCCTTTCCATACTTTGCATGGAAGTATGTCGAACTTTTATCGATTTTCTAAGAAGAATATCTCATTGTACACTAAAAAGATTGCAAATGGCATTGAACATAGACATCAGTAACAATTAAAATGTTTGTGTGACATAGTTTTTTGTAGTGAAACATAATTCCTGTTGGCCCGTACGTCTCTAAGAAGCCACAAGACCTATCGGTGTTTGTACAAGCCAATAAATTAATTCAGGTTGTAATTGTTTGCTACTGCATTTCAAATGAATCTCGCACGATCTAATACAAATCTTTGTGACCGTAACCTTGGTTCCTGTCACAAACTGTAGATATCTTTAATCCTTTTTCATATATATAAAATACATTCAACCAGTAATCCACGTTTCTCCCTAATTTCTTCTCAGTTTCTAAATTGAGGACCAGTTTTGTGTATTGCAAAGGCTAATAAATATAAATAAATATATCTAGACTACTGGGGTTACGTTACTTGCCACCTTTTAAGTGGCAAAGTATCACTGTGCGGCTCTGAGGCGTGAGAGACTGTCATCCCGAATACATTATTATATTTACATAATAAAATGTGAAATTTTATTTTTTCAGTGCAGCTTATTTAAAAAGACACGGAAGAATTATTGAATTTTTTTAGTATCAAGTACAAGTGGACCATATATGCGATGTAATTTATTTCGTACCACGGTCGAGTTTGCTTAAATGCATTATGGAAATGTTTTATATTTCGGAAAATTAAAAGAATGTATAGGCAATAGTCTTAATGTGTAAATACATCGACAGAATTGTCATCCTCTCGCCTGAAGTGATTTGAATAGTGCTGATATCTTGACGTTGCTTTTGACGGGTGTGTCAACTATGTCATTGTATTTTGTGGCGACAGTTCCTTAACCCCTCACCCCTCCTCCCCTGAAAACTCCATTGGTCATTCTGTGTTCATGTCCTCACATGCAGTCAAGATGACGTGACTGTGACGTATTTTCTGAATTGGCAGACATGTATTCAGTCCACGTTAACCTTTTTTCCCGAAGGAATAAAACACAGCTTTCGAGTCCTGATTGATCTACGTTTTGTGTGAATGGTTTTTCAGTCGTGTTTTATTTGAATGACTACTGTCAGATAAACGCAGAGTTTGGAAACCTGTCAGTCCAGAATTTTAATCTCTTAAAACACTTAACCCTTGTATTAAATTTGGCATTATATCTACACTAAATTTTATCGGGAATTTTATTTTATTCTTTGTCTGTACTTTATTTGTAACTCATATATAATGCATTTTCTCAAGGTCTGTTTAATGTACAAACAGAATTTGTATACGAGATAATACATAAATCTTCGTACATCATGAAACTTTCTTTTCAGATGTTTTAATAATGGTTGATCCTTAACGAAATATCAGACTATATAATTTTTGTCCTTAAAGTTTGACTTTTTAGTTTTAATTGGCTTTATCGACATCTGTGTTTAACGCTATGCTGGGTGGTCCCAGTACTGTCGAGTTTCTTTTGCAGCGACATATTTGTATCAGGGACGGCTCTTCCATAAGGACTACAGGGCTGCAGCCTCCCCCCCCCCAGAAATTTTGAGAAATCTAAATATCTGAATAAAAGTTTTTGTTAGGAGATACTTACATTCTTTAAAAGCATATGAATGAAATCATTTCGAATTCAAATACTTGCGACGGAGTACTGCGGAGGTCAGAGCGGACTGTGCCCCATCCAGCCCTTGCGAGCTGGCTTCCACACAACTAGTGCGAGTCGTGGGAGTCACCGAGCTAGGCATGCGGGTGGGCTGCAGGCAATGCAGGTCGAGGGCAGCCCAAACAGTGTTTCAAAAAGGATATCATATATCTATTTACCTTTCCTAACGTTTCAAACGCTGGAACTTTGATAACGATTTTCACCTAGCTGTTTTTAAAGCATATTTGTGTATATTCTAATTTTAGTAGTTGAAATTTTGAGATAAACATGAAGGATGGTGTGAAGTATTTACACGGCATACATTTTTCGCAATTAACTCTCGCCGAGGAGACAGATTAAGAACGTATGTCTTGCAACACCCTATTGACTTATTTCTCAGTCATCAGCAAGCAGAAAACACGCATATGTGAGGAAATTTAGCCCTGCTATATACGCTAAACATAAGGGGTTGAGTGGCTGTGCTGAAAGAATCGCTGTTTTAAGCCCTTCTGATTAATAATTTAATAATCCTAGTCGTAGTTCTACCATAAAAAGCCCCTCGAATCGCCACTGATTTGTATGTACGTTAATTAAAAATATGTGCTAAAGAATTACGAAAATTTGGGAAGAGATCTTTCCTTTACTTGAAATTCGATGTGTTTGTTATATTTTGGTTCCCTATTTATGTTTTCAAAGTGTCTACCGAAATTTATGGCGCAGATGGTGGGTTGGGAATACATACAAAGTTCGTGATTTCAGGCTTTCGCTGCGATGTTCATGAGATCTGCGTTTTTTGGGTCCCGAAACGTCGGTAAAGAATTACCGCTCAACGCTGCGTAATATCCCAGAAGAGCGCAGATGTCACATAAAAAATTATGTTTGTTAAATCTTAAAGAAGAAATATGACATGGCATATATTTTTGTGTTATCGAACACTGTCGTGGTGTCTGTTGACGAGGCTTTTAACTACCAAACTAGACGCAGTTAAGAGACTTAAAGCTTTGGTAGGAGAATAGTATTACAGCGGATCTTAAAGTGGGCTGTGAGTATATGAACTGAACTGAAATTGCTCAGGGTACAGAGAACGTTTTGCAATGCCGGGCACTTAATATCATCTCAAGAAATGCCATACACCGGGGAGCTAATTATTTATTTACTGAGCTGGTAATTTCATTAGTTCTGCCTAAACAAAACCCGTCAATTGACTGAAAACTGCAGTTAATTCGACAAGGTTACAACATTTTTCGACCAGTGATCTGCTGTATCTCAGTTGTTGTAAGCTTATGTCAGATAATGAGCAGAAGTGTGTCATGTAAATTTAATGAATACATTAAGGAAACTGCAGTCAAGGTTGCTATTAACCCTGCCGAAATTAGATTTTCCCTAATTCTGTTGTGCCTTGTATATTTCAGTAAGCTGAAGGCACGTTTTCGACCAGAATCGAAACAGCGCATGAGCAACGTCTTGGCACTGTCTTGTGACTAACTATAAGATTGCAAGCGTGCTAGCACTGGAACATGTGCTAGTGATGCAAACATTAAGAAACGGATCGTACTTTACATACTTAATAGGAACTCAGTATTGTTGAAATATGGTTTAGTACCGATTAGTCTGTCTGTTTCATATTTCCACTTGCTAACAATATGTTTTGCTGTGTCAGCACCACATGACTAAACCGGTGCGATTAGGTAGCTGGGAGTCCTTGTAAAGTCAGCGTGATGCTGATTTGTTCTTCTCTCATCGAGAAACACTAAGTGGCACAGAGCGAATATCTCCTTCCAATTGGCAGAATTTTAGTATTAAATGATTTACTTGTGTTTATAATATATACCAGTACAGAGTGCCAAACTTGGCGGTTGTTGCAAATGTTATAAACGTTTCGCACCATTTACATTATGTACAAAAGAACTGTAGAAAGGAATAGCTCAGGTGGTTTAAGCTGATTCTGTAATACAGAAGAGAGTCTGTTAGGTACAAAATGAAGACATCAACTAGTTGTGAGACCTTGCACTTACATCCCTTACAAAAGGTGTTCTGTGAATGCTCCAAATCAACTGCTCGGCTTGTGTACCTTACGAATTTCACGCCCAACCTAGTAACTCTCATATAAATGAATAGTTCCATTGTTGTCATAATGAAGCATGTGGGAAGCAAATCCAACATTTCAAATAGTTGACACACGATGTGTAATTTCCAGCAGAGTGGATATTTACAGCAATTTGCTTCCGTTTAGAGAACGGGTCCGTCTAAACGTACACAAATGCTTTTGTGAACTGAATGGTTCTACTAGTATGTGGGAACAACAGTAAAAGTTTGAAATAATATTCACTGTAATATTAAGGGCACAGTAAGTATTAAGGGATGCTTACTGCAATGCTCTCGAATGTACAGTTTCCTTTCTAGGCTACTTTTCTCATTAAAGGCGAAGAAAAGTACGTTTATGAGGTCATCTTGCAGTTTGTGAGTGCGTGCTTGCGCGGGCGCTCTAGCGCAGATTTCAGCTTTTGAGACTTTTACCGATTTGAACGAAACTTGGTAAATAAATATGATACGAATGAAGGACGCCTTAACGCCCTCCATTTTAATATCCTTCAGTCAGTAACAATATGGCTGACGCGCTAACTTGTTATGTGGGAACGCCTCTTACTTTAGGGTTCTGACATGATATATATATATTAATATTAAGCAACTTTTTCTAAGGTGATATATCGTTGCAGGTTATAAAATAATAATATTTTGGCAGTGTAAAACTTGTCATGGCGTGTGAAATCTAGTACAAAGGTAGAACATACAGATCATACACATACTTACACAATTATGCATGAGACGTGTTGCATATGTACATCTGTCTTTTGCAAGGCTACAATTACTAACACCAGGTTGCAGTCCACAGATCTGACGTACACGGAATCTGTACTAATTTAAGAAGCGAGTTCTTTACCCAAGCGACTTTAAACAACAATAATAATACTAATCTACATGTAGCGCTAAAAATACAAATACATACTTCAGTTAAGTGCATTTTATGATATCTGCACGGGACTTACTGTTTTACACTTTATCAAACGTCTGGCAGAACTTCAGTTGGAACCTCTACACTGTTAAAGATTAAGATCGTCTCAGAAAGATAAAGGTTCTTGTTGCTCTTGCTCTTGTGAACACGTTAATAAACAACTGCGTTCCTTAAGGGGTTTGGAATATCTTTACCCAATGAGCGACTGACAGTTTCTCAAAATGACTTTCCCAAGGCGTTATTTATTATTTGACTTAATAGTACCAGTAAGGAAGAATGTTCTGTGGTACTGTCTAATTATATCGATTCGTAAATTCGTACGCATTTTCATATTTTAGTGATACTCCAAGATATAATTTGAAATAATATCTTTGTTGTTTTTAGTTAAGGAAGGATGTCATGAAATTAAAGTACTAAAGATTAAGAAGTGATAAATCAATAAATAAGTTACTCATACAACTGTTCTGTTTGCTTTGAACCTTTTTTCCTTTGAAGAAAGTGGCGCGTGTTGAACAACGAAGGACGAAGTTTTTAGGAGAATGTTTGCCTTTAAAGAGGGATAAAATAACAGAAATTGAAAACAAGTTCGTGTTTATATAGGTCACGTAGTATTTTTAGAGTAGTAAATATGTAATATTGAGCTCATAAACAAGGAATGAATATAGAATTTTACAAATAAAGTGGCCACTTTAGAGACTCAAAAAGAAATTGCATGATAACCTTAAGATGGATTTTTTTTGGGAATAGGTTGTTGGGATCGGAAGTGACTGGAACTGGTCCAGAGGGGATGTGTTGGCGTATCGGTGATATTAGACAATATTTATTGTTGGAGAGTTAATGCGAATACAAATTATTTGAGTTAAGTGAAAGACAAGTGATGTTTGAGGTGTTTACGGCTGTGAATGTGAAGATCATTGCCGTTGCGATGTGGAGCAGTGCGGTCTGTGTGTAGACAATTAAAACGCTCTTTAAACGTATTAGGATCGGAAGTTGTGCAGTGGGTATCATGCGTTGCTATTTTACATCTCAATTACTGAGACAGAGAGTGCTTCGCTACCCGAATATTATCAGCTAAAATGTGACAAACTGTAGTGTGCTATAGGTGCGTAAGCACCTGTTCGTAGATGGAGCTGCTGAGTTGCCAGGAAATGTGTTCAAAGAGAATGTGGCGAACTGGAGAGCGGAAATTGGGCCTCATCGCACCCGGTCTACCACTTAATTATGTGGGCCTCTTGTTCCCAGACATGTACGTCAATGCATGTACACAGCCAAAAGCAAGGTTTTTCTCTGAATGAGAAAGTTTTACTATGCAGGAAAAAATCTGCGCTGTGTCTGCTACTTTCTGAAAATACATAGATTTTGTTTTCGCAGTATTTTCAACGTCGCGACGCAATTGTTGACCATGGAGGCCTACGCCTAATTCAGCATATCATGGAACACGGAATGGTAAATGTATGTGTGCATGTATATGTAGCTATGTAAGGTAAACAGGTAAATAGATGTGTTTTACTGAGCAATCGAAATTGATTATTGTGAGTTCTTAGTAGTAAAAACTAGAAACTCCTAAGCGCAGAAAGTGGTACCGGCATTTATTATTGACAATTAGAAATTACTGCAGCTACTGGTAAAACCAGATTTCGAAGTTTGAAAGCCTATTATTTACTGATATTTCCATTAAATCTAATGTTTCGCATAGTTGTTACTGAAAACGCTTTCTGACCACTTATACATAATCACATCATTCAGCTCTGCGCAAAATTATGCGCATTTATACAACGTGGACTTTGGCTTAAAAGGGAATGATTTGTAGCCAAACGAATTTTAGAAAGCTGGAAAATATGTGGATTTTTAAACGAAGATTGCACTTCCAATCCTGCTTTTCGGACGTATCTCTTTACCCTCCGCTAAACCATACAGCACTTTGTGTCTTTTGTGATGGCTGTCACGTTACATTTACATGGTTAGTGGTGATAGTGTACGTATGTCTGTACGTAGCAGTACGTGCACAGTGTACTCGCGTGCAAACGTAGAAATCTCTGGCCTCGTCTTCATGATAAGCAAGTTCCAGACTATACGCTGTCGTCAGGCATTCTTTTCGTCTGCAGACAATGCAGGCAGTCGCAAGCTTGTTGTGATTACAGAGCATTCCAGTAAGTCTTTTGTCGGTGGTAAGGGTGGTCTGATGATTCATTTAACCGGCAACATGCCCCCCAGACACATGACTCTCGGCCAATGCCATTTTTAGGCGACAGCGCTTGCAAGGTGTCTTGTAGTCGTGTGAAGTGCATGAAAGTGGTTTCTTCAAGATATCTTCGGTTGCTGCTGAGAAAATCTTCTGCTGTTAAGGGTATTTTTTGCAAGCATTACTAAGGTTTAAAACGAATTAATTTTCGGACTACAGTTTACCGAAACATTAAAACTACGGCGGAATTATTCGGGAGATTAAAGACGCTGAAGTTGCTTGTTACAGAATAACACTGCATTAAAAAAAGATTGAACTGCTCTGTGCAGCTAAAATTGGTGACGTCAGAACTTTCTGTGAAAGCTGCTACCGATGAACGTGTGTACTGTTGATGTGATGTACCAGTGTCATTAAAGCATCTCATCTCCCAGTTGGTCATAGCGGTCGCGAGGGACTTCCGAAAGAAGCAAGTCGAAAATATGTTTAGATAAAAACCGCCGCTGTGGACTATTTCGTGTCAATGTGCGATGTTTGCAGTACTGAGAAGTTAAGAAAAAACGAGGAAAGGGTTCTGAGTCAATTTTGTATACTGCGCATTCGCAATTAGATCTAATCGACAGGCACATTCCGTTCGACCGGCAGAATAAATTTGTTTTGGTTTGTCAGGACCACCCCAATAAATTCTTACTACTTCGCGCTTTACAGAAGAAACATGTAGAAGAAGTTGCTTATATCCTCAGCAATGTATCTAACTTTCGGTGCTTCGCGTGTTGTATATAGTGACAATGTCAGAGATTTTGCGAATTTAGTAATCATGCAACTGCAACAACTTTGGAGGAGAATCGAAATATTTTGTTTTAATTTGTCTTTGAACAGTTGCCATAATTGTGATAAGTTTAACATCACTGTTTCCTTATTAGAATAAACCAAAGAATAAAAGATCCTGGGGTTTGTGTGAAAATGTGTGAAATTTACGGAATAATTGTAGTTACATTTGACTGTAACTGTATTGGTCAGCAGATACTTGTGGAATGGTTGGAACGATTTAGAAATCTGGTCTGAAAACCGAAGGAAAGTGACCATTTGGGAGACGTAGGAGTGAATAGTAGGGAATATTCTTATGCAATTTAAGGAAGTAAGAGTATGACGGACTGGACTAGATTAATGCTGCTCAGGATGCGGACCAGTGACGGATTTTTACATGCAGGCTAATGGGCCTTTGTCATATAAGGCATGTAATTTCATGAACAGTTGAGTACAAATCAGCTTCTGAAGAAGGACTGTAATAAACATTTGTTGGCTGGCTACTCTTTTACTGGCTTGCACTAGTTCTATAGCTAAAATTAATGAGTTAATTCATATTGATAAAAGCAAGCAAATATTTAAACACACAGAGCTCATACATTATTCCAGCTCGCCGGTGTGTAAACACATTAAATCGATATGTAATTTCATTTGATGATTATCTTAAGCTCGCTTTGATTCCGGAATATAATACTTTAATTTCATACAACGAATTTCAGTTCTCTACATTTGAATTCTGTGGTTATTGAGAATGCCCTCTGTGTTAGTAGTGATTTATGTTTGGGGGGGGGGGGGGTTGGGAATTTAATATACTAACTCCGTGTTGTCATTTTATGTACTTGTGAACAGAGTTTGTAAATGGGTTGTATTATATCCAGTACATGGGCCCGAAAATATCTGCTCTGAATCGAACGAACTGTAATTCTGGAACGAAATATTTACTGCTTTTATGGAACCTCGAAGTTTCGTGACACTCGCAAGAGATCGCGGCTGGAGTCTATCCGGAGACACAGGAACCCAGTCGAGACATTTTCACCGTATCTGTGCAGCGTCATATTTTGAATTATTCTAGTTCTGACGCTTTGCCCTCTTCCTTCAGTTCCTGTAGTAATATTTTACTTTCATTTCCTTCGTCCTCAATTTAATCAACATAATAACTTTGACAGCAGCCAGGATAGCGTAGTGGGTATAAAGACTTGCTATGGACTGGACGCTCCGGGTTTCGAATCCCGGTGGGAGCAAAGGATTTTCTCTTTTCTGTATCTGTCAAGGCCATTTTTGGCGCGCCCACTCAACCTCCTGTACAATGGGTATCGGGGCTCTTTCACTGGGGTAAAGCGGCCGGGGTCTGGCAAAGACCACCAATGCCCATTTAGCGCTGAGGTTAGGACTGAGTAGAGCTGTACGTCTTGTGACGTGATGGAAAGTTACGGGGAGACATTTATCCTAATAACTTTTCAGACCGGATACAAATTATCACGCTCTTTATTGTGTATCTTTCTTCGTTCTTATGCTTTCTCTTTCTCAAGTTCAAATATTCCCCCTGTCACTTTGTTCTAAAACACTGTCAATCTACAGGGCAAGAAATGAAGTCCATAAAGCGGAAATGATTCTGGGGTGTTTATGTTTTAATGGTTTAAGGGGTTTATTCTATTTTGTGGTACTCAGACTTTTGTGTTTTGAATAGCGGATACAGAATATTGTAGGCTATTAGTTGTATAGTATGTTTTTTGTTTGCCATTTGCGGAATAAATTATGAACGAAATAAGCTTTTGTTATTAAGAAGAGGCATTAAACCCTCCTACATACACAAGTTACTACGCATACATTACGATTATTGTTACGGGAACAGTGCTTGTATTTAAGTGTCCGACCTGCAAATAGACTTTTGGAAAGCATGGCGTTCCTAGCTAGAGGATAAAGTGTATTGAGAATTTGACATTATATTCTGAACTTGTCGACATCCGTTTTTATTATGTAAACATTATGTGCTTTTAACGTTTTAACTGTGAAGGGGAGGCCTTCACCTCAGCATACTTTTCAATTTATGTTATTATGATTCTACCTGAATATGGCTGGTACAAACGGGCGAAACGTGTTGTGGAAGATAAGTGAATGCATATTGTTTAAGGTGTTGTTTTCGTTCTGATAATAAAAACGATTGTCGATTAACAAGCACAACGGGATAATGACATCAAAATTCTGAACTTCTATCCACCTTGTAGTCACTTTATTCTCTTTATAAACACGTGGGATTATCGTAAAATATGTATCAAATAACGTTGCTTTAAATTATGGCTAACGTAGTACTGTCTGTGTTTAATAACATAAGGTTCCTTTACTTTCTAGCAGATGTGTTTTGGCCTTAGATTTACGATAAGGGCTTAAGAAATCAGTTACAACATATACATCACTGTATGTACTAATAGTACAATTTTAGTTTTCGTGTTACCTAATGTATAATATAACTGTGTGTACTATTTAGAGTTAGAATCATTTAGTATATGAAAGCACAAAATTCTGCTCGAATGTCATTACATTGTATCAGATCGCAGTAAATTACACCGCGGAACTCTGTTTAGTTAAAGTAATATTACATTACTTCATAATAACTGTTATTCAGGCTAGGTTTATATTAATGATGGAAGGTACGAGATAATATCTTATTAATCCATAATTGAAGCTAATAACCACATAGCAAGTACATTGGCATGAATTATATGTAGGTGTGTGAAGTGTCACGTGATTTGGACAGTACAGATCCGTTAAAGCTTTGTACCTGGTGTAAAATGGCTTTGTCAATAGTGAATGTTGTGTGTCTGCAGGACTGCGTGTAAGCAGCGACAGGAGTTACAGGTTCACCTTTATCAGTGTTACTCAACTGATGTGCGGCTACATGTGGATTTGGACTGTTTGTGGGCAGGTATCAATAATTCACGAAGTAAAACTGTGTGAATGAATACTTATTTAGCCACATTCTGTCATTTCTTCGACCTCTCCTGCTCTTCTCTGATATGTCTCTCTCTCTCTCTCTCTCTCGATATTTGTTTGCAATTTATTTACATTTGTTACATACGTCTGTGTTTTAGAATAACCATTTTGATATATATTCACCCTTTGCTGTGTCATTCTTTCCATTTATGATTCTTTTAGAACCCGTTGTTAAACACGTAACGGTGCCTGCGTGTACTATTTACAATTTTATGTACAAGAGAAGCGTAACAGATACTTAAAATGCCTATGGTACTTGTATATTACCCTACAAGTATATATATATATGGATAAGGCACACCGAGATTTAATATAAAGCATGGTTTGGTATGCGTAAGTTGTTGGACAATATTTGACTGCGCCGTCAGGTTGGAAAGCTTTAGAAACACTGTTAGACATTTGTTGAAGGAAACTCGGAAACATTTTAGGAACTTTGAAAATAAAAGCTATTAAGCGATTTCATTTTATACACGATTTGTACCAAGTTACACGTAAAAAATGGAAGGAGTAGATAAGAGCAGATGTCAGCACGCAACCAGCAATAAGGTAGCATGTTTAAAAACAGCTGGAAATATCTCCTTAGATTTTCGTCAATACTAATCAATACCTAACACTTTGAAGAACACGGGAACACGGTTCTGCCTGCACGCAGAGCCATCAGATTTTATGTTTTTGAGCTAAGGTCCAGCGACTTCCACACGTTCTTTGAACAGAGTAGAAAAGAGGAAATGCAAGTGGTATTTGTGTCTGACATTTCTGCACGTGATTTATCTCATAAATCGTTGCAATTATTTCTGTTATATTGGGCATTGGGAACTCCTGTGCTAAAGGTTTTGGGCGAATTTAGTTTCGGTATGTTTACCAGCCAACTGTAGCTCTTGCTTTTTGTAAAGTCCGTACTGAACTGCTGTAATTTCATTAGGAACGGCCTGTCGCACGGAGTTGCACGTGGTTACTTGTATGTAAGTCTGTAGGATTAAGTCTGTGTGTCTTGCAGGTACGAAATATTGTACGAGTGTTTTATGGCTGTGTCGTGTGACATCCTATGTATGATATCTTTGCAATAAATAAGCATAAGTCTATGAGGTAGGTGGAAGTACAAAATACCAGAGAACCAAATGTTGTTTGGTAACTGAAATTTGTCGACTTTAACGATAAAAACCGTTGTTCTTGCAACGCTAGACCACGACTCTCTGTTTATTGACAGTTTTGAACAACCAGTTCAGTGTACGGAGCAAGTTGACTCAGCTGATGATACTTCTGGGTTGTATCCTGTAGGCGCCTGGTTCAAATCTTGGCTGGAACGCCCACAGTTCTGACTGAAGTCCTTTGTAGTTATCTTATTCCTTCAGAAAAATTACAGAACTTAGGACACGACCTCTTCCTTCCACATTCTCTCCTAGTTCTTTTAATGCACTAATACGACGCTATACAGGCTTAGACTGAGTTACTGATAGTATCGTTCAATAAAGTACAACTAAACATACGAGTACAGCTGATTTAAATAGTCGTGAACCGCTTCTACTAGTAAACTGTCAAGTGAGGTTTGGGGAGACCATTATGCTATTTCATATGTTTAGCACCATCGAGTGAAGTTACTGACGTAAGGAAAGCATTTTACACCAAGAGCAAAACCTGCGATTTAGAGCACTTCGCACGTGTTTATGAAATAAGAGGATGAAATGTAAATGTACGTACCTGCTTTTTGCTTTCTTTTGTCACTTTGTTTTTGATAGCTGTTATTTGTGAAAGTGGTTGAGTAGAAAAGTATTGGATAATCCTTTATTGTTTTCCAGCGAAGCAGCTTATAATTTTCCTAACACAGTTCACAGCCCAGAAAGAGTCCGGCGCGAAACTTTTGTTAAAAGCAACACTGTATATTTTATTAAAGGATGCCGCTATATGCCATCAAGATGTGTTTTATTTCGTTATAGTCAGCAATGCCAGCATGGCAACTATGCGGACGTCACTACCGCTACCCTAATACAGGAGCCATTAATGAAATGAATATACATTTTCTAAAAAAAGTTCAGCGCGTTATTCACAGAGAACACACTGCTTTTCCGTTGCAAAGATAAATCGTGCAAATGATGGATGTTTATTGTGAGCATCATACGGAACACATAAATGCAACGTGTGGACAAAGTGCAGAGTTTTTAGTGTTAAATATGGCTGTAAATATACTAAACAGTAGGCTTTAAGCTTGACGATAAGTATTAACGAACCATTTAAGCTAAGCGAATGAAATGTTGTAAAGCGTTGTACACATGTCAAGAAATTGTGTCAAACATTTGCTGTACTTTAGTAGTTACAAACTTGGCGGCGGAGCGAAGTTGGAGATATAGCTTTGTCTTCCGCATTTAACGTAATGTGAATCTGCAAAAATGGGCATAATACACTAAAGAGATGGTAAATTTTAGTTGACGTAACACAGTTGTGTTACTTTTTAGGTTTTGTAAACTTCACCACACAGATCGAGTACGTGAAGGCAAATACGTAACATCAATTTCTTCTCAGAACCTCTACACTTCGTTAAAATGAAAAATGGAAGTACCAGATCAGTTGCTAAGATATGCTTGCACAAAACAAACTAAAAGTTTTGCAAAAAATGTAGGAGGACACGTTTGAGAAATGTTTTTGTACTGAAGCATAATGGAAATGTGTAGCAGTTGACGGGTCATATTCAAACGTTATCTGTTCGTGCGTGAAAGGAGTTTCACGTGAACATCGGTATCTGTTACATAATAAACAGCAGCTACAAAGAGCAGCGATGGACTCTTCTGAGAAACAATACTGCTGTGATATCTGGCTTGCAAATACTAACCAAGCATGGCGGCACGTAGTTGAACGAGTTCTCTCATTCCGTACGAATGCTAAACTATTCCTTGTGTTTAGGTAGGATGATAAAATTGTTTTAATGCTACAATAGAAATTCGTGAATTTTTGTGTCGTAACGATGAAGGATGTGACGAGGCCTTGTCGTTTAGAAATTTACAGACGTTTCGCAGAAAAATGCTGCTACAAACTTCAGGATAGAAAAGGTGAGACCTACTCTGAATAAGGGGATAGCACGCTTTACCGAAACGTCTGTTAATTTCTACCAAGCTGCACAGCATTACATGGCATAATATAGTATTTGTCGAGAATGTCATATTTAGAATTCCAGAACAATAGTCTTACTCTCTCCGAGAAAAGGTCACAGAGTAATAAAGGTATTTTATTTTTTCATCTTTCCTTCGAATAATTATTCTGCTAATACTACTACTACCACTTTATATGTCGATGAGTTCTACATATCTGCATTATAATTCTTACTGCTAATGTAATTTCTACTGCTACTACTACTGCCTGGTCGGAGAAGCAATAACAAGGCGTTCTTTACGATTGTTCTCTTATTGGGTATAAAGACCGATATTATGTGCTATTACGTTTTCAGCGTCTTCACTATTAACATGTTATTAGTGTAGATGTAGATTGTGCTGACTTGGTGACCGTGCTTGGTAGGCAATCTAGAAATTATATGAAATGATTGCAGTAATCCATTTAGTTTGACGTTACAATATTTGACGAACGGTTTACTGTCTCACTAGCAATGGCGTGTATGATGGCCGACGCTTGTTAAAGTTAGAAATTTAGAAGATCCGGTCTAGTCCCGTTAAGCACGATATTTTATGTAATGTTGTATGTCGTAATTATGTCTGAGGGCTTATGAGCCAGGGTATTGAATTTTATTTCTATAACTGACCATCCATTTATACGGGCCGGATATTGGATCCGCTTTGCATGAGAACAATTGTTCATCGCACAAAGGAGATAAAGAATACGCCTGAGGGGATTCGTGCTCCGGTTAAAAATTGGAACACAGGTCTTTCGTTTCCTGTTAGCGTTACGGATCATATAAATACGGTAAATGTGAATTTACAGCGGGGGAGGGTCTTATTCAACATTGGTAACCTTTCAAAAGAAACGGCTTCTACGTTCAGAACAGATACACAGTGGAAATACACATATATTGCCTCTATCTTTGAAACACTCAGGCGGGTTCTAGGATGACCGGTATAGGGAGAGTTTCAAGAGAAGCGCCAAAAGTGTGTCGAACATATGTATATATGAACATAGGCCGGTAGAAGAGGGTTACATCCACAACACGTATGCTGAAGTTGTATTATGTGGTACAGTAAGCCAAACATATGCAAATACACAGTCTGAGAAGTAAGTGCGCCGAATGACAAAAACGAAACGGAGAGTTTGTATAAAATTTTGTGGCCAAAGAATTAGCTGCAGAGATAAAAGCAGATGATTTCTATTAGCGTTAAATTTTTACGTATTTTGGGAAAAGAGATAGATATAACTACTAATTACGTAATTTAACTAATGAAATAAATTATATATCTTATATGTATATATACGCATGCCAATCCCAGTGGTCGCGTGGTCTAAGGCGTGGGTCTGCGGCCGCTCGCTTGCTGGGATTGCGGGTTCGAATCCCGCGGGGTAATGGATGTTGTGAATATTGTGTGTTGACATGTAGAGGTCTCTGCCTTGGGCTGATCACTCGTCCAGAGGAGTCCTACCGAGTGTGGTCGTGAAGCCGCGACAATGAGGAGGCTATGGCCCACTACGGGCTGTCATACCAGGAAATATATATATATGTACGAGTAGAGTATAAAGAGAGAAAGTTTCAGAATTAAATGCAAAAGAGACCATGGCCTTGATACAAGTGATAAGCTTTGAGTTCGAGGCTTTATAAGAGAACGAAGACTTCGTTACTGGCAGTAAGACGATTACGTTTGCTGTGATTTGTCTATGTAAACCGAATTTATAGACAAAGTGTGTGATACAGCGGGGGAGAGAGGGAGGAGGGGGAAGTGTTATATTAGCGACGCTGTTAGTTACGATTTTATGGCGTCGGTCATAGATGAATGATACTGCGGAGGAATACTAAAAGTACCCGGAAAAAACCTCGGGCAGTGTGTTGTCGGACCATTTCTGTTTATCCTGTCACTATTATTCCGCCGACATCCTGCCCTCATATTTCATTCATACTGTTGCATATGTACGTGCACAGTCTTCATGCCTTTGTTTATCGATTCAAATACACAAAGTTCATATGAACTTGGATACGCAGATAGCATTTTCTGACAAGTGAGCGACAGAGTCTGAGGTTTGCTAGTTTTACGTAAAGCCCTGTATAGCATACACGCATTACGTCAAGCAGTCAGTGAGCTATGGAAAGTTTTCTTAACATCTTTTTTTTCAACTCAGCTTGTACCACTAAATAACCACACAGAAGTTTGTGCACTTAATTTTGAAACATTCTGTATAAATTTCGACTGGTATGGAGTTCATAAGGTGAATCTCCTCTACCCTTCCCCCACCACCAATTTCCCTGCGATGCGGACTTCACACGCGAGACGTGTAAGGAATAAATTGGCCTGAATTATATCCCTGCTTATTAGAGCATCTCTTAAAACCGACGTTTTGAACATTTATAAATTCGTACGGCCAGGAAGAAAATTGGATCCTCGCTGTGATATACCTCCGGAACATAATCCCTAAATTAATTGATAATAGCAGTGTACTAAATGGACGCACAATTTTTCATCAGAATTTCCCCATAGCCTTTTGCGTATGCGGAGCAGAATAATTCGTCAGTGTTCTGTAAAGGCTGAACTGGATTAAAATAACATAATTTTACGTGGAACAGTGGGTAATGTTGCAAAGAAAAATGGAGATCTATTAACCCTTTTGAAGCCTGAAGTTGATTGTAATAACATATCAAGTTCAGTTCATACTCCGCAAAAAAACCCATTGCAACTCTATTACAAAGCTCAAAGGGTTAAAGGTGTTTGGTGAAATAGATAATAGGTGGTTACTCCGAGAATCTTACAGATGAGTCAATATTACTGTCAAGAATACGATGACAAGTATTTTGATGGAAATTTACCGACGTTTAGAGTGGACGTAAAACGAACACAGTTTGTCGGTAAAAAGCATCTGTACATTTTGCAAGAAGTTGGTACGCTAATGACCACAGAGCTGTAAGGTGTTAGCGGTACAGTATTCCACCAAAGAATGTGATTTTTAGACTTGCATTTTACATGTACGTGTTTTGAATCTCGGTCAAGTTAGCGAGTATCGTAAAAAATGTCGTGATTTACTTCAGTTTCCCCACGCGAATGTGTGGATATTATTTTCAAATAGCCTGTTATTAAAACTGCTCTTCATATCCTTATCAAGTTATCATTTTTATTTTCATTTGCCAAGTCATTCGACTCCCTGCAGTTAGAGTATGCTGATATATGCTAAAATGTACACTCCGAATTGATTATGCCGAAGGAAATAAAATCTTAAAGGACTCACAATTTCCAAGTATCAATCTGGAACTTAACACTTATGCTAAGAATGGAGTAAACTGCAAATATTTCAATTCAAATTTCGAATTATTGACCTGCCACTTACTAGGAAGGAACTGTCAATTGAGCTACTCAGGCGAGCGGTAAAAACGTGTGTGTATATCGGTTGATAGCAGGCTATGTTAAGTAAACTATACTAACCGCTTGCGAACTCCTTCAGTGTTGGTTGTCTTGCTGTAGGCGCATTTCCGTAGCAACGTCTAAGCTGTATAAAATGTCAATAAATGTTACATTTCCATGAGACAATTTGGGCCGCACTTATTTTACTGATCTGACAAGACATCATATTCACGCAGACCTATCGGGTCATTGTTTTTTAAGATACCTTGTTCGTACGATACAAAAATTTAACTCAACTCTTACGTATGTGTGATTTGTAATTCCTGGTAACAGGTTGCTACGCTTTTTACATACACGAGCCGCTTCAATTTCCGTTGTTATATTTTCTCAATAGAATATGTGTACTTTGTGCCTGTTCCTAGAAAATTGTCGCTACTTTTTTTTTCTGTTTGTAAATTCTGTTCAACAGTTAAGTCAATACTTTGAAGTTTATATTTAATATTATTTAAGTTACTGTTATTCTTTGGCGTTCCACGGGTTCCCTTTTGACCTCGCTACGAGGGTGAACGGATGTGAGTCAGCGGTTATACAGAACTCTTTCGTGCATTTAAAATTCTGCCATGAAACGAGATATCAAGTGTAGGCAAACCTGAGTTACAATGTAACATATTAACGTGTTTGTATGGAGTAACCAGTTTAATATTGCATGTAGGCCTATAATTTTACGGTTACATCCCATAAGAAACATGAAGAAGTGCAGTTCTATTGCTTGTAACATTATGTACAAATAGTAACATTTCTTAGCCGTATAATGCATGAACGTGCTTGGAATGGTTGTATTTGTGAAAGTTGTTGCTTCACTGGGAGGGAATAAGAGAGTGTCATAAAGAGCTGTGGGGAGAAATTTGAAGTTACGGAGAGGAAGTTACTGGATAAGAAGTACGAAATCAGAACTTTATAAATTATGTCATGAATATGTAATGGATAGTGTAACACGTTCTATAATTTAAACACTATGAATTACTGTCAGTTAGCATAGAGTAGGATCCGTTTTGAAAGACTGATGACTCAATTTTCGATTTTCGATTACCAGCAGAGGAAAGTATTGTATTTTGTCCTTTGCATCCAGACCGGCTTTAGCACCACCACCACATTAAGTATCTTTTTCTATTCCGGAAGTAAAATGGCCGGGGCCTGAAGCTGTCCACTCACCTTCATCTAATGCCGAAGTTCAGAAGGCGAGCTATACCGGCACGCCCCCATACTTCTTCATTGCGCGATGTAACTAAGCACACGAACAACATTAATTCTGTGACCAACTGATTTAAGATCCCGGAAAATGCAGGAACTGCAACTGGAAGTTCCACTTCTCGCGCTTTTGCGAGGACTACGTTCCCTGCAGTTGACTGTGTTATCCTGAGTCCCAATATACTCGTACAGACCCGAACACGAAAATGCTTACAAATGTATACTTTGTCAGCTAGAGGCTCGTGATCCAGCATGGACTCTGAAATCTGCAATATAAAGACAGCAGGCATAATTTTGCAGTTCTCAGTAAACATTTACACTTGGATTACGATGTCAAAATTCAGCTTAGCTTAGTAATACTCCCTCTTCCTTATTGAAGAAGGGCCGAGGAGATATTCTACAAATTGCAAAGGCATACGCAGCGGTCTGATCCCTGCAGAGTGTTTCAGTTCTGCTTGTCCTACGGTACCTTCATATTATTAAGTACAGTACGCCTATCTGTCCATTTCGGTATGGTCTTTTTAACTCATTTTGCTTCAAAGTTTCCTAAACAAATGTCTCCGATAACATGTCCATTGTGAAATCTAAGGCTGCTTGCATGTTTATTTATCTCCACTTTATCATACAATTTTTATAATTCATAACAACAGACTTTATATTTTATACTCGTACCTCCTCGAGTATGGACCCAGTCATACCGCCGGCTTGAAATCGATTTTGCATAAAGAGGACTGTACGTACACAGCGAGAAATGTATGACAGCGCAATCGAAAAGGCATGTGAACTACTGACACTGAAAGCAGGTACAATGCTTTATCTGTCAGGAAAATTGAATTATGAAGGAATGTTGTACAGCTTATGTTTATTATCTGATATGTTCGTGAGTTGTGAAGCCTAGAGATTGAAGTATAAAAAGCATGCTATTATGATCTACATCATTGTAAACTTTGGTATGTCTGCTTACGGGAAGAACAGAGGTTGAGTTAAATTTGAGAACGAAATGGTAAGGAGATTATGTGGGTTTAAGGGAACGAAACAACAGGAACATAGAGATAAACTGCATGAAAAGCAGCTTGGTAAGTGTTACTATTAACCAAACAAATTGGGGCCATTAAAACTTCAACCATAAGCTGAGAAAGACATGTAACACACATGAAAAACAAGAGGAATGCGTGTATAATTTTGATTTGAAATCCTGAAGGAGAAGGACTGAGAAATTTTACTGTTTATGGTAGAAAAACACTAAAATGAAAGTGGTGAATATGTGTACTGGATTGAATAGGTTGAGGATGGAAAGGCAGGCTTCTTTTAGCGTTCTATATCCTTGATATTTTAGACAAATAGGAACTTTTTTACCATATGAACAACAATGGATAACATTAGTTCAAGGAAGATGTGCTTTATTGAGCTGCTTAATAAGGAAAGTATTTCACAAATTTGCCATACGAGAAGTTTGCCTATTGAAATACTAGTAAAAGTATCGATCATATTCTAGTGTTCTGCCGGAATTGCTCATGTCAGTAAAATGACCAATGTGCTTATTAGGTTGCCGTACACTTTTAAATACTTGACTGGTTTAAACGAAACATGGATCTGGTCCTATGTCATTCAATTTATTTGAGATGGGAGCGACAATAGCCACCTTCCTGAGACTGAGTCTCTCCATATCACATTTGTGCATACTGTTTGCTTATTGACAGGCTGTTCCTACATTCTGCGACTACCAGATAGCTTTCGATGTAATACGTCACCCCTCAGAATGACTGGACTTTAAGTATATCTGAATATCGTCGTGTGTCTCTCAAAACGTGATCAGTCTGATTTTGTGTCTTTCTAGTGGTAGAGGTCCAAGTATTTTTACGAGTGTTTTAGTGTGGAAATATAGTTGTCTTGAAAGTTAGATTTTTAGATGTGACAGAACTTGCTACAGTAACATGATTATATGTACCAGTTGTATGTATTCGAGTACCCAATATTCGACGGGAAAATATCTTCTCCCACTAATATTTCAGTGAGGTCTCTAAACATTTTCCATGAGATGTTTATGAAATCGATCTAATACCCTTTGAGCTTCTTATAGAAACTCTTACTTTTATTCTGAACTGGGAAATGCATGTTCAGAACAAAAATATCCTACCATAGACCTCTTATTTTTGTATGTGGTGATTTTTAATTGCATGTAATGAGTTCGAGGATTGTTATACTCCTAAAACAAAGCCACTGATTTGCTATAAACATATGGTGACAACCGGTATGTCGGTGACAAAGGGATGCGTTATGTAATCAGATGAGGCCTCTATTATAGCAGCGTACGAGCGAGTTTATTTTTTAGATTTATCGGGTCTATACATAAGAGAGTCTTGACGTTGACAATATTTCTACAGATGCGGGGAAAAATGTTCTCAGTTAGTTAGAATGCAAAATTGAGTAGCGTGACGCCAATAATTAGTGGTATTCTGGAACATTCTGGACTTGTGTCTTATTATTGTCTCAGACGCTTCTGCCGAACGTCAGAACTCGTCCCTTATTTGTTCATTTACGAACAAACTCTGCCCTTCAGGTAGCTTCACAGGAAGAAGTTGATGGGAATGAGGACGGGCGATCGCGGAGGCCACAAAACCCAACCGTTTCCTCTCGTCTGTCGATGTGGGTGGTGACAGCACAACATTTTCTTTCCATAGCGGGTAAAATAAGCAAGAGCTCCATTATGTATAAACCATATATTTTATGGCGTTGGCAATGGTACATCCACCAGCATATGAGGGTGTTCTTCCGCTACCGTCTATCGCTCACCAGGTAGTTGTAACCATATGCTTATAGGGACCTTTTGGCTTCATTTTATGCCTAGAAAGAAATCTGTATGTTTGTTTCACGTAATTAAGAATCACTCTTTGTGTGACAACTTATCGGCGGCAAATTCGTCACACCTTTACCTTCTGCCATTACTCCCTTATGTACGGAAAATTCATTCCCTACTCTTTGACGTATGTACGAAAATAGATCTTCCGAAAATGCGCAGCATTTTACAGTTTTTTGTCTAGAGTGTAAAATAGTGACATCTATATTACAAGAAATCTATAGTTAGCTTTCAGATTACATCTTTAGTGCTTAATGATTTATTTATGTACCTCCAGGCGTAACCTCCAAAAACATTCTGCGTTCCGCTTACAGAGTGTATTCAGGCGCAAGTCTGAAAGCCTAATTACAGTCTGGTTACCGTGTATACGTACTGACGAGAAACAGGTCAGATAACATACGTAAAGTGACATGCGAGTAACGACGCCAAGAAGGTGGCAACATATGTGAATAGGGGGTGCTCCGCGGGGCTACTCAAAAGGGAAAACTACGAAAAGTGAATAAATGTTGATCGATGGGAAGCAAGGAAATCCATGCAATCTGAAGCAAACACATAGGGCAGAACGGCCAGAAAGAAAGTTAGGCCCTACAGGTTGTAGAAGGGAGAGTAAAACAGAAATAGGATGATAAAGGCTGCATGCAGATCGATGCAGAATAACGCAAAGTAAATCCCCTCCAATAGAAGATTTTGGTACAGAAGATGCTACTGAGGCTTTAAACCAAAATAGATTCGCTTAGGCCTATCTAACACATTTTCTTCTAACTTCTCTTCCCCTCTTCTCTATATTCTGTTTATAGATTTTTGTTGTTTTGTTTTGTTTATTAGACCGCTGATGTGAACTGAAGAAGGTAGAAGTCTCTCCTTTTTGTATTCTCCGTAGCTCTGATGGTAAAAATCCGTCTCCTTCCTACATCGTTGTTTCGTGTCTGCAAAAATGGATTCTGATTGAATTTTTCACGAGGTCAAGACAAATGTCAGTGTTGAAGATTGGTATAAGCCGAATTGTATAGAATGACCCGAAATTGATTATCCTTGTTTTTGTGTTTGCTACGGCAATGTTTATCACAAGAATTGATTTGTAGTCATGTTTTATTTCCCAGCAAGAATTGCTGACGTGGAAAAAGAATTATGAAACGCTGTCATATGTTTTCCCTTGTCTTCACGATTGTGCATAACGATGCAGTGGAGTGGTTTGAACACCTGCCTCCTATTTTGGAGGCCACGGGTTCGACTGTCTGCCATAAGACTATCTGTCCAAATGTGCTTGTCTGTTCACTGCCCCAATAGAAATTCTGAGGTAGTAACCTAACTTAAAATATGTTTCGACTGCGTCCTGTCGCGTCCTTGCGAATTCATATTCTCAGATCATTCAACTTTTCTATTGAATTCATTTATAGTCCTATGTATCTACTGGTACTGTGAAATCGTTATTGCTAGTATTTAATTCTATGATTGTATTGCTATGTGATTACACAATCTTAGTCTTATATGTTAGATCTGACGGACATGTATCAAAGTTTGGCATTATATTTACGTTTGTAATTACTAGTTGCAAACAATTTTTTTTGGGCATTTGTGTTCGCTATCATACCGTTGCTTATGCGTTGTGGGTAGGTATGTTTACGACCCTTCCCAATACGAAATTCACATCAAACCGAAAGTTAACAAAATTTTCGTAGACTACCATGCTATTTTGTGTTACAAACCGATACAAAGTTAAAAAGAGTTATATATATATTTCCAAGGTCTTTTACCATTCATCGTGTCAGGACCTTTCATGAGTGGCGCTAGAGTCACCCCCGCCTCAAACTTCCGTCGTTCCATGTGTTGTTATTACTGATTTTAAGAAATGGAAAAAGACGTCATTGCTGTGACCTCCAAAGGTATAACGTCTTAAATGGCATAACGTTTGTACTAAATTTCTTATAAACCGGTAAGTTTGTACAAAAATTAAAATGGAGACACGCACATGCAGACGGCGTTGTGATCTCAAAATACAATTTTTTCCTTTTCAAGGGCAAATTTAGGCTCAGTTTGAGAGTGTATCTTTATTAATGGCGTTGTAGCGAGCACTAGCGCAGATATGGCATTTCTTGTTCATATTAAGTCCTCATGCTTCAATATTCGACCACTCTAGCTAAAGTCCCAAACACGCACTTCTTAACATGAATTTAACTTGCTATAGGTGTGATTTGTAGCCTATTTTCCTTCCCCAAAACGTAGATGCAATAATAGTAGTAGTAGTAGTAGTCGTATTAGTAGTAGTAGTAGTAGTAGTAGTAGTAGTAGTAGTAGTAGTAGTAGTAGTAGTGGTAGTAGTAGTAGTAGTGGTGCTTTTCATTTGTGTGTCTGAATCGATTGATTTTCACGAAACTTAGTATCAATATTACGCCACTGAAGTACACACCAGCGTCATACTCTTATACAATCCGTAATAACACGACGAAAGCCCGAGTTTGTGAGGTGGGACCAGCGTTAGCGCGACGTACAGCTTTCTTCAGATAATGTTTTTGAGAATGTAAAATAACAAAATGGGTGAGGTGCGAGTATGTTTTTTGTCTTTCGGTTTTATGGCGATAACTAATTAATAAATAGAGTTACATGTGTGTAAGGTAGTACGGAGATAAACCATAAAGACAAGTGAAATATGCTGTATCAGGTGTTGTTTTTGGGTGATTAATTAAAAGCTTGTCGACGACTCGAAGCTTTGAGCTTATATCCGACAAATATAACGTGCAGACTACAGAATCCCTACCTAAGAAGCCTAGTAAGTTTTTTAACAAAATTAAAATGAACGTGTAGTGTTAACGCCAGTAGATAATGTGGAATTAGAAATCGATGTGATAGGAAAGTAGGTTTTATGAGCTGTACTCGGAACTCCTTTCTCCACTTTTGTTAACCTATGAATTCATGTTCCTTTTTTGCCTTTGTATGGAAAAAGACAAGGAAGGGACGAAGAGAAAGACATACAAGAGGCGTACAAAAAAACAAAGAATAATGGAAAAGGGAAGCAGGAAAAATTTTATTTGGAAGAGAGGTGGTTTGCCTATAATCAGAATGTATATATGCAGAAATACACCTGACGTACTTTCAGAGAGCTCTACCAAACGTTCGAAATTACTGAATAATCCAACAGCAGATGCACGCCTCGTCGTAAAGTATACGACAAAGCAGTACTGTGGGGCAACTTTTATCTCATAAAATATAATGGACCTTTTCCCTTTCTCCAGCTCTCTCTTTCAGCCCGGGTCGTTACGAATGTAGTAACACAAGCATAATGTTAATAGCGTAAAAGTATGAATTACGAACATTAACACATAACAGGCTTCTACAGTGGAAACATGTATTAAAACATGTTGCATCTGGGGCTCCGAAGGATTAAAACTTTCAGATGTTCGTAGGTGTGCAGGATCGCAACTTATAACCGAAGAGCACAGTAGGGTGATTAACAATCCTGATTTGTATTCAGATCACAGTGAGTCTGCATATCACACAACGCCAATCTACACGCTCGAGGGTAACTAAACCGTCTTCCCGGATGTAATGCCTTGTGTACTGCCAGATATACGGATTTTTCGGAAGTACCTACTGCCTCCATCTTTAGGTTAGATCTACTTATTTTAATTCATATTCATATTCGCTTTCACATTCACATTCACATTTACCGTCGTGGTATTGTTGGAAGTGTTTTAGGTGTCTTGCTTATTTAACGACGTGCTTGTCAATTGCATACGTTACACAGGGTCATTTGATTTTCATCGTCGCCTAGTCTGTCTTGCGAGAGGTCCGTAGCCACTTCAAAGCGAGTTCTGCAAGCAGTGTGTTCTGGTGTTTCCTCTTTCAAATTTCAGTATCTTCTCTTTTCCTTAAGGTCATAAACTAGCTGCTTACGTCTTCTTCCTCGTCTTATCTTCCCTTCTATCTTTCCTTCAATAACATGTTTTAGAAGGTAGTTCCTACGCAAGATGTGATGAATCGAGTTATTCTTCATTCGTTTTATTGTGTCTGGTGTTATGTTCAAGATTGGTGAACAGACTGTGCACAGAATACTTGCAATATACTGCCACTGCATTTTATCGTAACAGAAGAAAATCCCCGTTTCCGAGAGGACGATTTCTCGGCGATATTTAAACCATTAACCTCCCGAATTTACGGAGGTTCTTCGTTCTATGGTTAACACACTATCTAATCAGGGCGACCTCGGGTAGTATTGTTGGCCTCGACAAGGATTTTACTGATTTTATATTTTTCTATTTTTTGTATGTCTGGAGAAAGATACTGGAATAGGACCTTAAAATAGACACGACATCTTCCTTCCACATCGTTACATTTTTTTAAATTTGCATTCATCCTAACACTGTACCCTGTATAATTTTCACTTGATGAAGTGTCGTTAAGCTAAGAAACGAACGAACCTGCTGAATACGAAAATTGTGTTACAGACTGCACCATGCCATTTTGTGAGTCCGGTGTGCTTGGTGTGTTAGTGGTTGTAGTACATAGAAAATATGGATTATTTTATGTTAGTCTTTCGATTCGCCTTACACTGCTACCTATGTTTTCTGCCTTGCAAAGGCATCATGTAACTGAATTTAGATTCGAAATTATACATCACATTTTCTTTTAACTTCATTCCCCGCACCAGTTCTTAGATAACTAGTGTAGTTTCTACTGTATAAAATATTTTTTGTAGTATGACAATTTTTTGTCGCTTTCGTATTTATTCCCTGTGCTCCTCACACTCAACAAAGATTCAAAAACGAGCGCTCATCTATCGCGCTGGCACGCTTGCATAGAGCACCAAAAATATTAATTAATTAATTAATGGAATTATATGAAGACAAGTGAGCCCTGCCCGTTCTCATCAACCCCTCCCCCCCCACGTAAGTACTGTGGCTCTATTTACAGATAATTTAATACCACTTGAGTTAGTTTCTTAAGTGTGCAAATGAGAATACATAAGAGCTTTCAGATTTAGGTAAAAAATTATGAACTAATTCCACGAAGTTGATTGATTCTTAAAAACTTGAGCCGCTCAAGACTCCCCTCTAAAGGGACCAGAAGTTTCGTTGCCATATTTAAGATTTTTTCAGTTACCTCTGCTGAACATACTGAGTAGAGTCCACATCCTCACACTGTCTCTTTGATCCATTTTAATATTATCCTTCCATATATGTCTACGTCTCTAAATTTTCTGTCCGTTTAAGGTTTTGAGCCAGAAATTCTTCTGTTTTGATCATGCTACACGAGCTACATGTCTTGTTGTTTTGATGTCTGTAGTTGATTTGATTTCCGTAATAAAATTGTGCGAAGGATACAAATTATGAGGTTCCGCAAATGGAGTTGTATCCGACAGTTACAATTTACGTTTGAATACAGGAAGGAAGTTTTGTATTTCCAGAAAATTGCCACACTTTGTCCTTACTGTCCATTATCCCTATGCATTGCCACAAATCCCATAATCAGACATGAACCTTAAATATATATGTAAAACCTACACTCAACAAATTTCGACTATGAATCTTTTTGGAGCTAGAGATAGAAATACAGAGAGAGAGAGAGAGAAGTGTTTTGTTTAAAGCCGATATAAATTGAGAAGATTGTACAGCTTCGGTGATAGACGAATGAATTATGATTATGGATCATGAGCGGAGTGATACTGATAGAGAGAACCGATATGTTTGGAGAAAAGTCTGTCCCACTTCCACTTTGTTCACCACAAATACTATACGGAGTGTTCTGGAATCGAAAGAGGTCCTTGGAGGTGAGAGGCCTGCGACTAACCTCCTCAGCCACGGCACCGTCCATCTTAGCGACAAATGACAGATATCAACGATTCTGGCTTCGTTTCCCTACATCTTGCATTCTGCTTTCCCACGACATCTGCTTGAAATTCGAGTATATGGTAGGAACAAGTCCTCTCGTCTGAGCTTATCGACGTTCCCCGGTTTTTATCAAAGAACGTCTAACTACCGTGGTACAGAGAATGCTCAGCTTGATGCGACAAAGCTTGGCTCCTTTCACATTCTGCTGCTGCGAGATTGTCAAAACGAAAAGTGCGCACAGGGAGTAAAGAGTTTTACTTGAATGCTAGATTCAAAGAAAATATTCGCTGTTTACATTTAGTGCACACATACTTGTTATTTCAATACAAAGCGATTTTATGTCTGCTCAGACAGACATCGTTTTACAAGCGACATAAAAGGCGAAGCTTGGAACAAGATGCGGCACTGAGATCTTAATGTTACGTATTGTTTGAAGAGGAATAAATTTCCCACATAATTAAGCTAGGCTCTGATTCATCAAATTCTGGGCTAGAATGCTTACATGTGTAAGAAACTTTGTTACAGGTACGTCGCTGTATGCGGCCTAAGGCAGATTGAGAAGTTGTAGAAAAGGAGTTTGCTGTGGATATTCATAGCACTTATGATCAAAATTAGGAGTCTAAATGTTACCAGGAAAGAAGCAGGTCACTGTAGCGGTAATGTTGTTTGGCTTGTATTTTTTAGGCATGATGTTCGAATATAGAAGGAGTTACCAGTTATATTAATTTCAATTTCTGCAAGCCAATTCCGGGATAATACTTCCAAATATCTGCTTATAATCATGCGATATTTCATTCAACGCTATGCGACTTGTGTAGTGGAAGCAGCATCGTCAATTTATATTAAAAATCTCTTGTTTTGTTACTGTATATATGTAACTGTAACGACATTGGGCCTGCTAGGATGTACGGCGGGCAGGAGAACGATATATTTGGATACATATTGGGTGTGTTTACCTCTATCTGTTCGTTCATCCAGACTCATGCACTTTAATTACATTAATTCGGTGTAGCAATTACAGTTAATGTGGAAGTTTGTTTTCCTACAATCATGAACTACGAATGTGCGTCCATGGGTACTATTGATTACTGTAACCGAATTCAACGGCTTGCGTTTGCCTTTGGCGTACCTAATTTTCCCTAGGCAATAATTAATCGGATGTGCTAAATTTTTGCTAGAGCACAATTAATAAGTTGATGTGCATGATTTTCCTACGTAATTAATTAGCTGCTGTACCTGATTTATGTGTGATCCGTATTGGAGTGTATATTTCAATTCTTATTTTCTACTGACACAAATTATGAGGGTTTCTGTTGCTGCAAATAATTGCTCATGCCCTGTACAGTGGCAGAATTGCCGCGATTTTGGCGCCGTCTGTGCCTTTCTTTTTCTGAAGCATGTTCATGTCTACTTGTTTCATAAACATCGCTCTATAACATACGTTTAATTTTCCAACATATTGCCAAAATTACTTTCTTAAAACACTGCTCTGTCTTTTACGATTAAGTAACTACGTTTGGGTCGGAAAGAACAGGAGTTAAAGAGGCAAGGCGAGAAAGTAAAGAAGCGATAAAAGGTTAAAAAGAGTCTACGACTTTGTAAAATAAGAGTATCCTGGAGTAGCAAATGGATCCATTAACTTGTTCATTCTTGTGAACACACATGACCTTCTTCTTTCTTATATCTTTCTGCACAAATGTGTTAAGTCGAGCAGAAAGAAGACAATGGAAGTAAAAGAGACGAACCAGTACCTTCAAGATTGTAGTTCTGATATAATAAAAGTGATGAAGGAGTGGAAGCAAGGCAGCGCTGTATGACGGATATGATGAGGAAGAACATTTCATGCATAATTACAGTTGGGTTTTATTTTTTTCACCGTTCTTTGCTCCTAATTGAGTTGTCAGGAAGAGTAAATGGAGGCTGCCTGTTAATGATGGCTTTGCTGTCTGCATTCATTCCCTGTGGACGGACATGCAGTCCCTTTATGCATCACGTTTTGCTATTAACGTTATGCACTGAAATATACTGTATAATCCGTATGGCTGAAATAACTTTGGTTCTCCATTATCGAAAGGATTGTCAATGGAGAGCGCCATTTTTTTTTCAAAATAAAATGAAAGTCTTTTGGATTAACGCTGGATTGTGATATAGATTAGGAGAAAGTTACATAATGAGGAGCTTCAAAATGTTTGCTTATTATCTATTGTAACTAGGTCTAGAATGGTTACATCAGGAAGGACGCGATGGGATACACAAGTAACACGCTTGAAGAAAATAAGACATGTATAAACAATTCCTTGATCGGAAACTTGTAATCCGAAGGAAAGAGGCGTGCATAATTTTACTGTATTCAGTAAACTCAAGTTTGGGGCCAGGGATTGGACTTCTTAAGCACAATATTGAACCCTATTCTCCGTGAAACAAAACATCTTTTGCATCTTCAGTAATCGTCAGTTTTGCCAACATGCACGAACTTCACTGAAGCCTGTTGTCGTTGATAATAAAGTATGTTGCTCTGCACTCGAATTTACAGGTCAAGGTGTAATGTGTATAGGCCTATATAATTTGTCAAGGAGTGATTAACATGCTAGTACAGGCATTAGGTTATTAAGACTGAAACGTAGTGCCTTTGGAAACAGGCAAAAGAGCGGGAACATGTGGGAATTATTAGGTTACATACGTATGTATACTTCCATCTTGTTTCGCCAGTTTATTTATTTATTCTTTCTTTCTTTTTTTCTTTCTCAACTATCAGGACAGAGACTGAATCCAAGAACATTGCAGCGCATTAATTCTCAGTGAATCGCCCCACCATGTCTACAACCACATTTTCTGTGATCATGTAATCAAGAGAGATTTAGCTAAAAGAACGGATTATTTGGAGATCGGGTGCCCCATTTTCTTTAGTCGAAAACATTTTTTCCCCTTCGTAAGTTCTTCGATTTTCCTCACAGTTCAGTAAGCATCGCGACCTTTTCAGAGGAACTGGATAAGGCAATCATGATTCAAGCAACAGGAGGTGGGGGGGGGGGGGGTTCGAACAAACCGCCAAAGAGGAGAAGTCAGCCCCGGTTGAAACTTGAACCAGAGTAACCGCGTAATCTGCGAGAAACGCCGCACAATCGGGTGACCTGACCGCACGACGGCGACAGTGCTAAGTGCCTGTTTAGTGCCAAGTGCAGCAAAATGAACGAGGTGACTCCGCATTAGGACCATTCCGTTTAACTGATTAAATGGACTAATGTAATTGCATTCATTACTGAAACACACTCAATAACCTGAGGAATTCCTTCGCCTTATTCAGTTAAATATTTTTGCATTACTCTTCATTTTCAAAAACATCAAATGTTACTCCCGTCGTCATATACTAGTTTTAATAATGCCCAGTTTTTGTGCATAAATAAAGAAAAACATGCAAGAAAGTTTTGCTAAAAGCTGTGAATTATCTGAGGTTCTCACAGCCATGTTGCTGAAGACCGAAGGTCCTTGAGATGTGATCCTCTGTCTTTGGGCGAGTAGTGACCGAAGTTTCGAAGGATTGTAGTGCCTTTGAAACGTCGGGAACTACTTGCCCAACGGCACAGCGTGATATTCCAGAAGAATGACATTTTCAACATCGAAATCCGCATAGACCAGGCAACCCGTAGCTCGCGGGTAACTTATTACCCGTGACCCGGTGTTGTTTTACCCGCGGAGATATTTGGAATAAGAAAGATCTCTTAACCCTTTCCCTGGAAAAGCTGAGATATAACCCCGAAATAATTTTGAAAACTGTTTATGGAGACTTATAATAAACTACTAATTAAGTTTGTAAATATATGTTAAAAATAGCGACATCCTAGCCTTGGTTGTGAAGTGCAATTATAATACATATTCCGACCTTATTCAGTACACATGATGTATAAAAGAATATGTATGTAAAATTACAGATCTTATTACAAGCATACTTATTCATTTTTTTATTCTGTATATTGAATTTCATGTTGCTAGCATGCAGACCTAATTTTGCCGAAATTGCCGTCACCACAAAAAAAAAAAAATTGCGCAGGGCTCTCATAGTTCCTTCAACTCTGCTAATTAACACCATGGTTCAAGTTATTCATTGAGAAGCTGATAATATCTCAGCTAGTCAAGCAAGTAGCTGTACATTCTGTTCCTGAATGTTCATTATCGTGTTTCGGCTAGTTCAGCCTAGATGGAAGGAAATTTATGATTCTAACTTTACTAAAAGAGAGGTGAGTTTATGGATTTGATTAATCTGACTCAGAATGACTTGGAGTTGTGTGGACTTACGAACCTTGTGATGTCATAACAGGCACGAATATCTTGAGAAACTGAACGTCTCAAGAAGGATCTGCTCTTTGTGATTAGTTATGGAAGTGTACACTTGAAAGCACTTTAAGGAGATGTTGAGCATAGAAATATTAAGTGCAGTCTAACTACAAAAGTTCGAAATAGGCCCAGAGAGCAAATATGCTGGTATTCACTCTACTGCTGTACCATTTGGTCGTTGAAATTCCTTAGTTGCTGTCTTCCAGAAGAGAGCAGCGCGGAATATTTCAGGCGTCTTTTCTCAGCACCGGCGCTCTTCCATTATTTCTTGGTATGCTGCTTCGCTGCAGAAGTATACGGTAAAAGTGCAGTGAACACTTCTTTTGATAACCACTATACGTGTTACGAAAATATATGCTGTAGGATGGGTGTCTTTGAATCAGAGAGTACTTGGAATTTCTGCGCCTTAAATATTCGTAACAGGTAATTGTAATTAAGTTAATTACTCAGTTCTGACGATGGCGTGACGGCAGAATTTCTTGCTGGATTTAATCCGTCTCCATTATTCCGAACAGAATGTAGCGATTCGAAAGGAGGATTTGTTTCCATCTTCAGGTGAAAAGTGGTGTGACGGCAACTCAGTTGGTTTCGATGGGAATTTATGCTCTCGCATTGACCCGGTGATGTGCGATAGAAGAAGCTGTCGTTGTTTACGTCACTTAGAATTCGTACGGGAGATGGACGGGACATGTAGCATGCATGAGAGAAGAAGATAAGCGCAAATAAAATTCTAGTCTGATATAGTTGAAGATGAGGAGTAAATACTAAAAAGTATCATACAGAAATTGGATGTGAAGGTATTACTTGTATTCATCTGGCTCTGAATGGGGCACGACTGCGGAATTTTGTGAACACGGGACCAAATGAATAACTGTCAGCTTTTAATATTTGTCTTGTTTTATCAGTCACATTTAGTACAACAATATATGAGTTACCATTACAGTCGAATTGTGTTGTAAGTGTCCTACAGTGGGTTTTATAATTAGCTTGTAGACGCTGAGGAAAAGCACGAAAAACTTCAGAGAGGACTGGCGATACACTCGATATTCGAACCGAGTACATCCAGAGTACGAATTCAGAGGTTTGCCGCTAAACTGGCTTTTGGGTCTAAGGCAGAGGTGCACAAACCCCGGTCACCAGGTCACCCGGTGACTAAAGTATGTACAGTAGCGACCAGTACCTGTGGGTCTTCAGTATGGAACTTGCTTCGTGTCACCCTTCTGTCGCCTAGAATTTTGAAGTTGCTTCTAGATTTTTGGAAAATTTATGGTCCTCTGCTTTAAGGGTTGAGGAAAACTGTGAAGATGATGAGAGGTTTTACCAGACTTGGTGTTGCAGTGATATAAAGGACGTAGATGGGTTTCAGATATGCCGACCTTCTCTGTTTCTTTCTGTAGTGTCTAAACCAAAAAGGGGGTTGTAGAGCTGCAGTTATATGCATTTTTGTCGCTCGTTTTCTCAATCTGTAGAGACTGAGTGCTGAGTTAATGTATTGACTGCTATTACATTGTGACTGCTGCGTTTTACACTGCTATAACACCTCTGTCTATGCATTGCCTTGAAACACAGAGTTGAAGTTTATTGACCTCTGGACAGATATTGAATCGGGACTGTTCCTCACGCTCGAAAGGATATATAAAGCTACCAAACATTCCGGATACAAGTTAGAGTTCGGTGTTCAAATTTAATGTCGCACATCTCGGCCTACTTGTTAACACGCCCTCTATTTTCGAGATACTATTTTGAATTTCGGTCTTGATGACGTCATCTTCGTTTTGGGATTCCCAGCCCTCCAAAACGTAGGCCATTAACGCTTGCGAATTCGTCGTTAAGAATTATCCGTCTTTTGTTGGTTGTTATTGCTGTTGGAGGTACTAGCATTACACGACTTAATATCAGGGTAAAATAGTCCCTGTGCAAGCCGTGAAGGCATATGAGGAATGGAGGTGTAGTTCCACTCATTTTTATAATCGGGACTATACAGTAGACGGGGTGAGTGATTAGCTTCGCTCCCTGACCTCTTCACCCCTAGGGGAAACAGCTCCCACTACCTACTGAATAAGGCATTGATTATAAATTAATACATGTGATAAACTACTGAACAAAAATGCAAACTTAAACGCCCGAACTCAAAATTTTATTTACTTTTAACAATGAAAAGCATGATCAATATGTACACCACATCCGAGTATGTGTTATTACTGAAAAGTAAGCGAATTAAATGTAATGGATTTTTATTACGCGTACGCTCAGTAACCTCTCCTATATTTCCCAATAAGTCAACTAAAATCCGGTTATATTAAAAGAGTCATCCCGACCCAGCACATTCAGTCAGTCCGCTCCTTTCATTGGTTCATCCATTCGTTCTTTCCGTTCCAGTCCAGTCGTGTGTTTAGTTAGGTTTCGGGCGCTGACGCACTGCAAGCATGTTCCTTGGATGTAAACGGGGAAGCAGGTGCATGGAGGGTATGCGATTTTCACCAAGGGCATGACATTTATCCAGGCGGCCACATAGAGTGAGGGGGGTCAGTGCGGCCGGCTGGATAAGTTCTTGTTGTCGGTTAAAATCACATACCTCCCCCTACACCTGCTACCTCGCCAATCTCCAAGCAACACGCTTGCATTGTTCCGTACCCTTAGATGCAGTGAAGCCGATCACTACAGTTCAGAAGTGAGTGATTCAGTAACTGTGCCGGATCATTGAGCGAGTCAATAGGTCTAGTGCAGTTACAGAATAAAATTAGTCACTCTGCCAGTTTCTCTCTTTTCTTTCAGTTGGTATACTACGGTTCACGTAATTAGTGGGTCAATATATACGAGGTGTGGTAGAAAAGTAATGAGACTGATTTTCTTTTAACCATGAATTTTATTCTTTTTACAAATCAAGGTTATCCCCTTCAAAATAGTTCCCTTGGGCAGCTACACAGCGACGGAGGCGTTGTTTCCATTGTTCGTAGCAGTGCTGGAAGGCTTCTGCTGGAATACCTTTCAGCTCGTCGGTTACGCTCTTCTGGATATTATCCAAAGCACCAAAATGGCGCCCTTTCAAGTGGTTTTTGAGCCGGGTGAATAAAAAGAAGTCACAGGGACTGAGATCCGGCGAATAGGGGGGCTGAGGAACCACAGGAATGCTTTTGTCTGCAAAAAATGCATTGATGGAAACTGCCGTGTGACATGGGGCGTTGTCGTGGTGCAGCATCTCATGCCCAAATCCCGTGTTAAAATTTGATGGACGGTAAACCGGTTCAAATTTAACTCACCACTGATCATTCTCAACGTCAATCGACGATCTGACCTCACAAGAGACCTCACTCTTTCCACATTGTCGTCCGTTTTTGAGGTTGAAGGTCTTCCCGCAAGAGGTTCGTCTTCCACTTGTTCTCGGCCTTCTAAAAAGGACTTTTGCCATCTCAACACTTGTGCCCTGGATAGGGAATGTTCTTATAAGCCCTTTGTAACTTTTCTTAAGCCACAGTAGAGGATTCGCCAAGCTTCACACAAAATTTGATGGCACAACGTTGCTCAAACTTTTGCCGGTCCATTTTCGTAACGCACCTCACAAACACAACTTCACTTCAGACGCTCTCAACAATCGCGTAGCAACTGTAGCAAGTTTAAACTTGTACTGAGTCTACGGCAGGGGTTAACCTAACTGCCTTGTGAAGGGGGAGGCAGCAGCTTTGTCGGTTCGTGCACAGCGTTGCCAGTCTCATTACTCTTCTACCACACCTCGTAAGTCCAATTCAGCTTTCTGGTTTAGTCCGTAAATCGATGCAGTCAGTAAGTCAGTCAGTCATTCAAGTCAAGCTAATCAATGTAGCTCAAGACTGAGTGAAACAGCGACTCTCCAAAATTATTGGGAAAGTCAATAGTAGGTCCAATCCGGTTGCTGTCAGTCGCTCTAGCGCAGTCCAGACACGGAGTGAGTGAGTGATTGAGTGAGTTGGCGATGCGTCAGTCTGCACGTGCAATTCTTCTTGGTGCAGTTTTTTTTTACATGGTGAAGGGCCCCGCAGCAGATGCTACGGACGCACCACAGTCTTATGGCTTTTTGTGCAACCCTGTGATGAAGATGAAGATGAGCAGTTTTTTTTACCAAGTTTTACAAGTAATGGAGCACCAGTGGAATGAAATTGACAGGAGTAAACCGACAACTCGGAGAAAAACCTTTCCCAGTGCCACTTTGTCCACCACAAATCCCACATGGACTGACCTGGGATCGAACCCGGGCCTCCGCAGTGGAAGGCCGGCGACTAACCGCCTGAGCCATGGCACGGCCATTCGTGTAGTTGGCTGTCGAATACTGCCAGGCGGTTCGGTTAAGCTGTCGGGCAGTCCTTCTTGTACCTGCACTGAGTAGGTGTTGGAAGGCTTGAACGAGTAATGAAGTGTGCTGTCGAATGTTGACTGTTTTGCAGTTTATAGCCTCAGGAGTTTCATTCACTTTCCCGTTCTCTCTTTTGTCTCGGACAAACGGAACTACCACATTGGCGCCACAAGCACATAGCCGGCTAATGTCAATAGAGCCCCTCTGGACCGCAACATGTGTACATTTGATTGACACTGCAAAGCGCGTGTTAATTTCCCACAAGGGGGATGAGGAATTAGGCTAACACGAGTTATACAGAGGACTCGACACATCGAATCCTGATTAATGCACTGATTTGCTTCTCAGGCCAATGGCGGTGCGATGCGTTTACGTCGTGAAAGACAGCGGACTAAACGCTGATGTGAGGAACGTCGGTGTCCTTTGTATGGGCGATTGGGGGGGAGGGGGGTTCGGAGAGAAAATTGGGTGCTCAATAGATAGTGAGCGGAAGCACATTCTTATGTGAACAGTATAGGGGCACGCGGTGGCGCAGTTGGTTGAGGCACTACGCTACAAGCCGGAACGTCGCGGGTTCGATTCCCGATGGTGTCACTGGAATTTTTCATTCACATAATCGTTTCGGTCGCACTATGGCCCTGGGGTCAACTCAGCCTCTAACAGAAATGAGTACCAGGAATCTTTCCTGGGGGGTAAAGGCGGCCGGTGCGTAGGGCTGACAACCTTACCACCTTCATGTGCCGATTGTCTAGAAGTCTAGGAGCCTCAACCTCCTGGAACCCTAAGGGCCTGTCCAGGCCTGTAATGGGATTGCTTTACCTTTTAATAGAAATTTGTTGACGGTAGTTCTAAAGAAGTTTGTGGGGAATGGAGGAAACACATAAAGACCTCCTTCAACAAAATTCAGACCGGCACTTCGCTAACAGTGTTGCTAAAGGCATCATAGTTTCGGTTAATCTCTTCACAACAACGTCGTGTTTTTTCTCTCTCTCTGCTGGCAGGGCAATTTGTAATGCGGAATATCTTGATTTGCACTTGCCATAAAACTAGATGCACAGCTTTAATATTCATATTGCTCGATAAACCACGTGATGGATCGGATTTGACTGGTTTTATTATGTGTAGTCTTCTGTTTTTTATACTCTCAATCGATCTCAATATTATTTGCGTATCTTCCACATTTTGTAACTTTAGACGATATACGATCTTGCAATCTGATCCTCTTCATCCACATTTGTATGAAGCAAGGATATTTTCTGTAATGAGATAGTAGATGCACAAGCTGCGCACTTAGTTTTGTAATTAGTTGCAGTTTTATGTTTGAAGAGATAATTTTAAGATGTTTTGTGACTTACTATCTTCTGTCCCTTAGTTTGTCTGCATTTGAATTTATTCGATTACAAAGTAAGGAGTATATTTAATATCCTTAATAAGTGAGAGAGAAAAAGAGAATGACGGGAAAAAATGAGCGTGGAGAACAACAGAAATCGAGAAGCGAAAAGTAATAAAGGAAGAAAGAAGGGAAGCAGGAAGAAGGGAGATATTAATAGACGGAAAGGGTATGACATAAAATCACATTGATATGCTGCTCTTCGTAATTTCAGTCAGTGAGATGATATTGTGATATCTGTTCCGTAAAACTGAGTGGTTATTGTCTGGGTGACCGGAGCTTGTTTCCTGGGGGAGGCAACGGTTCTTGTCTTTGCTACACAACTGTGCCCACCCAGGTTCTGAAGTCAGGTTACGGTTTGAGTTAGCTTGATTCCTGGTGACAGCGACATTTTCTTTGTTTGCCTTTGCTGTGCCCAGACCAGCTCTGAAATGGACCCATCTTCCCATCCGACGCATATCGAGTATCCTTTGCCAGAGTCAAAGCAGCCGTAACGTAAATCCGATCGCTCATCTACTAGGTATATACACTGCCGATGTCTAGAATACCTTCGATTTTACCTCTACGTTCGCTGCATGCTTTTACGGCATATTCTTAGCGAAAGGGATTGTTTATCTTGAAACTGTATGTAGCATGTTGTTGTTAAGTTGCAGTCCTTGCTACTGCTGATTTAAAGGTAATGAGTGCGCAGATTTTACAAAACCTTTTTGTGATTTCTGAGGGTGACATAGTTAAATCTGAGTGTATTTTAATTCCCACACGCTGGTAATATACCCCCTCCCACCGCACGCCTTCAGCGCACGTGTGGCTGTGGTCGACTAGAAACTCTAATGCTGGTGACATGTTTAGTGACGTTTAAATGAAATTAGCGGAAACTGCAGGCGCGTATGGACCGAATTCTCCAAGCGGGAATATACAAACGCTTTGCTTTGGTTTTAGCTGAAATGGATTCACACGATGCTACTGTCCGTATCGAATTCCAGCAACGTACAGTCTTGAAAGTGTCACACGTACGGAGCTTTGTCAAAGCGAACATGCCTTGTAACTTCTCTTGCTTCGTCTGTCCATGTATGCAACAGAAATATTTTTATCACAATGTTTGTGTACGAGTTCGACAGAGTACAGTCTATTCAAAAAATTGATTAAGGTAATCAAATCAGCAAGGCGTGGAATAGGAGAAAAGTGGATATGAAAGTAAGAGAACGTGAAGGACAGAGCAACTTTGAAGACCTAGTCGTAAAAGGGAGGTTAATAATAAAAGGATGTTAATGAAGGAGATCGGAGAGCGTGAACTGGATCTATCTAAGGAAAGGGACAAGTTTCGGGCTTTTGTGAAAACTGTAAGGAGTTTTCAGTTTACATAAACTTAAGGATATTCTTGACTATCAGAGAAACAGTAAGCTGCCCAAAGGCGACTCCCAGCCACGAAGTTAGTTAATTGGTTTTAATCACTTGTGAATTCTACAACTGTTACAGTTGCTTCGAATGTCTTTGTTTGCAACAAGTATCATTTATAGTAAATAGCACTAGTGATTCACTACAGAAAATCCTTCAATCAATGTTTTATGTTATGAAAGGTACAAAATTAATGTAAAATTGTTAAATTAAACCAGATTTCATGATAGTTCTTCATTTTGTTGAAAATGTATAGTACTTGCCTTCCCTGTAAAACGGGAAAATTGGCTTGACATTTGGCTTGTAATTTAAACTGTTAATTTCTTTGAGGTTTTCTAACTTGCGAATAAATGTTAGTGACAGCACTACAAACGTTCAAACCTCACAGACAGACGTACTGTTTCGTGCGCACTGGGTTCATTTGCATTTGTTGTTATTGTTGTTGCCGGATTATGTCTCTAAACTGTAGATATTTACATTATGTGGAAATTCGCGTTTCTTTCTCATATAAAATTGTGTGTTGACGAATTCATACTGCGCATTTCTTGGGATTCAACTACACTAGTCCTTTTTACGATTTGATTTAAGACATGAATACATAGCTATAATGGCAACACCAAAACAATACAATTAGAATAAAGTAATTCTGACCTTCCTTACATGGACGTTTGTAATTCTTTTATGCTGTGTTTCCGTTTCAGCTGCACTTAAAAATCACGTTATTACTTGTCCCCAGAAAGGCCGCTACTTGACACATGTTCTTGTGATATTACAATGAGCGCGATTGTATTACCCAAGAGATGCTGAAAGTCCATTTGAATTGGTGTGTTGGTAATATATATTGCTTCCTCTACTGGACACAAGCGCTGGTGGCTATATCAGTTCTTCACTATTATTCAAATAAATCAGTAACTTTTCCTTCTTCATTTGTCTCGTACTGCTTTACTTACACGTTTTTTATTTCGGCAATGTGCTTACGAATGTCACGAACTGAAATCAGGCATTTTAACTTTGTACTTCCCAGCGGTTTACTCGCCTGGTTGGTGACATTCAGACTACATGCATGACAGGCGTGTCGGAGAAGTTGCAAACCCTGCATGGCGCTGAAGCATGTTATAGCATGCTACACTGCGTCCTCCGTGATCCATATACCCGAGTGGTTATTATTAGTTGTGATGTCATCCAGTCAGTGAGAATGGGATTACAGGCTCTGAGCTACCGATATTTCAGTTATTATTACATGGATAGAAATATATTACGTGATGAATGCGCAGCATACACAATAGGCTTACATATTCATTACTGACTTCACTAAGAATGCACGTATACTTAAAACCATGCAGGTAAAAAATAGGGGAAGTTAGTTTCTGACTTTCTCCCCACAGAAGACTGAATACGATAATATATGATGACTAGTAACTTGTACTGGAAATACAAGTAACATAATTAAATACAGACTCTGTCTACCCTGAAATCAGTGGTGGAATGTGGACCGCACAAGACTGTGTAATGTTTTAAATTGTTTGACGAGAAATTCAAAACGGCCTTCATCTGTCCGTATATGGGTTACTAGTAAAATACATTGCACATAATGAAGTTCAGATGCGTCCTCTAGGAATGTAGGAACGTACCTTAACTACGATTATGATTAATAATAATAATAAACAATACCGCTAATATAATTAAGTGGCTGAGTTATCCATTCATGGCCGTTATAATGCAGAGGAAGCTCACCATCCCCTTTGGAAGCGTTTATGAAAACCGGGCAACATGAGTCCTGTATAAATAATGTGTATTTTATTAACATACCTGTTTTCCGGTAAAGTATGCGCCAAAGTGCTGGTGGTGACGTCGTCAAAGTACAATCCTGCACGGTTGTTTTGTCTAATACCTCATACTTGCAGTGACAAAGAGATCGATGTCGTGAGCAAATAAAGTAGTTGTTTGCTTCGGATTTGTGTATGAAAGCACAGCCGTCGGTGTTACAAGCAGCGCTGCTCGCGTTTATCTCCTGTGACTGCATTTTGTTTTGACACTTAGAATGGAAGATAATGTGGTCTAGAATATCATGTTGATACTTCTACTGCTTGCAGTTTGGACATGTACCAGTTGTGCAGCAACACAGTCAAATTAAACACTCCGGTAAATGCTCCACTCACGAAAGTGGCCCACTGGCATAATTACGACAGCAATGTATAGTTTACAGTAAATAATAAGAATGACTGCTACTTAGCCCAAAATACCTGATAAACATGTAGAATAAAACATTTGTGTAAGGTGCGCGTACCATATATGTATCAAATTACAGATACAACAGTTTTTCTAGTGCTTTAATTAATAACAATACTGATACTGTTAACGCGACTACTATAAAGGTCTTTTATATTTTATAATAGGTTTTTCTGAAGAAGGTTTTAAATTCTAAACAGTGTGCAGATAATCTCAATAAAATCAATTAATAAATTAATATTATATACAGCCAAACCTCCATACAGCACTCCCCTTACTTAGCACCCATGAAAATACGTGAACAAAAATTCCGTGTTCTGCAGTGTTTCCGTTTACCGCTACCCTGGATATACCGCCCAAAATTTCGGTGAACAAGTAGTGAACCTATATTGGGGGGTTCACTCTAATTGGGTCGACGTAAAGTATCTTGACTTGTTTTTTTTTTATGGCTCGACAGCCCTATATGGGCCTGGGCCTCCTCGTTTCGTCGAGGTTTCATGGTCACACACTTCTTAGACACACCACAATCGGTAGGACTCCTCTGGACGAGGGACCAGCTCGTCGCAGAGACCTCTACCTGACAACACACAACACTCACAAGAGACAGACATCCATGCCCTCGGCGGGATTCGAACCCACGATCCTAGTAAGCGAGCGGCCGAAGACCCACGCCTTAGACCGCACTGCCACTGGGATCGGCTTCCTGACTTGTTTGGTGTCACAAATTCCTTGTTACTTGCTTACATTGTCTGCCTTCACGTAATTATAGATTATGTGGCAACGATTGTCCAGTTTTTAACGTCTTCGGCTTTGATTTTTTTCATATTCTCATCACTTTATTCACTGTGTTTTCAAGGAGGGGTGCTTTTGAGTTTACACCTGAATTAATATTGTTACTGAAATGCTAATTTGAGGTGCATCAGTGGATTGTTGATAGACTGTAATGTACATTTATGTGACCATGCTAAATTGTAATGCACATAAAATGCTTCGTGTAAGACTGTAGTGTGGTCCGAATAAATGCGACAAACACAAAATGTAATATGTATGAATGCGACCGCTGCTAATTTAAATGGAACTTACATTTAAACTTTAGAAAACTAAAAAGTGTCTACTTTACAGTTCCTATCTAACAGAGAACGCAGTGTGAATTCCACCGTTTTTGTGTGTCACATTTCTTTGCCATGGTTACCGGAATGTGAAGTCAAACCACGTTCGCGACGGTTAGCGGATTCCATGGTTACTGGGTTGAGGCGTCACATCCCGTTGAGGGTTGACTGTTTCCTTAGTTACTGGTTTGTGACTTGTGGTTAACTATTGTAGTGTGTAGTCATTTAAGTGTTTGCGGATATTGTATATGACACCTTTTATTGTTGTCTGTGTCAAGTGCATCGTTCATGGGAAGTGGTTAAGTTAAGAGGGTGTTCAGATATGTTTACAAAACAATAGTAACTGAATAACTTAAGGTAGTGAATTAATAAATCATCATGAGCCAAGAAAAAATGAAAGAGGCAGTGGAATAGAGCGTGCATATTACGGCGGCCTGTCATGTGACTGCAGTAAATTGTAACGTTCATGAGTGCGACTATGGGAGCTTGTAATGTGCATGAATTAGACTATAATAAGTCGTGATACGCATTAATTAGGCTGTTGTGAATTGCAGTGTGCATGATTATTGTTCACAACTGAAGTTCGTGAGTGCAGCCACGTAAAACTGCCACATGTATTAATACAAATGCAAATACAAGGTTTAATGCCTTTCAATGCAACCACGAAAATTTCGGTTTTACTTGAAATGAAAATTGGTAATTTTACTCTATATAAATGCGACCACGGATGATTGTAATGTAGGTCTATTTGAATGCGGTTACGAAAAATTAGCGTTTGGAATCAGCTGGCATAGGAATTGTTTTCTAACCGTTATATGATATAAATGTTAACCTTCGATATTTACTTTGTCATCCTTATTAAGAAAAAAGAGAGTAGCCGTTTGAACATTGGAATTTCGTTCCTTATAATTTAGTACTTTACAAAATATTTCTCCCCCTGTAGTTGCATAACAACCTTTGACGTCAGAAATCTATATATATACTCTATGCATCGAACAAAGACTCCTGGAAGCGAGCGAGAGAGAGAGTGACAAAGAATATGCTATATAAATTGCTTGAAGTGGAGCTAAGAATAAGCAGATTTTGAATGGAAACAGAGGGCTGTGTGTGACGTGACGTAATCTACGTTAAAACAAACCACGAAAGACGCAAATATAGATACATAATTCATACCTGCCTACCTACCTGCCTGCGTATATCCCTGCATGTGTTACAGACAGACACAGTACACACACACACACAGTGAACGCTGCAATCATTTTGTGACTAACATATTCTAATGGTTCCTGTGCCTAAGCACCTCACCGTGATTGATGCTGTACGAATGTGGAGGTAAAGCTTAGTATTTCTAAACTGAGTATTAGATGGTAGGTTGCTTTGGTTCACGTCGCAGCGTCTTTCTGTTTGGTATCCTTTGCGTAGGAGCACCACAGCAAATATATATGAATAGATGCGAGGTTATTCAACTGGGTCTTAAATAAATAAGCTCGAATTTGTGCGCTAGATTCATCTGGCTGACTATGCAGACCAGTGTCGGGCGTTGTTTGTATGGTAGTGCAACATCAGTTTCTGTGACAGACGGATGTTCTTGAACAGCTGGAAGATACCGGCTTCGAAACTGGACTTTGCTTCAATGAATATTCCAAGCGACAGCCAACTATAACCGCCGTATCTTAACCCATAATTTTATTTCAAAGCACTTTTTTTTGGTGAAGGGCCCCGCAGTAGATGCTACGGACGCACCGCAGCCTTGAGGCTTATTGTGCAACCCTGTGATGAAGATGATAGTTTTTTTTCGTTTTTCCTTGTAATACAGCACCGGTGGAACGAAATTTACAGGGGAAAACCGAAGTACTCTGTGAGAAACTGTCCCAGTGTCACTTTGTCCATCACAAATCCCACATGGACTGACCCGGGATCGAACTCGGGCCTACGCGGTGAGAGGTCTGTGACTAACCGCCTGAGCCATGGCACGGTCTTCAAAGCACTTTACTGTGGAGAAAATCCAGAAACTAAGGAATTCTCAGTGGAATGTAATTCGAACTTACCTTAATTTACTTCATAAAGCAGAAAATCACTAAGCTTGTGAATTCATCATGCCATCCGTTTATAGTGTAGGCTACATGTTTGTGTCCAGCCCCCGACCCTGTTAACATTTGAACCATTTGAGTGATTTTCACGAAACCTGTAGCGAACCTTTTGTCACTGGATAGTACTCCACCGACGTCGGCCTTACTTTCATATTCATTCAAATATGTGAAACAGAAGCGACAATGGCACCACTTACTTTTGCGCCCTGAATGAGCAAATGCTGCTCCTCTAAATTTGCAGTGCGGCCCGCTATCTAATTTCAGAAGTTTCGAGAATGAGCTTCGGTTTTGGGAATTCCAATTGCGCTACAATAATTTGGCCCACTTTTGAACTGTTAGAAAGGAAAGCCAACTGACACTGAGAAATATGCTCATATCATTCAGGTATTTCGACAAAAATTTACCTCTCGATTCCAATATTTTAGGAAACACGAGGCAACTTGTAGATTTTTGTCGTCGCCGTTTGACGTGATTGTCGAAACAGTTTCAGGTGAATTTCAATTGGATATTATAGATTTACAGTGCGATAGAAACCTAAAAGTGTATTTCGTGATGCTACGCTTCGTGATTTCTACGAACTCTCTTTACATCGTGATAAGTTTTCAGTGCGCAGTAACCATGCACGATAAATGATAAACCTTTTTGGAAGTACTTATGTTTGTGAAAGTTTCTTTTAAAAGATGAATAATGTAAAAAAGTCCATTGAGTAAAGTCTTACTGGATTAACGAGTTTCAAATTTTTTACATTTTACTTCAGTTTATAAAGATTAATTTCAGAATACGTTTTACTGCCCCAGCAGTGGTACTTTTGACAACTGGGTATTGCCCTTAAAATGAACAAGTAAAGAATATAGGTATTATTTAAAATGTGGCCCGTGAAATGTTTTTGTTTATTTGGTTGTCATGCCCAAATTTTGCTCACCACTGATGTGTGAACATATCTTGGAAAATACAGAACCTTGTTAAGGTAATATTTTCGTGATATAAATTAACAATACCGAGGGTGTGCGAAAATTCACTTTAAGTGTCACTTTCATGGTGATATCTGCTGTACCACTGGAACTTCGAACGGAAGTGTTTCATTGACATACCTTTACATTATGGACCATGATGACTTCAGTACTTCGTCTAGGGAAGTCGAGAACACGCTTCAAATTCGTACGCTCTGCGCATCTTCTAATACAGTATATTGCATTTCGAACAGTCGGACCTCAAACCCTGGTCCTGTTGTTGAACAGTCCGTGTGCAAGGACGTACTGTCATTTACACATATAATCAATCATTAACAGAAGTAAGATTTCGTTGCCGGATGAGGTCTATTAATTTCGATGCCATGAAGATTACGATGTGATTAATTGCCCGCACCACCGCTCCCACAGATGGTATCAACTACGGCCGACGAGTTGGGATACAATTGTTACCGAGATTGGGGACGGCTTTATTAAATTAAACTAATCAACTTTCGGAAATAGTAATCCAAATTCGATAGCATCTACATCTTTGCTACCGACTCGAGAGAGGATAAATTGCTTCCCTCATTACATACCAAACAACTGCGCTAAGGGTGTTAAGTCTGTATCAAGGGTGCAAGATTTTCAACACATCAGAACAGAACTCAACAAAACTTGAAAGTTTAACTAACTATACACAGCTTAATACTTAAGAAGCTGGCTGGGGTATATCTGGACGAGAAAGGGCAGCCTTTTGTGGGAACCGAAGTATCGTTGCCTTATCCACAGCAGTATGGTACGGGATTCTCTTTTCGGCCAGATAAAGCTAATCCGTATCCATATATCGCATGCCCTTGTGTGAATTTATTTCTTAGTGTTATCTTGTGTCTCATTTCCAAGTGCGACAAGAAGAAATGTTTTGAGAGCAACTGAATACATCGCATTTTAAATTACTAACCCATCCTTCCTCAAGGGGGACGAGATGGGACGCACACGTATCACACATGAGAGAATGCATACATAGCTTTATTCAGAAAATTTAGAGTGAATAGACAATTTGATAGGCCTAGGCATATATAAGACAGTGTTAAATGGGCAGATTATTAAATGACTTGTGTGGGAGTCAACCGGCACCAGTGACGAACGCTTGCTAGCAGGGTATTGAACAATCGGTTTCGACTCAAGACTGATTGTCGACCGGCTGAACGACTCTCAGCTTTTACAGGAGGAGTCTACTTTATGAAATCGTTTAATTACTTAGTTATACCATTCTTTTTATAAAGGAACTTGGGACACTTTCAATTATCTAGTTAAGACAATCAGCCGTGATTAAGATTTGAAGCAAGTATCTTCGGGTTATAAACCAGGGATAGTACAGTATTTATTGTAACAGGGTACTCAACAGTATTCCATTGATCATATCTATACATGAGACGCTTTTCGCCAATAACCTATTACCGGCAAACTTCCTACAAACACACGAGCACATTAAAACACCAATTTATCTTCAGCTGCAACATAATGCATTTGCAACACGGGCATACCATTAATGTTTTATCGCTCTCTTATCACAAAAAATTGTATCTGCCTTTTATAGGGTGCCATGAAAGAGAAAGAGTGTTCTTTATTATTATATTCAGATTTTAATGGCATTTAGTAGAGAAGGCGAGAAAGCAATTTACATAATGTTTCCTTGTGACATTTTCATCATCAGTTCCATTACGTCACGAAATAACGTACTCCGCTTCATTTCACTTCTTCCTTTCAACGTGAGACTATGAGAAGTGACAGGTTCTCTTATGGTTTTAACCCTATTTCAATTACAGGTTTCCTTTTACAAAGAAACTTCCGTGATTCAATTTTAGGGAATTTTTAGTTTCGCTCCTGTCCGAAGTGACTTTGTTTGTTGTTAGCAGTGGAAGCCCATCACCTGGAGAACTCTTTCCTCTGACCTATGTGTAATGGACAGCTTCCTAATGGTTTGTTTGTGTGCAACAAAACACTTCCATACATACGAAACAGAACGGCCAACTCTAAACTAGGTTTCAGACTCTAAAAACAAAAGCGTGAGTGTTGGCTAGAGTACGCATACACGGCAACTTAAGGGACTTGCTGACATTGTCCAGGGTGTGGTGGTTACAGGCAGGTAAATGCAGTTGATTAAGCATTGCTTCTTGAATGATTTCAGTTCAGCTGAATTCCAAATATTCTTTCACGGATTTACGTGCAGTTGTTCCTGTGGCTGAGTATGGCATTGTGAAAGCGTATGGGGGACGTGATAATGAAAATCTACGAATCCTAAAATTTGGAACCGTGAGGAGTTTAGTGGTTGCCATTTCTTTCTGACGCCCTCCGGGAATATGCTGGTATAAACTTGGTATCTTTATACATTCCACGATTTTTTCGCATTGCAAAGAATTAAGTTTAGAAAGCGTAGTTGAATAAACCAAGGAACAGAAAGAGTTTACGTGTAAACAGTGAGTTGCTTTTTTTCCCAGACACAGTACATAGTAGAATGTAAAAGAAAATATGTTAATTCGCAGTAGCGTCGAATAACTGTTACTGAAAGGCAACCTCCACGGAGCGGTCGTGTCTTATTAACCTGTTCCGTGCTTTACACGAATTATTCGGGTGATGAAATCAAGAAGGATGTGTCGGGTGAGGCATCTGGCACGTGTTGGAGAGAAGGGAAATGCATACAGGTTGGAGACCTGAAGGGAGGAAACCACTTTGAAGACCGAGACGTAGATGGAAGCATCATTTATAGTGGGTCTTCGAGAAGTAGGATAGCGGACTGTGGACTGGATTGATGTGGCTCAGTATAGGGGCAAGTAGCGGTCTCTTGTGAACACGGTGTTGAAAACTGTGGTTGTATAAAATACGGCGCATTTAATAACAAGGGAAATGAATTGCCGTCAACCCAAATATTAAGTGCTGTATCTTTAATTTGGCAACATGTTTCGACTTCAGAGGGTCATCTTCGGGACAGTAGTATAAAATACATAAAAGGCATTTTATACAATTGTTATTAGGTTTTGAAATGAGATTTAAGTTTTATAATTTGATTGTATTTATTGCTTGTATTATTCTGTTTATAAAATTGTAAAATTTAAATCTCAATTCTAAACCTAATAGAGTTGTACACAATTCCTTTTATGCATTTTGTACTACTGGCCTGAAGATGACCGTCTGAACTCGAAAAATGTTGCCAGTTTAAATATGTAACACGTACTAGTTGTGTTTGCAGCAGTGTATTTCTCTTGTTATTATATTTAACATAACGGGATGAAAACGTAAAACTGACTAGGTATTTCTTGGCTAACTGAAGAACTATTGGCTGTAGGAGGATTGTGCTGCATGTATGATTCTAAAGATATAGTTTTTATTTCGACATGATTGGGAATATAAATATACTTGTATTTATAAAATTAGGGTGGTTATTGGAGCGGACCGTGTAGTACGCGCACAATATGCTTGAAATATTTTGGTCGAAAACCTGAAGGAAGGGCCCACTTTGAAAGACTTAGGCTTAAATGGGAGGTAATACTAAAACGGACTTCAAAGAAAGGAAAAGTCGCACAGTATGTTATGAACTACAATCGAAAGCGAATAAGAGATGTTGGAAGACGAAAAGACGATATGAAGACTCCTTCTGGGAAGGAACAGACCATATGTGGCCCATGATGATGATGATGATGATGATGATGATGATGATGATGATGATGCACGTTCCTCCGAAAGTTTGGTACCTAGCTACCACACTGCACGGCGAAACATTCCAGATGAAAGCAGTATGCATGTATAATATTTAGATGTAAGTCTTGCGTGTTAAGTAATGGGTCCTTACTGCAGTGCAACAGTGCAGTGAAGGACAAGATGTACGTGGGACGCAGAGACATGAATAGCGAATTCATATTACCCATATTGATTGCAATCTATGCGACTGCTTTCCATGCAGCATGCAAGAACAAGTAATAAGATGCCGATTTATATCTTGGGCCACATTCTTATAAATGGGAGCTAGGATTGGGCAGCCTGTGAAGTGGATCCCTACTTCATGCATGGTCAGGGGTGATATTTCAGGTGAGACTGCTTATAATGTTGCATTGACCTGCACATCCATTATGTTTCTTTCTCATTCAGTGGATAATTCACGACCTTCTCGAATGAAACAAGCCACCAAAGCGTGCAGCTGAACATACGCTTTAATACAATTTGGAAACAGCAAGACGGCATGGCAATTTGTCGATAGAAGACAGCTCTAGCTCTGTCTACAGCTGTAAAATTAAGATATTGAGAGATTACTTCCATTCAAACCTGCCATGTGTCTTAGTGCTTATAATATCATGCATTTATTGGCCTAATTATCGTCAGTATATATATCTTATGCAGACAAATGTACACAGTTTTATGTTATATAACACAATTTTTATTAAATGATGCCCAACATGTTTCTAGCCTATATAAGGCTCATCTTCAGGGGCTCTTTCGTTGAAATTACAACAGCTATATTATTGGTATATAAAATTCTTAAAATGCCGTTAGATGTACTTGGTTATTGATATCTGTAACAGTCATTCTGCTTTCACTATAGATTTGTTGAAGGCCTAATCTACGAAGGGGAATCTACGGCCGAGGTGGCCCCTCTAAGTGACGGTAACTTCGTGAGGAAACCTGAGCATGATGAGTTGTAAATAAAAGAGGGTTAAATTTACTAGGCCCTCATATTGTTTAGGCCGTTAGTTGCCGCCTTCTCAGCGCCGAGTCTGGGTTTGATCCCATGATACTTCATGTGGGATTTATGGTGGAAGAAGCGGCACTGGGCCTGGTTTTCCTCCGTATGCTTTGGTGTTTACCTGCCAGCTATTCCACTGGTATTCAATAGTCATGTTCTTGATGTACCGTAGACGATATATGGTGTAGGTAATGTAGTGTCATTAAATAAACCAAAAAGAAGAATTTACCACGTGGTTATTATAAAATATCGACAGAGAATAATTTAACATAATAGGACACGATATGTGAACATCTCATTAATTTATGTCACGCTGCGTATCAGAAAATGACGCATGATGTGAGAGACACAAACACAAGTTATAAACTGATTGTGACTGTCACGGATTATGGTAACTGGTAACCAGTTGTAATATGGTTATACTGTACTTGATCAATGGATTTTCAACACCCGGCCTATTGTAACCCGAACCAAAAGTTCGTTCTGCCGATAATAACGTTAGTATTTACAGTCATTATCCATACGATATTCTGCTTCGTATCTCCGTTAATGGTAGGGCCATGATCAATAGAATGTAATCAGGAGCAATATAGGAGTAGGTAATAATGTTACTAAAATGGGAAGTTCGTAACTTATTCAGTATTTTGTACACCGTACTTGTGATACGCTCATGTAATTGCCAGTTACATTAAAGGCTGTTGGACGTGAAAAAGGCGCTTGTCTTCGAATAGTGGAATCATAGTTTCACATTCCGCGTGGAGCATGGATATATGCCCGCGTTTATGCATATTGCATTGTGTGGGTTGTGACATATTGGATGTCAGATCACCGTCTAAGGAGACCGTCAGGAAACTGAGAAAGTTTAAACTGTTAATGGGAGTGCAGGAAAGGGGAAAAGAAACCACTAGGAAATTGAAAGAAAACAAGGAAGAGAGAAACAAGGAAAATCTAAGAAATGAGAGAAGAACGATTACATTGAGTGGGAAAATTAGAACTCGAGGGACATGAGTCAAGGATGGAAGAAAGCGATAAAATAGCTCAGCGTCTTTACACTCCGCATTATTGTAATTCCGTGGTTTTCTTTAGTCATTTACGGTGACTGCAGGCATAGTACATTGAAATGTGTCACAAATACTTTTCTCGTATTTCACATCTTATCGTACCTAATCATCTCATTTCCTTCTTTAGTTTACTTTCCTTTCTTTGTGCGGTTTTTTATGTCTCTGTCAGTGTCTCGGGCCACATGATGTCTGAGACTAGAATGACTGATGAATGATTAATTTGAAAGGACGTGGAAGAAAAACGGCCATAACCTCCTCGAAGTACTCTTCCCGATTTTGTCCGGAGGATCTCAGGTGAACCTTAAGAAGCCTCAGAATATCTAGAGTCCCGGCCGGCATTCTAACCGGGTACAGCCCCGAATAAAGTCCAGAGCGTTACCGCTACACCAGTCTGATAGGGACCTTATGTTGACAGAGAATTATGTCAAGTGGACCGAAGTTAATTAAATTGTGCCGACACATCTTCATGCTGAACTTCAAAACATTATCTGCGTCTAGTCTGTTTCTGATTCAAACATTTGAAGAAATCCAAGCTACTTCCATACATATCCTCGTTCGTCTGACGATATGTACACAGGAAGCCCAGTCATTATCATCATAAACGTGTCAAAGATTTAGGTCCTAGAACCTGTTCCTTTAATGCTCGAGATGTTCTTGGACTCTCCATCTTCTTTTAGGTCGACCTATGTTCCGTCATCCATTGGGCTGGTATTGGAGATCCAGTCTTGGTAGGCGATACATGTCCATTCGTTTCAGATGATCTCACCACTCTTTCTCCTGTGCTTTCAGAACTACTATGTTTTCTGTTTTTCTTTCTGTTTCGGATGTTAGACTTTCTTTGGCGGTCCAGTATTGTAAGTCCCAATAGCGGCCTTAAAAATCTCCTTTGTGCTGCTTCTTTTTCCTTGGGTGGCATCTCTCCTGTTTATGGTCCAGTTTTTGCTACCATGAAACAAAGCTGATTTCGAAGTGATGTTGGCAGTCTTAAATCTTCGTCAGTTACACAATTTCCAGAAAGTCGAAACAGATACATAAAATTCTCACCTACCGCGGTTTCAAAGAATCCGTCTGTCTCCCTTTGCAAACTGCGGTATTTGGTTTTGTGCACACAGGCTATTTAATTTGCATACACAAGGAAAACGCCAATGGCTATGACATTAAGGGATACACATTTGTTGGTGACATGGCTGTGACGGCATCCAGAACGAGTTCCATATATTCGTTTGTTTTTTAATGTGTCATGATTTATACTTCTTGTCATACATTAGCAGATTTGTCAAGTCAAGAGCGACGAGATGGGCAGGGCATATGGCGCATATGGGAGAAAGAGAACTGCATGGAATGGTTTACTGTGGAAACCTGAAGGAGAGCGACCACTTGGAAGAGTAGTTATAGATTGAAGGATAATACAACAACGGATCTTAAAGAAATATAATGGGAGTGTGTGAACTATATTAATGTGGACTGGAACAGGGGCCGATGGTGAGCTATTGTGAACAAGGTAAAGAACCATCCGGTTCCATCACATAAGGAGAATTTTTTGACTGAGGACGTATTGGCCTCTGAAGGACTCTTTTCCATGGAGTTAGGCAGTTGGTAAATGTATATAGTTCTTTAGCAACATACGTTTTTTGAATGTTTTACACTCACTTAAAAGTAAAGTGTTTACAGCGATCTCAGTTCCTCTGCGCCAAATTTCCCGTAAGGCCAGTCTCATTTTGCTATCAGCAGTGTCTTTCAGGATCGTAATACCAGTGACTGATGAGCTGTTACTCTACCGTATAAACTCCACTTTAGGGTTATGGCAGAGGAACCCTTGCAGGTTTAATATCCCTGGTATTGCAGTGCTATTCTTTTTTTGCGAGCGCGCACTGAGCCGGCAGAATCAAACTTTTCTCTCTAGCCGGGCAGACTCAGAATATGCAAGTTTGTTGCACGTGGGTACTAAGTCACTCACAGTACCGACATATTACATGCGCTTGTCACATATAAACGATTTATCAGCTATCAGGACGTAATTTAGCCCATTGTTAACCTGTGCAATTCAGTAAAGTCACCAATTATTTGCTGGACCTTTGAAATTTATTCTCGGCTGACAGTATTTTCATCCTCTCCGCCATATCCTAACCGGCACTGGGTTGTAGCAGGACTCCTGGCCAATGGCTACCGGAGGGTCTTTATCCAAATAAAACGGCTGGAGCGTGATACTTACCACTTATCTCCCTCTAGTACCGAAGTTACGAATTAAGGGAGCTTGTCCTCCCTGTCTCTGTACTCCTTCACGGCGTCATGAGTAGGCACGGGCTAAACTTTACAGTTTCCTTTACATAATGAAAGGACTGAACTTTTAAGCTGTAACCGTCTTAGAATTTTAGTATTCTCTGCTGCATGAAGACGGTGCTGTATCCGTTCCGGGAGCGTATTTCCCTGATTTTTTGGAGTCATCTTGACGATTTGAACAAATGCTTATAAGGTACTTAAATTTTCTTCATCTCTTACAAAACGTTACATGCTACGGTGGCCACTGGCAACACAAACCTCGCCTATGTGTTTCATACCCCACCTCCTGCTACCCCTTTGTTTCTCTCCTGTAGACAAAATCCGTCACCTGCTGTCTTTCTCACACTGAATAATTAAAAGCTTCCCATAGTCTCGTAATGTGGCGCCATCGGAGAGTACCGCCCATATCTGAAACTAATTATTTCCTGTAACAGTCAGTGTTTTTCGCTCTCCTCTCTTGCCCTACATCTATGTCCACACTTCCACGGTCTCCCTCCATCCATCCCAAACGAATTACACAAAATAAGCCAATAGGGAGATAGCTTGCCGACGGTCGGAAGAGGTATGAAACGAAATGCTGATGGGAACTGTGTCAATGTAACCTTTTTCTGAACAGTTAGAACAGAAAGAAAAACGTGTTTCACTACTCTCATCTAGTTAACAAGTATTTTTGTAAGCCCGGGCGATTATTTCTCTCATTTCTGTACTTGGTTTTGCCACCAGCTTTACTTCGCTATCTTTTGTATCTGACTCTTCTCTCCGTCTTAACGCCTTATTACCTTCCCATCTTATATTTTCTTTCCTTCTTGTGTTTACTTTTATTTTTTCTCTTTCTTACTTTCTGTTTTATTTCTTAATTCTTCTTATCTTTCTGTCTCTGTATATATCGTAATAGTCATTCCTGCTTCTTCCGGTAGTGGAAGTAGACAGTACCGATGTTCCTTCATTTTAGCGAATTTACTAGGAGACATTTAGATATACGCACATTTCGTCTGTGAGTGGTGTTGTAGTCCGTGTTACATTGCAGTCAACATAAACTTAAATAGATGCATCAGTGACGGGCGTGCAGGCTGCCATGCTTAAAGAGAGTGACTGGTTAGTGCATTGACCGACGTGCCTGGAAGATTGTACGTTACCGTGACGACAGTTCGCCCCGTCTGCACGCCACGTCTAAGTCTGTGCTGAAGAGAGATACGTCACCGTATTTCGTCTAAAGAAAAGGTTTAGGCAAAGGTTTCTTGCTTAATTAATTAAGCAAAGCGCTGGGAATGACGTACAAGGAAGTAGATGTATAGCTTTATTCTTCCTTAATCTTCGACACTACATGCACGTGAGCGGTCAGCTGCACATGCCGAGCGCTTTGTCCGCTGGGAAAAATCTTCCGGTACGAACTGAGTGGAATTGGGTAGACAACAGGGCCGCCCTGGACACGGTGGCGAAGAGGAAAATGTTCGCCCACACACGTTTATTTTAGGGTGATCACTGTAGGACGGACTGGGCTACATGTGACAGGCTCAGAACGGAAAGCAGAAGGGAAATTGTCCGACGTATGGACAAGCGGAGGGAAATAAATTTTGTTTTGAAGAAACTTGTCAAATATTTCCTTTATGAGGACACGTGAAGGAACAAGTCTTGCGCCTCACTATGTTTAATGCCAAAGGCTATTTTGCTTCTGTGACCAAGCAAGAACACGCAAGTTAACCTTCTCTGGACAAACCTAAGGGTAAGAATTCTCATTGTTTGAAGAGGGGAGGAAAATACATTTCCCTCTTTGTGATAATCGGAAGAAAGAAGTCCTATTTGTGGACATGCCGAAGGAACAAAACGTCACACCTTAATACAATTAGACTAAAATAAACGCCCATCAACTGGACATGTCAAAATAAAGATGTTTTTTCTAGTGTAGTTTAGGAAAAGAAATTTCCTTTCTCATGTCAGTGAAATGAATAGAAATATCCTCCGTCTGATTTGTCGTGGCAGGGACTGTGAACTGTCTTAGTACGTGGATGGATAGGCTTTATAGAGCTTGCCTTGACAAGCGGAAAAAATAATGTTTCTTGTTGGCGAGTGTTTATCTCTCCTATTTCGTAGCCTGTATGTCTAGGGATCGAATCTCAGCATGGACACCGGTTACCCTGATGAGGTCTTCATTGTTTGCCTCAATGCATTTACGTACATTTTTATTTAGTACGTTACGTTAGACCAGGATTGCTTTATCCCAGTTTCTTCCCATTTTATTGTACACTAAGCATGCTATTACTTGAAGCTATACAGCTTTAACTGTATTAACCAAACCCTTTCCACACATGGCGAGATAATAAATATCCGTATTATAGTTATGGAGTGTTCGAACAGTATAGCAAATCTGCTGCCTTGGCGGCTGGCGCCATTTTATTTAATTATCTGAGAGTTACAGTGCAAAAATAAATATTGGACATGAAGTGTCTTACAGCCGCGTTTGGCCCCAAAGATTTGTCGCTGTTATAACTGTTCACATTTAGTGAGTTAGGCTCGTGATGTGCACAAAGGCGGTGTGCTTTGTGTAAAGTGTTCTTCATTTTGTTCGATTTTAGCAAAATGTTTAACGTGGTAACAAATTTTAGTAAAATTCTTAAATCATATGAAGGTTTATGAAATTCTGTCCAAAGGTTCTGTAGTTATGCTTGCGGATGCATGGACGGGTAGACAGACATGGTGAAACTAAAGGTCGAACTTCTCATATGTTTATTGCCCACAGGCGAAGAAACTGACTAAGAACAAGTGTTGTAATGAAATCCTTGTATGCACGATCGGAGGTGTGAAAATATAAGTGACTGTATATCTTTTGTGTTCTGTGCTTATAATTAACGCAGCCAACTAGAAAAATAAGGTATTCGTTAATGGTGAGAATGTTTTGGAGTGGCAACAATTAACTGATTGAAAAGTATACAATAGTACACCCTCCCTCATAGTCTTGAAGCTACTTGTGCAACACTAGGACTACTGTAACCAATTAAGCCTAGTGATTACTACATGCAGCACTAGATTAAACATTTTTTTATTTTTTTCCAATGGCTCGACAGCCCCTTGGGGGCCTAGGTCGCCTCATTTTTCGAGGCTTCACGATCACTCAGTTTAGACACACCACACTCGGTTGGACTCATCTGGACGAGGGACCAGCTCGTCGCAGAGACCTCTACCTGACAACACACAACACTCACAATAGACAGGCATCCATGCCCTAGGCGGGATTCGAACCCACAATCCCAGTACGCGAGCTGCCGTAGAACCACGCCTTAGACCGCGCGGCCACTGGGATCGACAGATTAAACATTAGAACCTTTCATTTTCCGTACAGACTGTAGCTATGTATATTGCATGATTTCCACAACAGACATGGGTCATTTCTCTAAACGACATGCAGCGTGTATCCTGAATTGAAGAATTGCTTAAGAACTGAATATATATATATATAGGTATATACATAACTTAGATGAATTTCGGGCTTAACAATTAAAATATTTCCGATATTGTTTTAAGCGCTTTCTGGTTTTGTAGTTCTTGTAATTTTAGACCGCTGTGTTTAAAGGGGCGAGCTGTGGCGCAGTTTGAGGAAACACGCCACAAGACGAAAGGCTTCGGCTTCGATTCCATGTAGGGTCCCTGGAAATTTTCAAGTGACCCATTCCTTCTGTCCGAATTTAGTAGCCTTGGGGTAAAATGCGGCCGGCGCGTAGAGCTGACAACTCTGCCGTCCTAGTTGTGCCGAATGTGAAATTGAGGATGGTAGCCCAACATTCCATCCTCCCTCTGAGTCTCCTTGACTTCTTACGGGAACGCTTTACCTTAATCTTATGTTTATAGAATGTTTTCTCCGTCTTGCTGTTTCTTTTTGTTTGTTGGTTCATGCAACAGATATTTGCTGCGTTGCTTTATACATGTAGACGCGAAGAGCAAGACCGAACAGCTGGATAAGGAGAAACGTCTTTTGGGTTGTGTTATATAGGTGCGTCATTCGAATCTCATCCGAGACACCGAATGTCCTGACTCAAGCTCATATTTGGATTGCTCAGTCCCAGCAGGCCCACACCGGGGCAGTGTGTTAAATCAGGTTACATCATCAACTTCCTTTCCATTTCGCTATTCACTAATCCTATATTTGGATGCTGTGTAATATATTCTGAGTTTTCCGACAGTGCTGTTAAATAAATGTTCGATATTACAAAAGATTTGGAAAGACTTTATCGTGGCCTATTTTAATTTACTGTCCCAGTATTTACGAGGATATGGCGCTAAAATCACGAAGGGCCTCGATTATGATAAAAGGCTAATCCGACGGAACTCAGGTACTGACGAATGTGAGCAGCAGAGCTGTTTACCTCGCAGCCGTTACTGATCGTCCTGTGTGACAGCACCAGGACAGGCTCTACTGTACGAGCCTTTGCTAAGTCAATTTGTGCAGACTCTGGCGGGGTGGAAATGAGGAGGTGTCACGAACAAACTATATTTTTACTTGATCCCGTCCTTGTTATCTCACGCAGTCACGTACTTTCGTACTTATAACATAAATAATTTTGGACATGTAACCATAACAAGTAGGCCTCACATACCGTACTTACTACATACTTGGATCTCTTCTCCTCCATTGTAAAGTAGCTGCCTCGTGACGCCAGTATAATTTAACCATGATTTGCTTCTTATATACGTTCTGTATGCCCATATGTTGTTCTGTGAGGATGGAAAGTGAATTCTTGTGAAAGTTATTGTAGATATATTTTATTTCCACCGTCCATATCAGCGTAGCGCTAACACTAGATCCAGGTTATTAGCCCATTCAAATCTGACCTTAGCAATATTTGTACTGTTCTGATGTGTTTTGCGTTTTATTCGTTTACTTGAGGAAGATTTCCACAGGCTTTTCTTTTTAAGCACACCACAGTACTCTAATTCCGAATTGTTACTTCTCCACAACATTTTATCATCCGTCTCTTTGTATTCAAATAGAAGTAGCCTCTGTTTTTAGTATCGTGGTCACATGACTCGACCCGTGTCCAGCTGTTAGCTGGTCTGACGATTTTCTGTCCCCAGACAAATGCTGCAAAGGTACTTGGAAGTAGGATACGACTGGCTATTTCCAGTGCGTGGTACTGAGCTTGTGTTCACTTAGAGACACGGAGGGAAGCGACTAAGACGCTCAGTCAGTACAGCCGGTAACTGATTGTGAGATGGAATCGGTGGTACTCGAATACAAGGCTATAACGTCACTGCTACACCACATTTTTCCGTCCTTTGACTTATATGTGAAATCTTATGTCGACAATATTGATTAGGTGTCATGCATTGAGAGTGGTAGCTTCTGTATTACATCAAGTTTTGTGGATTGATAGCTTGCAACTTGATACTTAGAGAGAAGGGCTTCCAAAACTTGGAGGAGCTGCCACATTGATCCTAGAAGGAACGAATTTGCCAACGAAGGACGCATGTGCAAAAGAAGACCAAAATATTAACTGGATTTTTTCCTGTTCTCCACAATTACCTAATTAAATTTGTCATTATTTTGTTTGTGTGCCACACTAAAACTTATGTAATTTAAGTCATAGTCGCATCGGTGAGTTTACATGAGGCTTCAGGGACAGTTCTTCATAGAACAGAATGACGAGAAATATGAACCACAGGTCTCGTACATCTATATAACTTCTTTTGTAATAATTTTTCGATGTGTTTATTGTTCATCTGAATAAGAAACAAACTATGTATCACTCAGTAATATATCATTAGCTATGCATCAACAGATTGATATGGAAAGTGAATGGACATGAAAGGTAATGTGGTATATACTCGTGAAAACGAAAAAACACGTTCGGAAAATATTTACACTACAGTGGAATACACTTATACAATCTTGTCGACATTAACATGAGAATGTATGCTGTTAAATTTATGTTGGTGATGAAAGTAATGGACTAATACTAACAAACACACGAATGGAATAAAATAACCTTGGAAAATTTTATAGTCTTTTCACTTGTCAATAAATTCCTGGTATTATATAGAACTCCAAGTCTCACTAATTCATTCACAATAGCCCACCACCGGAACCTATCCTGAGCCATTACTTTAACATTTTTTCTGTTATCCTATCTACACAGGTGTCTCCAGAGTGTCCTCTTACTTTTAGCTTTTGCCTTTCAAAATGTTTGTGCACTTTCCTTCATCCCATGCATGCAGCAGACCTCAGACCATCTGATCATTCTTAACGCATCGTCACGCATTATTTGGTGAAGAGTGAAGTAATACGCGTAGTATTGTAGTAAATTCTTGATCAGAGTAATAGTGGTAAAACTCTAAGATAATTTTATGGAAATTAAGTGCTAAATATATAACATATCGTAATATACTGACACCGGACGGTAGGCGGAATATAGTGTACAGAAGTGAAAAATATTGCATTAATGACTCTCAGACCATCGTTAAGCTAGCAGCAGTTGGAAAATATGGAGAACAACGTTATAACAGTACAGTCGCGAGAAAGAGTGTAACCGCAAAAAATTTGATCTGGATGAGCATTTAAATGCGAGGCAAGTATGAAAAGTGAGAAATGTTTAGTGAAGTGAATTCACGTTTATCAAATTTATCGTAAAAATGGCAAGGCGTTGTGGAAGGAAATTGAGCTCTCCCATCAGAAGTGGACGAATATATCATTTAGAATACGACGCTGCGTATTGTTCCAATTTTTAGTGCTCTAAATAAATTGGACGTAATGATGAAAAGACGGTGTGAGCACCACAAAGCTCTGTGACTGTCGGTAATTTCTATTCTGTTACGGCTACGCTAGTAAAGTCTAGCCTAGACAATTCTGTTGTTTCCCAAGCAACTTGTAGCAGCACTATGCCGTCTGTGTGTCTTTACTCCTAAAAGTCAGGAACTCTGTGTTACTCGGCCGTCACATGCCGCTAAATCCGCTGGCTGTAACAGCAACAGATAGTCCATAAGGTAGCAGAAGTGCTGTAGCAATAGTTGCTTCATTAGCAATAACGCACCATAAAATATAATGCCATTATTCATGAAAGTTTATCTGAACACTGTATTGCTGATATCAGATTATATTTGGCCCTGATATGACTGTCCATTGATTTATAAATATTGGTCGTACTAGTCAGTGGCATCAATCAGCTGTACTCTATGTATAGAACAATTCGTAGCAGAAGATGTTATGTCTTTGTAAGTTCCTTTGTGTAGAGGCGAACAACCTGAACTTTACACCAAAATTGTTTGTAGAAGGGCTGTGAAACCTTTCAGTATGGTTAACGGTATAAATATATTTACATTACCAGAGTGCTTTCTTGATTCAGGATTCTTTGAAGTCACTTTGGACCTGGGGTAGCTTAGTCGGTAGAGTGCCTAGACTGTTTTGTGGAAAAGGAGCCGTTATTCGATTGTAGGAGGCAATTCTGTTTTTCAAAACACCCAGACCGGCTGTGGGCCCACATAGTTGTATTTTCGGTCGGTACAGCAGTCGCTTTACGCGGGAATAAAGCGGTCGGGGAGTGAAGATGACCACTTACTTATAACTAGTCCCGAGGTTAAGAATAAGTGGAGCTGTCCCTCTACTAACACGTCTTAATTAGCAGTATTATAACCAACAAATGCACTTTTTGTATTTCTGTTACACTTTTACCCTACATATGTTTCGGCTGTGGTCCAACCATCATCAGGGGTACACTGGTAGGTTCACTTTGGTATACCAAATGAACCAGTGCCAGTGAAGTGAACCTACTAGTGTACCGTGATGGTGGCTGGACCACAGCCGAAACATATGTAGGGTAAAAGTGTAACAGAAATACAAAAAGTGCATTTGTTGGTTATAATACTGCTAATTGAATTAAAATGCACGGTGAAAATAACGTGAAGATAACACGTCTTAATTTCGTCAACTGCATTTGTGTTTTCCGTTCTTCTTATTTCTTCCTAGCTTGTACTGCTTGTAAGTACAGTCGGTAGTCTACGGACCCGAATCCCTTGAGAGATAGTGTCTTTTATTCGTCGCCGCGTCGACACCGGTTCTGTTGTCCACCTATCCTTTATCCAGTGGCTACCAGGAATTCTTTCACCCGGCGGTAAAGCAAATTGGGTGTGAAACTGGCTTTTCACCTCCTCCTAGTGCCGCAGTTTTAAGAATGTCTAGAGCTGGATATCCACTCTCCCTTACATATTCATTGCGTGATGCTTACCTAAGTCCGGGAACTTACAGCATTTCTTATTATTTCGTTTTGTAGGCCAATTCTCTAAAGGTTTGTAACAGCGGTTGACCAATTCTAACAATATCGTCATTACGTCAGGCTATTTAATTTTCTGTGACACTGGCCTGCAAGATTTTGTGGCAGTGGGTTCTGCCTCATCTTTATGTGACTGGTTGTAACTGCACTGAGAGGTAGCTTATATTTATTGTTTTGAGATGAGCTGTGGGAATTAGATAGAACCCGGGTGGTTTCGGTATTATGCTAGAGGAAAATGACCGTACTACTGTGCGAGTTTTAATTTTTCTTGGATATTTTGACCCTTGAAGATGAGATCATCACGTTATTTTGAAACGTCGGGGACCAGTTGTCTCCTTTATGCCATTAACTTTATATAAAAACTGTTTCTGATATCTGTCTTTCAAAATTTGTCTGTATGACAACTAAAGACGAAAGCAGAACAAACTCTAAAGGCGTGCTACATATAAGCTTCCTTAGACGGTAAAGGATGTCTTACCAAATGTACTTATTTCACACGTTCCACCTTAAATTTGTTTCTAAAATTTATCTAAGAATTTTCTTTTGTTCTGCTTATATTTGTTGCTTCCATTTTTCTCATAATACAAATTTTGTGTTTTAATATCACTAACCCCCTTACAGCAAAACAGTGCGTTTCTGAATGCTTGAAATCTTCGAAGCATTAAGCCTTCTATCTCATCAAACTGTTCACGGCGTGCGAACACTTGTAATGCTGATAGTGCATTGCCTTACGTCACACAGTCCTGCCGCCGGCTCGACACTGCTAGACAATAGCTGATGAAACTGCCTCCACAATCGATTTCGCGTCATAAATAAATGCCCACTTCACAATTTACAGCCATGTTCTGAAACTGAATTTATCACGAGACGGATCTGGCCATGGGGTGTCTCGCAGGAGTGTACATTGTGGAGCACCCGACGTGGCTAAAGATCTCGAGGCCCATATTAGGATCGTCTGTGTGAGAGAGAAAACGGCAGGCGTCAGTGCATCGCACGTCAATAATTCTGCAGTCTGATTTCAGTTTTCTGTTTTCCTTTATTTGCCGTTTATTTATTAAATGCCCTTGAAATTCTGTAAGTCTATATTCTGCAGGATTGAATCGAAAATGGAAGTGACACCGCGAATTCATTGAAAAGGAAGGCGTGAGGGCGATGTTAATCATTAAATTACTCGAGTTAATGAGCGTGAGATGGGCCGAGAATTTGGAATGGAATGAAGAGAATTGCAAGCATGCGTGTGGTTAGAAAACCTGAACAAAAGAGGCAGCTTGGCAGGCCTAGGCGAAGATAGCAGGATAATATTAACACGGATATTAAATAAATGAATGGAGAGGAAGTGGACAGGACTTATCTGGCTCCAGATAGTGACCAGTGAGTGTCAGGCTGTTGTGAATACGGCAAGAATCATCCGGGCTGCATAAAACTCGAGGAATTTCTAGTCTTGCTGGGGATTTGATCTGTTGACAAGAAGGATTATGCTCGATGGTGTTAAACTATGTTGGTTCGGAACGTTGGTAGGTGACTTTGTCTGAATATGTAGATGTTTTATCTTGCCTTTGAAAAACAAAAGACCGGCTTGGTAATTCATTTCTGCTCACCTTCCAGTCTCGTTACACAAAAGTTGAGACAAAATTTTGCAAGAAGGCAAGACAACTGTCAGGTGACATTGATGCTTACTACTTTGGAAAAGACACGAAATGATGGGAGACGTTTTTGAACTTTATCTAGTGCTGGTAACCTAACTTCATGGAGTACAATCATTCTTAAGAAGCTAAGAGTTTTTCAGCTAGTCGAAAATGTTTTGTATTTTATGGAATCCGAAATTTCATTACCGTGTTTACGAGAACCCACCAATTGTCAATATCCTGAGCTAGACGAATCCAGCCCACGTACTCCCTATCTCATTTCTTTAAAATCCATTTGAATATTACCCTCCAATTTACGCCTAGGTCTTCCAAGAGGTGTCTTCCCCCGAAGTTTTCCAACCAAAACCCCGTGTGCATATCTGTTCTCCATCATAGTGCCACATGCCCTTTCAACTCATCCTCTTTCATTTTATCACGTAATAATATCTGGCGAGTGTTCAAATCATGAAGCTCCTCATTATGCAGTTTTCTTTCGTCGTCTTGTCCTTCCTCCCTCGTAGGCCCATAAAACTTCCCCACCATTCGTTTTCTCTAATTACATAGCTCATAACTGTATGTATTATTGCTTCGTTACACATTTTGATTTCGTGACAACTGGGCTTTGTTAAATTAGAGTGACCCGGTCTTGTATAATTACTAACAACTGTCACAGTGTTATACAGCACATGTGGTTTACATGAACCTATTTACGATTGATTACAAATGCAGTGGAAATGTACTCTTGCTACTCTCGCCCCACTCGTAATAACGACAAGCACTGCTTTAGTATATCTCACTGAAGAGAAAGTTCCGTGTGTCGTAGTCACGTGATACATTACCTTTAGCCCAGCTTTTGTGCCGTCTGTAGGACAACAGTAAGACAGTGATTTGGTAAAATTCTGAATTAGGATCCCGGAACTTCGTGGTGTAATAACGTTTCCAAATATAGAAATTGGTAGGAGAACGTTAAGAAGACTGCATTACTTGCATATTTAGCTTTCAGTTTGATGGCGATACGTAATTTGTACTTGTATATTATTTAACGATGCTGTAAGTAATTCAGACTATATAGCGTCAAATAACTTGAAGGTAATGAATTGAAAATACGTAGAACGCACTGTTGTGGCCTAATTTAAGGTATTGCCCTTGCATTTTCCCGGAGAAAATGAGGAAAACCACTAAATTCTTAACCAAGATGGTGAGTGCATGGTCGAGATTCTAATCTGACACTTCCAGAATAGAAGTCGGGCATTTAAAGTTTGACTCTTGCGATAATTAATGCGACACTGGCATGTTATATGGAGGTAGGTCAGAAAGATATTTAAAATTTTCGCGTAAAAATTTGTATTTTAAATATTATAAACATGCTGACAGTGCGCAAGTGTTAGGCTGTGTAGGTAAAGGTTAAGTCGTCTTTGTGCAAGCCATAAATGCATTTAGGGGAGTGAAGTACAAGGCTACTCATTCTTAGCACTAGATGTAGGTGAGTGGTTAGCTTCGCGGCCCCGTCGCTTGACTCCCGAATAAAGAGCCGGCCTTACCCCAGTGATTGGGGGACTGGGTGGCCTACGGAGCCAGCCTGGACGTTTCGGAGAAGAGAAAAATACCTTGTCCCTGCAGGGAAGCGAACCACATTTCCTTTTATACATCAATTACGCTTCCCTGGCACGTTAGAACAAGCTGTTTTTTTTCTAGAGTGCCTCTTATGGCAATACTTTGAAATGTAAAACACTGAGAATTGTCTCGGCTTTTATCTCCGTTATTTAGAACTCTGGCAGATTTCAAGCGTTTTCTTTAGGTTTCGTATTATTATGGTTATTAAATGAATGATTTGAGCGGAAGGAATAGTCTTATTCTTAAGAGTTCTGTGTTAGAAAGTCTTTCTTTTTCAATGGCTCGACAGCCCCTTGGGGGCCTATGCCGCTTCATTTTTCGAGGCTTCACGATCACACAATTTTTAGACACACCACATTCGGCAGGACTCCTCTGGACGAGGGACCAGCTCGTCGCAGAGACCTCTACCTGACAACACACAACACTCACAAGAGACAGATATCCATGCCGTAGACGGGATTCGAAACCACAATCCTAGTAAGCGAGCCGCCGTAGACCCATGCCTTAGACCGCGCAGCCACTGGGATCGGCGTTAGAAAGTCTTACCTAGCATAATTGGAAATACTTGCTGTCTCGTCTGATCCTGTAATTGTTCCATCGTGTACACGTCAGGGTGATGACTAGTACTTCTGCTTCACATTACGGGGGTTCCAGGTTCTATATCCGGCACTGGCGACAGCCGTCGTATTGAGGACACTCGTTAAGTCTCGAATGTGTATTGAAGTTGATCGCTAACACGTTTTTCCTTTCATAACCTTCCAGTTCTGAGAATTGTTTTAAATTATAATTGTTAAGAAACTGTTATGTAACACAAGACGACTTCACTTCATTCATGCCGCTTGAGGTATTCAGCAGTGCGACTGCCGTTCATGATTTCTCGCATTCAGCCTGAGAGATGCTCTGCACTGATCGACTGTCAGCCATGCTGTCTTGCATGAACCTATTAAAGCCGCAGCTGTTTCTTGTATAATACACGGTTGTACATAAAACATCGAAAGAATTGAACTTTGGCCTTTTATGTATTTTTGAACGTAAAAACTTGAAGAATTTACGTCCCTCTGTCCAACGATCCCTAAATTTTTGCCATCAAAAGGAGAGCTAAATACGTTACGATTCTACAGAATTTCAGAACCTTAGATTAAAATGACTTCGATGTTGGCACTTATTCAATGAATTCTCATGCCATTCTGTTCGTAATATTGGCGATAGAAAATGCGTAACTGCAAACGTATTTCCACGTGATTTAATTTAAATCTTTTTATTGGTTCAGAAATTATCACGAAGTGAAAGATGCACGCTTATGTTTTTCAAATCATAAAATAAGGGCGTAATAGTAAAAGTGAAGTGTGAACAAAGAGGAGCATGTGAAATTAGTGTTAAAGAGTATAAAGTCTTATTCCGACAAATGTACACTCTATTATCTTCTATTTAATACATATTTATGTTAATAAATACGTATTATGTTAATAAATATGTATTAAATAGAAGATAATAAAGTATACATTTGTCGGAATAAGACTTTATACAACAAAAATGTGCGGTACAGGTAACATAAAGTTAGTGTTAAAGAGCTTAATGTAGAATTTCAACGTATACTGTATATGATAACTGATCTTTAAAGTTACAGGATTACACACATGATAGTAAGAGAGGGAAGCTTTGTAGTCATTACTGCACTAAGGTCCAAGCTATCTCTTCAAAAGTTGGAAGTTACTTAGCTGGTCATGAAATCCCCTGTTTCTGTCGAACTTACACGGCTATAACTGAATTATCAGACCTTCCGCAGCAATTAAACCAATAAATGCACTTTATTTCTTAAGCATGTCCACTAACCCTACATATGTTTCGGCTGCAATAAAGCCATCATCAGGGGTTCAAGGTCACGTTCACTTCAACGATCACTAACCCATTTGGTATCACTTCATAACACCACAATGTATGTCAAGTTTCTATTAGCAGGTAATAACACTACTGTTTTCATTTATACAACCATACAATTTCTTTTAAATGTCTTGGCTTATGTTGTTTGCATCTTTGAGTTATAAGTGTAAAAGATGATAATACAATGTCATTAAAAGTTGTTAAAATTATTAAAAATTGCTGGCAATTGGTTTGTCATACAAGTAGTGTTTTCCGAGCCCTGTTTTTGTTGTTAGTGTCTTGTGGTGTTCATTCATCCACATTGCGATGCAGGACTTCATTATATACAGAACTATATAGTCCTGTAATGTCCGTTATGGCTTCTTTGTCATGACATTGACGTAATAATTTCTCTTTTTATGAGAGCGGTGTATATTGCTGTAGAAGCCTTTTAGCTAATGACTTGCACAGTGTTTTAAGGAGACGAGTTCCCATTTTCTTTAAGAAATTGTACTGCGGTTATTTGCATTATGAACGACTTAATTTCCAGTATTTGCTGCCTCCTTCTTCTTTCCTTGAAAATTTTAATGACCTGCAAGAGGTTTTTATTTTGTTTTAGTACGTCGTGTTAAGAAACTCTTCTGCTTTATCATACATCTCTTTAACCAACCAATGCACACTAATTATTCTTTATTATACAATACAATTTACCACAAAACTATCCGACATGTTTCGAATCCCTATTTTGGGATCATCATCAGGGACTTGGATTGTGAAGTACACAAATTACAAATCAACAATAATGGTACATTTTAAAAGTACAAAAGTTAAAATGTAGGATATCTCAGTTGTTTTATGGGTCCTTTATGGTAAATTTATTGTATAATAAAGAATAATAAGTGTGCATTGGTTGTTAAAGAGATGTGTGATAGACTAAATGCACGGTATGAATAATATAAAGACATGTAGACATCTAAATACACATTTTTGTAGTTAATCCGTTCCTTTCCGCAATTATTCGTCCATTCCGTTTCTTACTTTTTTTGTGACCAATTCTGTCAAATATTTGGGATTAGAGAATAATAATAATAAAACGAAACGTAAGAACATTTGTATAATATGTACAGTGGCGTGCGGCTACGAGTAATAACCAGTTCAGTTTTAACAGAATGAAACTTATGGCAATGTAACAAATCACATACATCGCGAGAAACATTAACGCTTTAGTATAATGGCAGGTGGATAACTTGTTATTAAATACATAAGACCATATCCCATCTTGAGAATCTGATTGTGGCTCAGCTGTACAATTACTTCGCGTATTTTGGAAGAGGTAATTTCATCACCGTCCTCAAAAAAGTCTGCAACGGGCCTGTATTCTGAGACACGTTATTGCACTTCTGATAACCTACACCTTAACGACTTTATTATCCTTCAATCTAATAATAAAGGTCTCACAAATAGTTTACTTAGCACTAACTTAATATATAATTCTGTACTTTTCTGACAATGGTGTATCGCAATGGAGGCCACTAGCTTCACGGACTGTATCCATTGTGTGGTGTTTTAAAATATACAGATAATAGAGATAAAAATAAATAAATAAATAAAACACTCCGTTTCCGAGACAGTATTAGTCGCTGTTTTTAGGCAAAAATAGTAAATCCTACTCAGTTGGGCAGGGTAGGCAAAGCTAGTTTCAACCTCTTTTAAAACAGCAGAAGATATAGGCTAGGAAGTCCATGAAGCTTATGATCTTAAATGATAGTTTTATATATTGTATGTGCTTATAATTAAAAATTTGGGAATTCAAGTTTTAGGAAAAATGAGTTCAGAACGTGGTTATTTTATGCAATATTTTAATCAGTTGCTTTATTTGAGCGTGTGACTTTCACACCCCATTAATGCGATAACTCTAAATTACATGCTTTTAAAAACTTGTGGGCTTTAGTGGAATGAATTATACAAGAACCGGAATATAATGCAGGGGGCACAGTGATTATTTGTACGATATCACCTACTGTTGTTATCAATTTTAAAATTAAAGAGGTGGCTCATCAACATGTAGGTCACAATAAATGCTTGTCGAATTTTGGTAAGGAAATCTATTGGACAGAGTCGTATTAGAAAACTCAGGCAAAAAGTGTAGGATAATATTAAGGAAAATGTCATTGCAAATGAAAGTTGGAGAGTCGCGTGCAGTGACGGGTTACAGTTAGCAGTAGTGGTTGGTTTGTTTGTTGGAGTGATCGGTATTGGTTAGTGTGGTTTTAGTGGTATTGGTTGGTTTGTTGGTTACAGTAAGCAGTACTGGTTATTGTGTTGGTCTTTGTTAGCTGTATTGGTTGGTTTGTTGGTTACAGGAAGCAGTACTGGTTATTATACACACTACTTTAACCAACAAATGAATTCTTATTATACCTTGTTATGTTACACAATACAGTCACATGAACTAGCCCGATATGTTTCGGTCCCTTGTTGGGATCATCATCAGGGGCTTTTAGATTATAAATTACACAATTACAATTACAATTAACAATAAACGTACATATTAAAAGTATGAGATGTATAAAGGTTAAAATTGTAGGCTGTCTCTTTAGGTTCCTGGGTCCACTGTATATCGGAAATTGCTTGTTTACATGTGGAAGGCTAAGACAGTACAGTATAAAGTTTCATGGTTATTATGTTGGACATGGTTAGCGGTTTGTTGGTTACAGTAAGCAGTACTGGTTATTATGTTGGACATGGCTAGCGGTTTGTTGGTTACAGTAAGCAGTACTGATTATTATGTTGGACATGGTTAGCGGTTTTGTTTAGTGTGGTTGTAATTACTGGTATTATTTGGTTTGTTATATTTTTGCATAATACTAAGCTAATCATAAATTAAATAAGTTGATATATTACCTTTAAGCACCCTTTGAGAATAAATGGGATAAAGTCTGTAACCTTTCTCTTGCAGGTAAGATGCCTTCAGGATCTGACACTAAAGCCTGATAACTACAAGTTACTTGCTGTTGGTAAGTCCAAGTTCAGATGTTAGCATGTATGGCAAGTGCGGTTACAGTTACAGGAAGTGAGCATTGTATATGTTGATGTTGCTTTTGCGGAATTTCAAATTAATATTGATAAGTTACTTGATTAAGAAGTTGATCTCAAGACTTGATTATTTTACCGATGTTTGAAATATTTTTGTTCGTTTATAATTCTGAGTTATTCTTGGTAGACTGTGCAAAGTTTCTCATCATTGTGGGGACTTACCGACGTCTATTCAACTGCGTGGGTTTCGCTGTGTCGAGCGGTATCGATTTGAGAGTGACGAAGTTGAGTGCGTGTGTAAGAAAGAAGTTATGTCGTGTTTGGCTTTCCATCACTTGAGTGTGGAGGAATTGAGTAAGACCACGAGAAACCTCAGGTTAGCAGCACTTCTAACTGTTTTTTAAAAACACGTAACTCTTCAACGGATGGCACGAGTATTGACGTGTGGGTGGTGACGTCTAGTCGTTGTGAATATTTTTGACTCTTTCGAACCACATAACCTGGATAAAGTCAGTTTTACGTAGTAAAAGTTTTCTGAAATTACAGAAGTTGAGGCTGCTTGATATGTTAGTAGTTTTGTTTCCTTATATTCCCGTCCATTTTCCTTCTTTTCTACTTTATTTTATTTCTGTTATTTTTAGTTTCCTTATCCTTCTTTACCCCGTTTTCCCCACATCTCTTACATTTTCTAATGTTTTGTCCTCCAGCTTTTTCATATTCCAACGTAGAGATCTGTGGTTTTAGTGTCAGAAAGTGAAGTAAAATACTGCTAAGATGCATCGTACATTTGATAGATAAGGTGTGACGTCTAATCGAAATCTGTGCGTGTTACATGTCCCGCCCATCTCAAACTTATCAATTTAATTACTCTAGCAACACTACGAATTAGAAGCTCATAATTTTGTAATGCAACTTAATATTTGAGTAAATTACGAAATTGCTGTTTTCGCATGATAAATTCAGTAGATAACTTAGCATTGTATCTCCTCGCCACTTTGCGTGTGTTAATCGTCGGAGTGTTCCCCCTTTTTTTTCAGCATTTAACAATATTATGTGACGGAGGCGATAACCGGCCATGATTACTGGTCAACTGACTGCCAGTTCGTGACAGGCTGCCCACCGTACTATTAATCACATTTATGACTCGGCGCTATGCTGCCATGCCAAGTAGCAAGGGCTATACCAGAGCAGAAACAATCCGCTCAATCATCCGTAAGACACCAGTTTCTGTATTTGGCAAAGACTTGGGTCCTTACGAATTATTTTTTCCCAAGTTCCTACACACCACCTGCTGGGTAATAATATCTTAACACTTTTCATTTCCAAACCCATATATTGAATGTGCGCGGAATCTATAGCCTGCTAAGTAACAAATTATTTAAAAACTAATGAGGCACGCTGATGATGCTAACAGATAGGCAACAAGAATGTAGGTTTTGAGTCCTGATCGGAAAGCCTTGTTAGACGCTATTAAGTGAACATAATTCTTACATTTCTTAGTGTGTTTTAATGGTAACTTACACTTCAACTGTTGAAAAGCTTCGACTGCTGACAGAGGCGGGACACGATTCCTTCACCGATCTAGTTCTTAACACCAATCTTTCTAAATCGAGACCAAAAAAGTACAGTGTTTATAAAGGAGATACGTCTAGTTTGAGTGTATTATTTAACGACACTGTCAACTGTAAAGATTTTATAGCGTAGGTGGTGGGTGAGTCTAGTATGGAGCAGTGGTGGAGTGATACTGACAGGGTAAAATAGAGGTTCCCTGAGAAAACCTCTCCGAGTTCCACTTTGTCTACCACGTGGACTGGCCTTAGAGGCGAGAGGCCGACGACTACCCGCATGAGCAATTTCACGGCCAGCTATCTCGTGTTTGGCATCCATATAACTGAGTGGTCTTTTAAATTTCGTTTGTAACATTTTCATGGGCATTTGTTCGTTTTGGAAGCAAAGCGTGAATTAAAGGTCTTGTGTGATAGAGTGTCTGACGTAAACTCACGCCAATAAGTCATCAAGTTTGTGTTCAAGTTCGGAAGGATTAACAACCTACTGGATGAAGTCAACTTACCCAGACTGCACGTGGCACTGTGGGCAGTGTCTCGTGAAATGGTCACACTGACTAAGCATAAAACATGTGTTACTTCGACAACAGGAATTGCTCTTTGTAATTTTGTAACCCGAGCATTTACTGTCTTTACTTCTAGTCTATTTCAGTTTCTTAGACTAAGTTAAAAACTAAATATTTTACAGACATATAAATATTTAAATATTTTGTCCAGTACAGTAAATGTAACAACCCTGATTAACCAAAAGTATTGCCAAATAAATAAACAAACAACAATTAGAATCCCGGGTTAGTTAAGGCGCTGGGCGAATTGTAAACACCTATAACGACTAGATGGGACAGTCTTGAATGGTTACTATGTAACAATTTGTAGCGCAGGGATTGTGGTAGGCGTAGGGAAACGCGTAAAGCATCGATTAGTGTACACTGTAACATGGTCGAGATTCGCCCGATACATGTCCAACACAAGTGGAAAGCGTTTTAATGCAACGATACTTGCAGGTACCTGTATTTAATCCTTTATATTCACCGGTTACTCTATGTACCACCAGATTTAAAATACAAAACTTCTTCTTTCTGCCCACAGAACATATTTGAGTTGCGTATGATTAGCACAACAAAATATTATTTACGCACCAAGTATTAACAGGTGATTTTTTTAATGGAGACGGATTGAGTTTACTTTGCGGTACGAACTGGCCCTTTAACTGTGATGGAGGTTAATCGGTTAGTCTCCGTCCTCTTGCTGCGGAGTGCCGTTTTCGATCTAGGCTAGTCTGGGTGAGATTTGTGGTGGACCAGCTGGCATTGGGACAGATTATTCTCCGAGTATTGCGGTTTTACCTGTCAGTGTCATTACACCAATGCGCAATACTGACATTCACCTATATACTATACCTGCCTTCACAAGAAACACAAGCGAACGAAGACTGGGAACCCTCAAACAAAGCAATGTCCTTTTTCATATCGAAGAGCACTGGATGGAAAAGTACTTCCACATTGTTTAGTCGTCAAAGGGTTAATGGTGCTAGTATTATTAAACATCTTAAATGTAACTTTGATTAACTCTTTTGCATAAAATATCGTGAAAGGAAGGCAGGAGGTATGGAGGGGAAGGGTCAAATTGAGAAAGCACTGAAGGTGGGAAGGAGGGAAACTTGACGATAGAGATAGAGAAATAAAGAAATGAGCAAATAAATGAATAACATAAAATAAATAAACAAATACATAACGTGGAGAAGAAAGGAGGGCGAACAGAAAGGAAGGAAGACTGTGTACTGGATCAGAATTTATGCAACAAGTTTTACATTATGTATGTAAATATTGGTAGGAAAAATATGGCCGACTTTTGGGAAATGCAATTTAATGTCAGCCTACGATATAATACACACACAAGATTTTTTGAGCGAGTAAGACTTGCATAAAATTTACGCATTCTTGAGTTGCAGTAAATACGTTAATCCTTCAAAACAAAATCGTATTAAGGCGTAGTAAAATTATATTCTCTAACAAGGTTTATCCTGGAATAAGCCAACATTCAAGAGAATTTTATACCTGAATTTTTAGCGATTTTTTAGACGAAAATGGTTTGTTACTTGCTAATTTCTGAGCAACTTGTCTAAGAAGTATTACATATTTTTATGGGTGTTTTACTATACAATGTAAATGTCACTTCCGTGTACGAGATGACACCCATGTCTTATTTTAGATGTCAGCACTACCTCCATGTTGGTATTTTTTGTCAGATAATTATTTAACGTTTTAATTATAATTAAAACGTGTGAAGTTATATTGAATTGCATGATATTCGTACACAATTTCGCAGAAATTAGTCAAATTTTGTCTTAAGATATTATTATTCGATACTGAATCAATGTATGAAAGGACACGATGACAGCCACATCCCGCACCCTAATATGAAATGAAGCAGTAAAGGTCCTTCGGAACCATAATAACACCATTAGAGAGCCTCAAGTGTGAAATGTGGTCGGGTTACGGAAGGCAATGGCCTATAATTTTTTTCACGCGTGTTCACAGGCATGATTATTGTACTAGTGATTAACCGGAACAGGAAACAAAATTGAGAAGCATGCAATATCGTAATTTTAGTTTTTTATTTATTGTAGAAGGACAAAATGTATTAACTCTCAGTACGTCGGAGAGCCTAGTTGTTTTGTTACAAAGATCCCGCCTCAGGTTTCTATCCTGATGCAGCTCATTTTGTCATTGATTTCTTCCTCATACACCATCCCACTTATATTTCTAGAGTTTCACAAGTCCTTGCTAGTTTTCCAGAATCACACAGGTTCTTTCTCGAGACCCTCTGTGGCGAGCGTTCAGTCAATTCAGAACCAGTACTGTACACGCTGGTGCACTGCAACGAGTTACACGCATCGTGCATCGGAATACACCCCTTCTTGCTGCTTTACAAATCCCTCTCCTCAGCGTGACCAGTATGGCACCTACAGAAACGTGTGGACATGTGATCAACTTCAGCATAATGCAACTGAGGGTCTGTAAATTTCTATGACTCTGACATAAGTGAAAATTGTCGCTCATTCCGCTAATGATTTTGCAAATTGTAAAGTAAAGTATGTGGTAATATGAAGCGGCATAGTGATTCGACTTTCTTAGTTTGAGTGCATTGTGCTTTCCATTAACAGTGTTTCTTCTAGAAGACACTATACGGCTCCCATAACACAGCCCCCACTCTTCTCGCGACTCCTGCAATTCCTCTCCTTAACGAGCTACCCAACAACCAACTCTAACAATTAGAACTCTACTACTGTGTGGTGTCATTCCTGCAACTTCAAAACCTGTTCACACATCGCGCTGCCGAACTTTCATTCATTCATTCTGTAGTCTGTCTTACGACAGATCCGTAGCCTCTTCAAAGCGAGTTCTCCACAGGGTGCGATCTAGTGCTTCCTCTTTCAATTTCCAGTATCTCTTCTTTTCCTTAAGGTCATCCAATAGCTCCAGAACTTTCATAATAGATTTAATTGGTACAAATCTAATTATGCCACAGACTTTAAAATTTTATCTTCATTTTTTTGCCGAGATAACCAACAGACTCCATTACAAATTATCAAAATATTTACATGTTATCCGGTGTGAAACGAATAGAAAGCGGACGCCCATTTTCATTACGCCATTATTTATCTGCACCTCTTTTCGTTGGTGTCCTGAAATTAATCATGCAGTTAATTTTAAATATTACCGCCATTTCTGTCCTGAAGAATGACGTTTGGTCTATGTTGATGTTGCAATTTAAGAATATCGAACGTGACAACGTATACTAAGCGTACTGTTTGTGCCCCACTCTTGTGAAGAAAATCCATTTGTGTCATTATCAGAAAAACGGCCTTCTGTCTACAACATAAAATTATGCGCTCTTGAGGGAAGTAGCCTATCTGTTTCCCTCTTGATTGGGCCTACTATGCTGATTCTTACATACTTCCTGCATCATTTGGAATCCACAGGTTATATTTCGAACTGTGAAGATGTGTATAGTGAGTATAGAATGTAATTTTAATATGGCCGTGACTTTATTTAATCATCGTTTTATATTATTTTCGTTACAGTATGGGGTTTACAGTATTACAAAATGTGGTTAAGCTGCACTCTACCTTTACATCAACCCTTAAAGTTTTACGCTGTACATATTCTTGACTTTGACAATTCATGCACACACTTCGGCCGATTACTTTTAACTCATTCTACTTCTACTTTCTGTGAAGGAACTCTGCAGGCCATTGAAGAGGAGGCAGCGTGGATCCCAGAATCCTTCTGAACATGGTGGCATTGCATTGTTGGATCGTAATCAGTGTGTTGAACTTCTTATACTCGCTATTTAGTTCAAAAATATATAAAGTGTACATTAGATGTTCCTTTCCCTGTTTGTATTGTTTACTTCACCCTGTCAATGTGTATTATTTCGGAAATTTGAATTTCCACTTTATCATTCTGACTCTATCACCTACAATTCGCAACCATACTCACCGACGAAACACTATTTACATAAACTTTATCTGTGTTAAGTGGATTGCTTCCATAAAGTGTCATTTTGCATTGTGACGTTCAGCGGGAGTCTCAACAAATCTCCAGACAGGTAGAGATTACACATGATGAAATGACCAACAGTAATTCTTATTGTGGTTACAGTGCGAGTGACAACAGCTCGTTAGACTGATAGCAGTGTATCCTGACCTTACGATCCCCCTACACCAGCCACATGATTAGGCCTGTAGCTGCTATGCAGAAAAATTGGGGCTCTGTAGTAGCAGAATGCCTACAGATAATTAAAAAATACGAAATATTTTTAAGGGATTTTACGTTCAAGTGACGCAATAAAGACTTGACAGCCAAGCAAATATTTTTGGTTTTGTGGCGTTAATCTACAAACCATTCAGTAGATGTTGTAAACTTTTTTGTGGTGGTCATAAACAAACATAAATTCCATAAGAAATAATTTTATATGTTAATAATTACTAATTCGAGAGAGTGTAGATTTTTTTATTTATGTATGTGGACAGTTTGTCATAGTCGGAATATGTACTGATGGAAATTCTAAGAAAGTTCCACTAAATGTTTTAATTATTAGTTATGATTTTTGCTAGTCTCGAAGAGTGAATAAGGCATTTAAATGTCAATGAAAGCCATATGTTTTAAAATTATGATTAAAGTAAAGGTGTGGTAGACGAAATAAATACAAAAATATAAGGAGTGTGTCTAGTGTAGTGACGCAATCGTCATTATGTGCCCTCTACAATGCACTAGTGTTACAGCATAGACTGAGCCTGTGATTTGAATCCGCAATATAACCTATAGGTATTTTTTTCCCCTATGGCTCGACAGCCCTATATGGGCCTGGGCCTTCTCGTTTCGTCGAGGTTTCATGATCACACACATGTGAGATACACCACAGTAGGTAGGACTCCTCTGGACGAGGGACCAGCTCGTCGCAGAGACCTCTACCTGACGACACACAATACTCACAAGAGACAGACATCCATGCCACCGGTGGAATTTTTTTTTTTGCCTGTCCGGGGTTTTTTCCCTTTGATCCATTTTAGTACTGTTTAAATCCTTTCATCCTTTACGTTCCATGCTACCGTCCTTACAACAAACACAACACAAACATCCATGCCCCCGGTGGGATTCGAACCCACGATCCTAGTAAGCGAGCGGCCGAAGACCCACGCCTTAGACCGCACGGCCACTGGGATCGGCATTCGAATCCACGATCCTAGTAAGCGAGCGGCCGAAGACCCACGCCTTAGACCGCACGGCCACTGGGATCGGCATTCGAACCCACGATCCTAGTAAGCGAGCGGCCGAAGACCCACGCCTTAGACCGCACGGCCACTGGGATCGGCATTCGAACCCACGATCCTAGTAAGCGAGCGGCCGAAGACCCACGCCTTAGACCGCACGGCCACTGGGACCGGCTCTTATAGGTCTTTATTTACTCGAAATATTTTATGACATGACTGGGCATTTAAACGAGTCAAACACAAGTCGGTATGACAGTTCTAAATGACATAGTGTTTAGTAACGTGATACCAAGCGTGTATGTCACGTTTTGACAAATTAACTACTTATCTGAAGACGTGGATGCACTTTTCATCTTGTTACCCTTTTCACTTATTAATCACGAAGTAGGAAAACTTATGAACGTCGTTTATCCTTACTAATATGAATTTTTGCCCCTTAGTTACGTATATAGCCTTTATGTTAGTCAGGGATTTGATTTGTTCTTATCTTGTTCAGTATGTGTGTGATTAGCTGAGCAATTAACCAGTTTAATTAGCTTCATGAATAGATTGTAATTTTACGTCACGATTTTATCTTCTATCGGTTGAATGATTGCGGAATTATTTAAATTATTCTTGTCTCACTTCCACTCAATATGTTTGCTTCCATTTACTCCAGTAACGAGAAATAAGTTTAGAAAAATACAACCTGTAATAGAAGTCTGTGTAACGGTTACACTTATTATATTTAGAGCGGAATCTTATGTACACATCAGCATCTTATGCCACCCAATTAGGTTCACTCAGCTCTACTTTTATTTTAGTAGCATAGAGCAATTCTCTGCGGCAAAGTGTGTGCACTGACGTCTGTACAGTTCTTAATTGTAGATTTCGCAGAATTATCGTGATTTGGAATACACGTACGCCTGTTTTCCATACACCCTCTTTCATGTTCATATTCTTTGTAGAATCGAAGGTAATTTTCATATCAGGCTTCATTGGAAGCCAAAAAATACCTGAAGCATTATTACAGGCAGTTTGTGTTTGGAACCTAATTTGACACAACTTTAATTTATCTTTTGAACTTGCGCTTGAGAAGCTGCCAATAATCACAGCCTGCTGCCGGAGAACTCCCCGGTTGTCTGAAGGGAGTTACACCGTTCTTCTAGTACCATGGCACACCCCCTTTAACTGGGTGGTGAAGCCCACCTGTCATGCTGCATGCAGGAGTCTCTTGATGTTATTGGTTTCTCGTTAATATAATAATTATTTCTCTACACTTCGCTCTCTGTTACAGTGGAAGGAAAATCGAGACCGTAGAAACAGCAATTAATTATTTCCTGGGTCGCCTTTGAATGTGATTCTGTAGAGAGGAGATACTGTAATGTGTCCCGGACATACTAACGTTCAACGCTTGTCTATTGTTTCTCTTATAACGCCTCAGTTAATAGATGTACGCTTTACGGAAGTCAAGACAATATAGACACACACGTATGCATACATCATGCACACATGACGGCTTGTGCATGGCATATAAATTAGTAATTTGGTAAGGTGTGTTAGCTAAGGTGTGAGAAAACAGTCTAGATATACAGGTGAAAGCTTGAGGATTTTAGATGTGTTAGAATTATTACATTTGATGTTATGACGGCGATGACTATGAAGAATACTGACTTCTGGGATGTGACGACGTGTTGGCTGGTGGAAATTTAAAAGTTTCGGGGAACGTACTTCCTCCATTTTATGGTAGAACAGTGAAACGTCGGTAAGTTTTGTCACACACGGACACACGACATCACACGCCATGCGACCGGTAATATTTAGGGTAGTATGGCTTGTTAATGACGTAAATTATACCTTTCCATTGAAACACATCCCAACTGACGGAAAAATATTTTTCAAACAGGAAGCAAGGAAGCTGATAATTTCGACAGATATTTCTTCTATCATGCAAGTTTATTGAAACTTATGCCATAGTTGCTATGCCGTTAGTTGCGGCAGTTCTACCAAAAATATATTAATCATTTCCAATACCGTTTTCATTCATTTGTCTTCCAAATCGTACAAAGGATCTACACTGACTTCTTATATTTCTGAGGTTGTCCTATAGACTCCACCCTCTAAATTAATCTTAGATCACTGTAGTGGTGATGGGTGAGGGATGAAGATTGGGCGTCAAAGAAAATCAATATCCAAGGCTTAAAGGGAATGGAGGTGAGAGAAACTGATTAAGCTGATGAATATTTGTATGTGAAGAAAAAACGGGAATGTTACGGAGTGTTTTATTTCTGCAGTACTTCTAGATGGTGGCATGAATGCTCACTTATTGGTCTGTGTTGATCATCGTGAGAGGTGAGTTAAGTTGACATTCAACAATTAATTGAGACTACACCACTGCAGCTGCAGCCTGACGACAACACGTACAGATTTGTGACATATATCAAGCTGAGGTTATTGAAACTTGTTTATGTGTCCCATAGTAAGTTACTGTATGATTTTGTCCTGCATGCTAATGGCGAGGCATGAGCATCTGTGATTAGTCTCGCTTATGTTTTATTTCTGAATTAAAGCGCTTACAAGCATGTAATAGTTCTTGGACATGGAAGTGAGTTACGTAATGAAGAGCTTTATAATTTGAATTTGTTATTTTCGCCTAAAATTATTGAGTTATCGAAGAGGATGAAATGGGCAGAGCAAAGGGCACGCGTTGAAAAAATGTGAAGTGCTTATAGAAATTTTGTTGGGATAACTGCAAGGAAGGGAGGTCTGTGCGTATTTGACAAAATAATGTGAACATGCTTATTAAGAAACTTTGGTGCGTGGGTGTGGACTAGACTCATCGTTATTAGGGTAGGGTACAGCGGTGAATTAAAGTTCTGTTTACATAAAGGCTGGACATTTCTAGACTCCAAGTAACTGTTACCCTATCAAGATGTACAGAGTCCCACCGGATAGACCACATCGTCTCCTTCGAGCTGTTATGTTTCGTCCTCTGCCTGTTTCCTCTAGTCGTCCACTCATTCCGATCGTGCAGGTGTTGGTAGCCATAAACATGTGTTTAACTTTTCTAGCAATATGTTGACATAGGCCAGGAAAGACGCTGCTACAGAACACTGCTGCAGCAAGACATGGGCAAGCCTCGAACGCCGTGACACCCATCCACAATACTTGTTTCCGTGGCTTCAGTGTGGCATTCTCCAGCAGCGAACTCTTATTTATTGCGAAATTTTGGTTATATTAACGGTACTGATGAAGATTCAAGTCCTCTGGGATGTTACATAATGCCGACTGCTAAATACGAATTTACCGACTTTCTGAATTTCGTCGTGTGTTGGTTTTCAGGCTCTTCTTGGACTACTTGACCTTGAAGACCAAGGCATTACTATCCTTCCAAAAGCCGGTATGACTTTACCTGCCTAAAGGGCGTAACATCCCAAAGGACTTGAATATGCCACGCTTGTTAAATTTTTACTGATCACTACTCTCAGAATAGTCGTATAATTTATGTGTGTAAAGAAAAGGCTTCCACTGTAAATGAATGTGTCTGGATAGCATAAATACGACAGAGTTGGAAACACCGCACTTATCTAATTTCGTAAGAAATGTTACAAATACAGGATGTAAGAAGATCGTGAAATGGACTCTTAATTGTCAAGCTTATCATCTGGAGAATGGGTTTAATGGCATAAATTTTGCCAACACAAATTAATGCCATTGGTAAAGTCTATATAACATTTAAACATACTTAAGGAAGATGTGCTTTTATTGTGCTAGTAAGTGGTTTAAATGACATTTGGATATCTAATTCAGTGTCTGAGGGCATACGGAGTGTTGAATATGGAGCTGAGAGGAAGGGAAGTATCTGCAGTAAATTTCAGAATATATCCCAGCTTCAACGTTTCTCTAATTCGCTTAATTACATCAATTTTCAAAGCGCAGACGACGCCCCAAGTTTAAGTGCCAGATATAGTTTGTTCCAATACAAAATAGACGCCAGGTTTTGTTGGAATCCCGGGTGCTACACATACGCCCTTCTCACTGTAAAAGTCTCTGGTAGCAGCCTGTAGACCATACTACAATACAGATGAAAGCCGTCTGGGTTTTGACACCATGCAAGTTCGTAGGTCGACGCCGAATTTCCTCTGAAACGTCAGTGTCGACCTAACATCGTACACTTTGTCAAAACCAATAGGATTGTCATTTGAATAATGTCCGCCGCGAGTGCCTGGTATGTCTTCGTATTCGGAAGGTTCTTGTTCCGATTACTGACACCTATTGCTACTCTTCTCACTAGATATGTCGTGCTTTTCGTTCTTCATACAGAAAAACGGTGATAATTTGTCTGGCACTGAAGATTTGTTTCAAATTCGCCACTTCTGAACTCAACTTTCCATTCGAAGTCATGTGATCCACGATACGTTTGAAGCCTTCTTAAAAGAACTAAGTCACAACCTGGCATCTCATTTGTTGTAATTCATCAGCTGGGAGCAGGAAGTGACATCTGCCCATACTTTGTCTTTCTTGTCTTATTTAACGGTGTTGTTTCATATGCATAATTTGTATAACATGAACTAGTAAGTTAGACAATAGAATTGGGAAGGATTTTCTGTGGTATAGACATGTCCTGTCCTCGCACATTGCCTACGGTTTTCCTGAATGGGTAATTAAGACCACGGATAACCTCAGGATATCGGTACGCACTTACAGATTCAAGAATAGGATTTTCGGAATAATAAGTCTGTTTCTTCAAATATTTAATTAATTCTTTGTGTTTTTCCGTATAACAATGCTCATTGCGTGCTGGCACCTGTTGATTTCTCTTGAGATAAAGAAATGCAGTGGGCTGTGATGGGCTGCACACGTAGGTTTGATGCCGGAATGCAAGGAATCAAGCATAAGGTTGTTGGAGAAACTAAGGAAGCGAACATTTTGGAAGGTCGAGAAGGACGTAATTTTATATTATTAAGACTGGTTTTAAGGAATCATGTTGTGAGAATCAGGGGTGGAAGGAAACGACCCAGAAAAGTGTCCTATGTGTGACTTTGGGTTCAGCTTTGTTATAATACGGTAAATAGGTTATGTCGGCTTTAATGTGGCTGAAATAACTTTGATAAGAAGGGAGCCGCATCTGATGGTTTCAGCGCAACATTTCCTTACTCGGAACGATGTATGCTTTTGTTTGCACCTGACTCAATTATGGGCATTAATATTGCAGTTACTAATAGAAAGATTTTCGTAAAATTTTCTTTATATCTGGACAGAGAAGAGAATCAGATTTGTGTTCCTTTAAATGCGTGTCTCATGCAGTGCCGTGACTGTAGAATTGCTAGACGGAATCCGATTGGTGTGTTGTCATGGATTTATTTTATGATGAAAGGAGGTATTTCAAAATTGTTACTCTTTATTAAGTTAACCGTTACATCACAGTGGTTACCCCACGCAACAGTTGCCTCCACGTTGAAACCTTTAAAATTTGCCTACATAATTCGTTATAATTCTGAGAATGAACAGCTATGTTCCTAAACAGCACTGACAGGGCGTTTTTGTAACGGGGATAGTGTCTGCTTTATTTTAAATGGGAAGTAATTTTTAAATATATCAACTTCACACATCAAACGAGCTTGTTTCTGAAAATAAAATGAAACCAATTGACCGCGCGAGAACTCGTGATTTATACTGTGACATTACGAGATAAATATATAGTGCAGAATCTGTTATGATCTGTAATATGTAATATTCCGGAATTCTAATGAAACCATTAAACACTGCTTTCACGTGCTTGTTATTCCTGTTCACATTCGGGACGCAAGTGGTTCCGATCTAATCAGAAACGGGGACACTTGACTCCGATTTTTGGTGATTTTATTCAGTGCTTTGAGGAAGGACTTCCTTGAGCACATTATAATGGATGATGTCGTCAACATTGTTGTCCTTTCCTTACTCACGTTATATGCAACTAAAGTGTTTCGTTAAATAACGCGAGAATCACCTACATTGAACCGCTTAGATACAAGCTTCGCCAGTACAGACACTGAGATATATTTCGTGCAACCTAACTTTACCTTACTAAGGATACACATCAAAGATACTGACGCATCATACGGCTTTTGCTTTGAAGACGCCGTCTCCTTGAATGATGATGGCAATAATGATGATGATGATGGTGATGATTGTCACTCAGAACTTACTTCCGCAGCTTTGATTTCCTGTTAGTTACAATAAGGGATAGTATCTCGACACACCAATGTATCTGCTACATAATTAACACAGACTATATTACCACCTGGCGACTTAATTTACCTTTGTCTCTTGCAATTGAGTTATCTGAAGTGCTTGGACCTGAATAATTTGATACCGGGTCTCATGGAGCAGGTATTACGGGCAACTTCATCATTAATCAATACGTTTAACGGTGCTTTTGTATAGTTACTTTGCGCTAGGAATGACATGAAGAGATTACAGGTTTTGAATAGAAGCATAAGGACACTGTCACACAGACTGTATCTCGAAACTCGGCTGTAACACTGATGGTCTCACAGAGGTATGTTGTGGTTTTCCTGCATGTCTATCCAAATGCTTGTTGGTACCATGCAAGAGAATATGAGGGCTACTTTCAAGTCCTTACCTACTCACTTTGACATTTTATTCAGTTTTACGAAATGTAACTTTTAGAACTGAAGTACTGTAATTGAATACTATAATATTCAGTATGCAGTGTCCTAGAATGCTTTACTTAGTCTCCTTGACCCTAGTAAACCTAGAAGTAAATGTGCCGAAGTCTAAGTACTACACGTTAGCGTTTCGTCACCACAGTGCGGACAGCAGGCCCCTGTCTAGTCAACCACCGCCACCCTCCCTTCGTGGGAAACAACTCTCGGCTCACTTGGGTCCTCTTCCATTAAGTGAGGTCGACTGGCTTCGTGCTTTTTTAAATGAGCCTTTCCTTCAATACTTTAATGTACTTCGTTCTGTTAGTTTATTAAGAATAAATATTCACGTTTTTAATACTTTTTCGGTTTTTCTACGCTTTATTATTGGTATTTTTTAAATTATTGGCAATAAATAAGCATCGCAGATTGAAAATGGATTCCAATGTCAGTGGCGGCTTTATCTGTCACAATGAATCAAAAACACCGGGACACTACATTACAAGTATAATTTAGAAGAACGTCAGTCTTTAAAGGGTTAATATCCTACTGCATCTTACTAGAGATCGGTCAGTTCCGATTATCAGCTTATCATACTAAACGTTAAACATAACGTGAAATATATATGTCACTAAAAACCCACTACTTTTGTGTGAAATATTTTTCCATGTTAGTCGTGCTCTAATGCAGTGACCAGCATTGCCACAATAAATGTTTTTGCAATAAATAAACATCAGATTTTGGTAAGGCATGCAAAGTCACATACGGAACATTTGGAACGTGTTTGTATTTCACAATGTTTTGCCGTTCCTTCTACTTCTACCTGAAAATGTGGTTTGTAGCCCGACTGTTCCTCATCTAAGTTACCGTAACCTGAGATGTATCCAAATTGACACACCATGATTAGGTACTATACAGTTGACTGGGAAGTCTAACAGAGATATTATCAGTTGCAGATAAAGTGATTTTACTAGCTTTAGGCGCTTTATTTAATCCAAATGACATTCGTGAAACAGAGAGTTATTGCCAGTTGTTTCTCTGCTGTTTGGGGTGGTGAGTGGCGAGGTGAGACGCTTCAAACATGCTGTAGGTAGAGGTCTGAATATCACCAAGACAACAGAGAGAGTGAGACAGCGAAGACGGAAAAAATGGAGGAGGAATTTGAAGCATATACAAGGAACAAATAGAAAAAATAATACAGATGGGAGGAAATGAGGAACATAAATAAGGAAATATGAAAGTAAGAAAAGAGAAAGTAAAAGGAAAGAAGGAGGGAAGAGAAAGACATGGAAAAGGAAAGCCGCGTCTGCACTGAATCATGACAGCATTAAACATCTCTTAGTAAGCGTAAGCTCGTTTAAACCCTTCCATGCTGAGTTGAAGGAAGACACACATCCTTCCTTATTGCATTTTCAGGAGTGAAAAGTTCCAAGCTTAACGCAGGAGAGACGATGGTTCTTACACGAGAAAGATTCTTGAAACAGAAGTCATTTATGGGCGATGTACCTCATTTATAGGACTGAAAGAGTTCCTATATTGCTAAGTTCTAGAAAGGAAAGAATTATTACACTCGTAAATTGGTCGCGTCTTGAAAAATGCGGAAGGGTTTGGGCTACTTCATTACTTGAATCATGGCTTGGAATCCGTTGTTTGGCATGGGAATTTTATGTGGCGGCCGTATTGCTGTTGTCAGTGGCTTTGCGATGGGCCGATCCGTCATCAAATGAAACATTTTTTGTGACGGATGAAATGAAAAAGAGGCATGTTCACCGCTAACTAAAGCAGTAGGCCAGAATTTATTATGCAAAAGGAAACGTTGAGAGAAAGAGAAATTGAGGGAAAGGCGTGGCGTCTAGCAGGTTTATAAACGGCATTACTCGTGCAGCATGCAATTACTCGTCTTTGGTTTCTGCGGACGTTTCATGGTGTATGTCAACGAAGATCAAGTAAATTATTCCCTGTGCACATCATGAAGGCATATGGGGAGCACAGACATAATACAGATCCACACATTCTTGACCTCGATACTAGATGAAAATTAGTGGTTAGCTTCACGTTTCTGCCGCTTTAGCCCCGGATAAAGCGCCGCCGTTTGTCATTGAATACGAAGCCGCGTCGGACCCAGAGCCAGTCTAGATAGTTTGGGGAAGAGAAAAATCTTATGCCCCTTCCGAGAATCGAAAGGCGATTCGTCGTTCGACCAGCCCATACCCTAGTCACTATACCGACTGCACTATCACTGTTCCTCCTAAGGTAATGAGTACGAAATCCTGCGACTAGATTCTGGGTGAAATTTTGTGTGTCACGCTAAGCGAAAGGCGAGGACTCGCATAGTATTCTTACGTGCTGATATTGTTACTGTCATGATAATCCTAGTAATGTCTTGCAGTTCGTAATTTATTCTGCGGACGTGACATAGGACAGTCTTCGTATAGAGGGATACTGTAGGAATTTCGATGTTCTGACAGCGGTGCTGACGGAGATTCCTTGCTGCTGGGATATTTCACCGTGTGGATTAATAGGCCTATAAAGGTATTAGCATTTCGACGGTGCGTGCTGCCTCCAATTTCAGGGTAGTCCACTCTTCTTTTAGTGCCCCGAGTTTGGAGGTAGCACGCTCCTCCGAATGTTGGTACCTATATGCCAATCTTCATGGTGTCATATCTCAGAAGACTGGGAAATTCATGAGCACCCCCGCAAGAACCTCAAATCTCGCTTCGTAATTTAGATTTAGATCGTTGGTGGTGGTGGTGTGGTGGTCGCGGTGCTGGTGGGGAGTAAGCTGTAATGACAGTAGACGTATTTGCTTTAGTATAAATACTGCCGTTGCAAGCTAGTTAACTCTATCAACAACATGAATATGGCAGCAGCAGTACGGAATTTCTAACTGAAAGAACTTTAAGCGTTATGAAGTTTTGGGCTGATGGTAGATCATTAAAAGTATTTAAATTTTGTTACGGAAAATACGAAATAACAGTGGTAGTTAATTGCATGAAGAAACGGTGCATAAATCATTGCCCGATACTGAGTGCACAAAGAAAAATCTGAAGGAAAGGAACTGTTCGGGATACGCAGATGTAGGCCTACATGGGAGTACAATATTAAGATGGATGTTGAGGGTATGGAATGGTGTGCCCTAGCTCAGAATAGGGAGAAATGGCAGAAGTCTCTGACAACTGTAATACGTTTGACCAACTAATCAAGTATCCGGTTTTCATGAACTATTCTTCAACATGCAGTAGGTAATCTTTGCGACAGTTTTCCTCGTTTCTGTTACTCTTCATGTATGTGTAACGTGAGTAGTCTAAACGCAGCCTTGCAGACATTCTGTACCAAAGATGTTTTTAACACGTTTGCTGTTAAGTTAGGTGCTTGTTTCACATGTAAGGTAATACACCATGCTAATATAATATGTGTGTGATAACCCAGTGTGGTACTGAACTGTTGTGCTGAATGCTTTGAGCTTTACAACAAACACCTACAGCCCCAGTGCTTATGCTTGGTAGGTCGCAACCGTTCCAAGCGCCTGAATAGCTCAATGTAACAACAGTAGTTGTAATTTACATGTGTAACTAAATGTCACATGTCGGTGTGAAATACAAATTGTACCGTTTCGCTTTGAGATAGATTCTGAACCAACGTTCCTCGACTAAATAAACTTGGTGACGAATGCGACCGGTGTTCAGGCAGATAATGAAACTGCCGACAAAACGCGGCACTCAAAAACAAATTTGGTATAAAACCCGCGTTAATAGGTTGTTGGGAAATTGGATGAGTGAGGATGAAAATTGTCCTTCTTTCTCCATTTCTCTCTTTACTTCTTCATCCTTTTACTTGACAGTATCTACTCTTCTTTGTCAATTTTTGACCTGCCTTCTCCTCATCCAACTTCTCCGCTTAGTCTCAATTTCATTCGCTGTTTCTTTTTTTCACATCCTGAATTTTAATTCCTTCATGTCTGTGCTCTGTGCTGTTCTATTTACTCATTTCTCTTTTAAGATTTTGGCTTTACACCTTCTGCATTTTTAAGTCTTCTTTTCCTTCTCTTTCTCCTGACCTAATTTCCCTTTCTTCCACATCTTTCTTTTCTGTTTTCTTCAATTTTATTTTAATATTTCCTTCTTCTAATTCTTGTCTTCTATTTTGTCTTTTTATTTTCCCTCCATTTTACATTATATTCTCTATTTCCCACTTTTAGTCTCGCGTTTCCTTCAAATAATTCAATTCTTTCTTCTCTTTAACGTTTCTTTTTCAATCTTCTCATTCTAATATTCTTCCTTCTGATCATGTTCAGTATAGCGGCAACCTCCTTAGACTTTTACTCGGGTCTTATCCCATTCGACTCCCTTCTATCCCGACAGACATTTTTGTTGCTTTCTCCAGTGACTGCCAAGGCATGAGAGGCTAATGCCTTCAGGTGTGTGTCCGTATCTTGCTGCAGCTTCATTATATTTCAATATAGTCTTCTCGGGCGCACAGCCGCGTCAATTCGTTTGAATACAACGTTTCGGGGACTAGCTCCGTCCCCATCCTCAGGCAAAACTGATATCAGTTTTGCCTGAGGATGGGGACGGAGCTAGTCCCCGAAACGTTGTATTCAAACGAATTGACGCGACTGTGCGCCCGAGAAGACTATATTGAATTATGTCGCCGCGAAAGTTTTAAAACTTATTCATTATATTTCATTCGAAATGTACGCAGCCTAATTAAATATTTCTAAAATCCATCACCCTATGCCCTGGTTCTCGAAATGTTTCGTCAAATCCTTGTTACATATTGTTTGGCTGTAGACCTGTTCAAGAGTGGCGCCTCTTTCGCTGTGTAGATATTACTTTTTTCTGAATTTGGGTTCCTCTCCAATTTGAAGCGATTGATACATAAAGACTGAAGCTGATTAAGGTGCTGTAATTGCAACTTATGTATAAATTATTTTACTTTTATAAACTCCGTATCCAAATCTATGCTTCCCTCCTTCTTTCAATTGTTGAAATGCGTGTGACATGTTGCGCAGACGTGATGCACGTGTGAAAATGCGTCAATGCGATCTGAATGTTTCACGATCATCGGCTGCCTTTCCCATGAGCTGCAGTGCATCTTCCGCCATTAGAAGCTTTGAATAGGTACTCTTTGTCTCTCTGAATAGTCTTAGGGCAACACCGTGCCCTGGATGACAAGTTTCAATGTGCCCGTCCATCTGTCCTCGGCGGTCGTTGTTCAAGCGTGAGAGAGTGGGTGCAGAGGATTCTCTCGCGTGAAATGTAAATATTTGACTCCCGGGGCGAACAGCTCTGACAATGGACCATCACTGAGCGACTGAGATGGATGAGTAACGCTGTGTTGATTCAAGTGATCGATTCACTGCTTTTCCTCGTTCACTTTTTTTCCTCGTTCACTTTGCTCTATTTCTTCCTATTTCATCCTTTAGATACTGCTTTAATACACACGAACTTGGTTTAACCTTTATCCACACCCATTTTAATGTTTTTCAGCATGCGGTGCAGAAGGATAAATATGTTTGTTTTCTGTGCTGCTCGTGTCTTATAGTGTGTTTCAAAGAAATTTACACTACTCTTGTCTTCAAGGATTAGGCGGTGCAATACCTGTACCAATCTCAAAATCCTCTTTCCTTCATCTCCTTCTTCTTCCCCTGAGCAATTTCATCATGTTCATTAAAATGTTATCACGAATCTACTTTTAGGCTTCCTGTGGATAGCACAACATATTCAACAATTTCCGTAATTATGTGGAACACCCGTTACATAGCGTGTCATTTTGAGTTTGCTATGCTGTCTCAGATGTCTGTCTTTCCCTGTCTTGTCTACACGGTATTCTCCTTAACGAATTAATTGCTTTAACTGTGTTATCGGTGCCGTGTCATATGTGGTTACGTTTTTTATGTTTATTTAAAGCTACGGATTTTAAATTTTTTTATACGGCTTCCATTGTTGTGTTGTCTGCGTAACGCAGTGCCACTGTGTAAGTACTGGAAATCGAAAAAATACGGTATTATTTTTAGAGAAGGGTTACTTGTGTAAAACATATCTGAAAAATCTAAAATATTGTGACAGGATTCTGACAAACTTAAGTGAGTGAAACCAACTGGTGTTTCGGGGAAGTGTGTCTATGTATTAATTTACCGTATAGGCGTTCTTTAAGAAGTAAAATTGTTTTATGTGAAGATCACATTCTCCCGTCCATCTGGCGGGTTTTTATAAAAATCGGTACAGAATTCGTTTAGAAAAAGTTGTCGAGCAAGCGTGCGTTTCGTGAAAATCTCCTTAGTGATAGTCGTACTTTACTGGAGAACATGAATAAATTTTGACAGTACCGTTCGTATTTCATGACCTATTTTGTTAAAATTCAGTACACAAGATCTCCGTGCAATGCCATCCTTCATTTGTAACTTTCGTGAAAATAGATGCAGTGTATGTCGTAATTATTTAAGGGCTTAAATGAATTTCTGTCCGTACTTTCTACATTTATTGTCCGATTTGGATTAAATTCGGTATTAAACAACTTTACGTAATGGTACTGAGTATTTGCCGTAAAATGAAAGAAATACACTAAGTTTCCTGACAGCACAAAGTGTCATACATTGAAACAAAGTACTAAGTTCTGTGACACAGTCTACTCGGTAGTGTCTGTATATGATATGCCACCCCCAGTGAAGGTTTTACCAAGCAGGCAGTTCTTATTGAAACCATCCTTTTTATTTTCTTCATTTAGCTTTATCCTCAGCCAGAATCATTACTAACTGCTCTAACCTTTCGAAATTTATATCGAGGGATTCTACCCTTCTTTTCACTTCCAGGAGTAATTAAGCACCCGTGCACTTCAAATTAAGCTATATCTTCCTAACTGTATAAAATAAGTTAATCACTTCGTGCATTATCTTCCTTATGTTCATGTTAAAACGTTTGGATAATTAATGTATTCAAACAAATTAAGGAATACGTTTTACATTGTGTAGGCTGTCGAATTTTAAGGGTTTTTGATCCTGATTTTTACTACAGCAGCTTCAGGTTTGACTCTCATCTCGGCTGTCGTATATACCGCCTGTTCCAGCCAGAGGAGGATTTCGGTTCTTACCAGCTCCCAGAGAATGTGGGAGTACCTCAAAATGTTCCACGATCATTACCACATCACACTCCATGTTTTCTTTTTAAGTGTATTTTCTTTGGTAGTTACAAACCATGGTGAAAAATTGGTCTAAATGAAAACAATTTCAGTACCTTTATAGATTTGAAAATAATGTACATTTTTCCGATTTCTTTGGTTTGCATTCCGCAAGACTCACGTCGTCCTCACGTTTGCTCTTGCTGGATGTGACCCTAACCGAGCCCGACGGCCACTGGACACTGTGCAGTTCAGTAGCTATGACTACACTGTGATCATTCATGTGCTCACAGAGTTGCTATATTTACGTTGCACGGGATCACACCTGACTCTGTCATCTGGCTTACATAGAAGCCGAAAGCCTTGTGATTATTTCTGCTTTATATTAGGAAACTTACGTGTTAGAAACTCGGCAAGGAAATCACTTATTCTACCTGAAATTGTTCTGTTGTTTCCCAAATCTCTTTACACACCGGGATTGCTATAGCCTACCTTATGGACTTTTTGTGTTAACTGATACGGAAAAGTCTGTCTTGACGAGCTGACAGCCGCTTAACAGAAAAAATGAATTATATGTTATGGAATTCGAAATTTGATTATCGGTTCACCGGAGAAAAACGTTAACCCTTGTGCTGAGACACCTTAATCCGATCCGTACCCTCATACTTGTTTCTTATGATCTATTTGCCGTCTTCCTATCGTAAGTGGTCACTCCTCTCTCTGGTTTCTTTTTATGGCGCGACAGCCTCTAGTCGGCCAGGGCCTCCTCATTGCGATCACATTCAGACACACCACACTCAGTAGGACTCCTCAGCCCGACGCAGAGACCTCTACCTGACAACAAACAACACTCACAAGAGGCAGACATTCATGCCTCCGTCGGGATTCGAACCCGCAATTCCAGCAAGCGAGCCGCTTTAGACCCACGCCTTAGGCCGCGCGGCCACTGTGATCTCTCTCAGGTTTACCTACAGAAATTTTGTATGTATTTCTCGCACCCCCGTAAGTGCTACGTGATCTGCTGTCCTTTATGCAATAGTAATTTGATGTCAGTAAATGAAGTAGGGTACGTGAGATCCTTCTTCGTGATTCCAGTTGAACACATGCAGTGTGAGTGGACTGAATTGAAAACGACGGCCCTGCTGGTGTTGTTTTAATGGCATGATCAGGAGCAGCGCAGAGTGGTGGCTCTTTTTAAATTGATGGTGCCTCTCTTCAAGTTTTGAGAATTGGGAAGAGGCGGGGGGGGGGGGGGATGAGGCGTGATTTCCAGCATCTGGTGCCACTCTTCAAGAAGGAAAGCATACGGCCTGTAGTTCCTCCCCAATTAGACATAACCCTCGTCAAGATCTTGGGCAAATTACGCGCCAAAAGGGCTTTTTAACCGCTCTTCTGCACCCCGACTATTCCACCATAACCTGCATGTATATGTTGAAGTCGTCAGAAGTTGGGCAACTTGGGTACGAACCCACCTTCATCTCCACCCCCGTCAACTTAGAAATCCTCCCCCTTACCATTCCTTTTTCAACCCTCCGATGACGTTAATATGGAAGGTGTATATGCAAAGTGCAGACTTTGGAAAACTAATTAGGTAAGCTAAGGTTTGCCAAGAAGTGGTGTATATATCCCATTATCCACCCCTTCCCCCCACTCTTCCTGTGCTTCCTACCCTTCTTATAGCCCGTTATATCCTCTGCCCTTTCGTATTAGAGTACCAACTCTATAGACCCATATAGTCAATAACCCAGAGTGCAAGTATAGTTTATAGAACATTTTAAAAGTCATCTTGCTGTAGTTTATTTTAAAAGATTAAAAGGTTTTCGCTTGCTACTGCCGCCTAATTTCTGGCCGCTTATCTCTTTACACATATTATAACCCCCATCTCTTGAATGAATTAGGGCAGCAAAATGCCCATACACAGCCTTAATATAAGGAATGATAAATAGGCGCCATTAACTTTTGCCTCGTAACTACTTGAACCATCCCTCTCCTCCTCCACTTTCCTAACCCTTTGCCAGAAAAAGAAACATAAAAAAGAAAATCTCATCCTCACAAAAATTATGAGGCCTAATGCGAATCTAAGTTCTTTTCTCTTCTGTCTGTGAGATTTTTTTGTGGTTCTCTTACTAGCCGACTTTGGGAAAAGAGAAGATTTACTGTCAGATATAAAAAACAAAGATGCATCGAATTTTCTCTCTTCATTATAGGTGAGCAGGAAAGCAGTTATAGCCTATTTATTCAAGCAGATTTATTAAACTTAATAAGACTATTAGCAGTATTATAACCAACAAATGCACTTTTTGTATTTCTGTTACACTGTTACCCTACATATGTTTCGGCTGTGGTCCAGCCATCATCAGGGTACACTAGTAGGTTCACTTTGGTATACCAAATGAACCAGTGCCAGTGAAGTGAACCTACTAGTGTACCGTGATGGTGGCTGGACCACAGCCGAAACATATGTAGGATAAAAGTGTTAACAGAAATACAAAAAGTGCATTTGTTGGTTATAATACTGCTAATTGAATTAAAATGCACGGTGAAATAACGTGAAAATTAATAAGAGTAATTCGGATTCATACAATGCATGTATGTGTTTGTGTGTATGTGTGCACGTGTGAGAGAGAGAGAGACAGATGGTAACTGACAATCTTAAGCGGAAGCAAAAACGCTGTACTAAATTCCTCAGAACTGTATTAATTCTGATAACTGAATCATATTTAATCTTATGAAGTGCTTTATTTCCGAAAGTTTTAATATGCCATTCGCTATAAAAAGGCTTAGATATATCAGTTAATCTAAGTTTATCTGCTGTTTTATATTGATTTGAAAGGTGGATTCTTACTGTACGGGAATGAAAATAGTGTGAGGGTATTTGACAGTATATTCCTTAGCGTAATATTTGGAACCTAGCAGCATTTCAGCCATATCATACACAATGTTCCTACCTCCAGGACTTGGTTTTGTGGAATAAATAATATTTGTTCCCACAGCAGATACAATGCCTTTTATCACCATTTCTGGACTTCAGAGGATCCTCGCTGAGAACTGTGTGCTTGACATGACGGTGATTTTGACACTAGGTTTATCATATTCCATATTCACATTTTCCTTTATGTTTGTTGGTGCTAATGTGTATCACAGCTCGTACCTTGTACCTCATCCTTTCCTTCCTTATACACGCCATATATATATATATATATATATATATATATATATATATATATATATGGCTGGCTATGAAAATGACAGTCTGTGAGTGCGTATGTTGTGATTACACGTTGTGTGTCATCTTTCTTTCACTGTTACTATGCTCGTAACGATGTCTTTCATCTCCTCCCACGTTAACTTGCTCTTCAAATTTATCTGTGGATCTCTTTCACCCCTTCAACCACCATCACTGCTGCCTCAACATAAATTTACACAGTACTTTAATTATTACGTAAAGACTGCCAGCAAGAGAGACGTTCAAAGCTGTGTCTTTAAGATTTTGATATGAACACAAATTTAGCACATACACTCGCAGATTGTTTTGTTTCCGTCGAAGAAGAACATGTTGGCGTCTGTTGGTTAAAGATGCCGACAGCGTAATTGGAACTCGACTTGTCAGCCATTCTGTAATTACTATTGCTTCACTCAAGTCTTTACAGGAGTTGCTCACAAAATGAATTGAGCCGTGAGCTTTCAATTTACTCGGCAGTTCGAGTCGTCTTATAGAATTCAAAGCATTTCAAGGCACGTGTATAGTGATTCATATATTTCGTTTAATGACGTACAGCTTCTTAATGAAGTCTGTGTTAGGAGGTTAGAGCAGCATGTTGATATTTTATTCCTGTTTAAATTCACAAAGGTCTACAGGCTAGTCTAATGCAGTTCACTTAGAATTAAATATGCTCACTCATTTAAGTGACCTATTTACGGACAGGACTAGGAGTGCATTGATTAGAGGGATGAGAGTAACAGGATATTTTGTTACTGATTTCATTGCTTCAACAACTATTCTGAGAACTACGCGACATACCATGCAATGCTTAACTATCATTGTTCCCCGGGGTTAAAGCGGCCAGAGCATAATGCTGACCAGTCACCTCACATCAGTAAAAAGGAAAAGCAATCCCATTACAGGCCTAGACAGGCCCTGAGGGGTCCAGGAGGTTGAGGCTCCCAGATTTGTAGACAATCGGCACATGAAGGTGGTAAGGTTGTCAGCCCTACGCACCGGCCGCCTTTACCCCCCAGGAAATATTCCTGGTACTCATTTCTGTTAGAGGCTGAGTCGACCCCAGGGGCCATAGTGCGACCGAAACGATTATGTCAAGGAATTAATTCCAATGACACCATCGGGAATCGAACCCGCGACGTTCCGGTTTGTAGCGTAGTGCCTCAACCAACTACGCCACCGCGCGCCCCCCCTCACATCAGTACCTTGACTTTAACGCAAAGTACCCGTCGTTGTCTTCATAAAGAATGCCGCGTTAAACTCTCTCTCTAGCTCTGCGGCTTTTTAATCAGGAGGTACAAGTCCAAAACTCACGCAGTAGGTGGGCTAACTTTACTTAGGTTTTTTGTGATTTACCTTCCTTCCAGGCAAGTTCGCAAGGTCGCGAAAAGCGCCTATTTGCTTTATCGTGTCCTTACGTTTGTCTCTCCGTCTGTCCGCATGTATCAGAGCGTCTCCCACACGACGGATTTCCGTGAAATATGCCGGCGATATAAATGCGCCATAAAAGCATTCTTGTGCAATACTTAGGCCTAATATTTTTATATTGTTGACAAGAGATATGTAGCTCAAAATTATACACAACGCATTTTTAAGTTTCCATTGCGATAACTGTAACTGTTAGGCTAACGCGCTACAGTGTTATTATACCTACATAACCTCTCTTGTTCTCCTCGCAAATGTCATGATACTACCTTAAAATATACCACTTCAGTTTCCTTTCACATTCCAAAATTTTACACTACACCGTCTAGAATGCTGAAAAGATGTCGTTGAATAAAGCAAATTTATGCGTTCAAGACATACTGGTTGATAACAGGGACCATTTCACCTTTACATTTTTATGAACGTACGGAAACGTCGACACACAAAAACACCTTACACATAGCTGTAAAATGCGGTAGCTATTTTGGGCTATTCAAGTGCCCGAGTTTCGAATCACAAGTGACACTTTTGGACTATTCATAATGTTTTATTGTTATGTAATTGTTATTGTATTTAGCGATTCTTTCTAGTGTTGGGATTGTACTGTAGTGTCAATAGTAAGAAGATTAGTGAATAATGAATTGCAAAGAATAAGGATAGTGGTAATTTCATGATCCGTCTCCGGGTCGAATTTAGAGCCCTGGACCCGCCGAGTGGTAACTACGTAGCCTCAACGTTTCATTATTTTATTATTATTTCTAGATTCCTCAGACCATCCACACAGATGGTGAGATAGTACCCTTATACAGGACGAAAGCGTTGTCCTGTACATTTACCCATAAACAGCGATTTGTGTTCCGTTGCTTTGTCTCTATTTAGAATTAAGTGCCTGCCACGTGCTTGAAGTATTTTCATAACTTAATAAAGTGGCCTGAGTTTTCCAAGTTTCTTGTATGTAATTTATTGTTTTAAAGTTTTAGTGGTCTAAAGACTTACTGTATAGTAATTATGTTGTTATTACGGTCATTGTTATGTACACATCCGGTTATACATCTAATAGAACACAACGCAACTCTGCTCGAAATATCCAGTGCCTAGTGTGTGAGAAATCTATATTTGTTTATTCCGAGAATCGATCAAAACACACAAATTCTGAGGGCGAAATTCCATGTTATTTAACGTGAATCCTGGTGGCTATTGTTATTTTATAAGTGAATTAATTCGAGCTGTTATTCGGACAGTTCTAGAACTACAAACCTTGTAAGTTGTAAGCACTCTTGAAGAACTTGTGGTACGTCCCGTTCTTTGAATTTAAATTCGGTTCACAAAGGGGCCTTATTATTTATTTATAGGAACCGTCGCTTTTGCTCCGCTGTTGAAGTTAGGATTGCGGATCGCTTTACGTAATTCTTCAATTGTTATGTTAATGTGAGTCCGAAAGATAACAGAACTGCAAACGTTTTACGGCGACGTATGTGTGTTATCTGCTGTCCACCCCTCTCACAGCTCCTCCCCACACCATAATAAATTAGAAGGCGGTGGCGACATGTCATTTCAGGAATTGTTTTTCCTTTCAACTATGTTGTTTCCACAGCTGCCTACAACCGACAGCCATTCTAAACTTCAGTCAGATTACATCAGTTTCACTGGCCATTCAGCTACACACTACACTATTAAAATTTGGGCTCTTCACCAAATATTATTACGGCCTTCAAATGGAGGAAGAAAGGCGGATGCAACTTGTAACTTTAACACTAACTTTAAAAAAGGTAGAAAAAATCTGCAGAATATAATATTTCTGTCGCATTCGCTCTATTTTTTCCACAGACTTTAAATTCGCGGACATTTTCCGTAAAAACCCCAAATTTTAATACTCATTAAGAATTATCCGTATCTTAGCAACAAATTCACGGTCGATTATCATCTAGATGTCGTTAGATCTACAATCGATACCTCTTTAATGTCAATACTCGAAATTTACGATCTGTCGTGCTGGATGATCGTTTCTTAAGTTTCTCTTCAGCATCAGCTCGAACCTCACAAAAAACACGGCATCTCAATTATAAAAATTATGTCTTCGGCCTCACCGCCTGCTCCACAGAGTGTACCGACTGCCCGCTTACAAAGACCAGCCACAGCGACAGATGATGGACTACTTGTTTCTTTCTGTAAAGTATCTGTTTTTTTCCTGATTTTAACCAAAATCTAAGCCAGTGAATATCAGTGAAAATCTAAAATAAGAATTTTTTTGCAAATCCGTCCGGTGGGAGCTGCTCTGTTCCTTGCGGATAGTTGACGGAAGGACAGTCCTGACCAAGCTAACAGTCACTTTTCGCAATTGTTTTCCAAAAATACTTAAAAGTATCAGCGATATTTAATAAGCCATGTTCCCTAGGCCATAAAATTTTAATGAGTGGTTATTGCATTGTAGCTTGTTTATTTCACTACGGTAACATTATTTCCAAATCAATTCCCTAACACATTGATAAATACATCCCATCTTGGAATGAGATAAAAATTTCGTCGCGGTAAAAATCGGGCGGTTGCATTCGCAACCATTGTCGAACCGCCATTTCCACTTTCTCGTCACTGTGGAATCGGCGACCTCCAAAGTGTTGCCTTAGCGGTTCAAATAATCGATTTGTGGCGAGTTGTAATCCTTCAGTACGACAGTGCAACCACACACAGTGCACGTTGTCTCAGTCGGTTCGCTGGAAACTTTTCGACCTTCCATCTATTTGTTTTGGCTGGACATCAATTGCTGCACAGCGACCCGCTCGGCCATACTTGGTTCTGCGATAAAAAGACTCCGTGTATATTATGAAGAATTGCTTGTACATGGTCTGCCCATCCCACCTACTTTCATTATAAGTCCTTCATACAATTTCCTTATTGTGTGGGCCTAAGTGTCGTACCTGCTGGGTCTCACGTATCTCTTCAGCACACTGCTACTGACGTTGACCTGTTACATTGTTTCTTTCCTCTGTGCCGAATACGACGTTCTTATTCTTTACTATAATTTTCCTGAAATTTGAATTACGGCTCAGTGCATGAAAAGTCCTGCGAACCGCGTTCTGTGGTGAAAATTGTCATTGCTATTGAAACAGATATATTAAATGGAGCAATAAAAATGACAAATAACGTTTTATTAATGTTATGAAAAGAGAGGAAAACGTCCAATTTTATCTCGGTTTTAAGATATCTTACGACAGTTTGAAAGAAAAATGACAGCAATTGGGCACATCTGTAACATTTACTGAACGAAACCTCTTTTCCTGTACCCACTTTTGGGAGAGATATTGAAAGCTTACGAAGAACTTCGGACACTCTACTGTACCTGCGCTAAGCGTTTTAATACAGACAGATTGCCTGCTCCTGTACTGGTAGCAAGTATAGAGCACAGTGTGATAAAACAGGTATTGTAAAATTTCCATTTACAGCCATGTGTATACATTAAATGCTTGTAGCGATGTGACTTTGATAATGGAACAGAGTGACAGAGCATTTTTTTACTCAAAACTACTGTAATAACACCTGAGTTGCCACGCTTCGCGGAACATTCTGTACTATACTCGTCTCCTCCAGAGGAGCGTAGGGACAGAAAAAAATACACCACATCTCCCTTCTTGTACTTGTTGATTACAGTTTTATTTATATATGCTCAAGCGTAGTTCTATACTTTGAAGGCGCGTATTTTTTCCCCCCAATGGCTCGACAGCCCCTTGGGGGCCTAGGCCGCCTCATTTTTCGAGGCTTCACGATCACACATTTTGTAGACACACCACACTCGGTAGGACTCCTCTGGACGAGGGACCAGCACGTCGCAGAGGCCTCTACTTGACAACACACAACACTCACAAGAGACAGACATCCATGCCCTAGGTGGGATTCGAACCCACAATCCCAGTAAGCGAGCGGCCGCAGACCAACGCCTTAGACCGCACGGCCACTGGGATCGGCGTAATATTCTTTAATATGGGAAACTAAAGGAGGTTACGGTGAACTGGATATTATTAACAAGGAATTTGTATATAATTTGTTACAGCGAGCACTTAAAATAGTGAGAGAGATGCGGGAGGGTAACATTAAGACGGATTTTAGTTATAAGGATAGAAGGCGGATGGAACAAGCTCAGGATCAAATTGAACAGCGAGCTTTTACATTAGCGACGTAAAAACGTCGGATTAGTTATGTAGACAACGCGAAATGCAATGACTGAAGCGAAAAGTTCTTGTACCTTGAATCTGATTACTGCACAGCTCTTCTTCCTGTTAGTTAAAACACTTTGTGGGTTCATTACAAATCGATGTTCTTAGCTACGCTGCACGCAATGTGGTCGTAAACAGTGGCATCATTTTAAGTATGGTTACATTGCATTATCCCAGCACGTGGCCGTCTCAGCACAAGAGCATGAGTGACAATGCCAAGCTTATTTACCATGGCTGCAAAGCAGTCAGAGTCAGTTGCGTGCGTTCAGCCGTGCTGTGCCCATGATGCGATGTGCTGACTGTCGAAACAGTGACACTTTGCCACACACCGTGACGTCCACAAGAGAACGGATCGTGCGTGGTACCCGCTATGATGGAGGGCGCTCGTGTGGAACGCTCAAACACCCCATCCCCACAGTGAACCAGCTAGTCAGCTGAGTACTCCTCGTCGCACCCAACCCATTTTCAGGGTTCAAATGAATTAATGGTGTTTCATTGTCATCCGTTCGTGTAGGGATAGCGCGTCTCTTTCCGAATGTGGAACGAACCATGTATCGTGCAGCCACAGTTACGCGTGGAGAGATGGGCAGTTGGCGAGGTGTGCGACGCAAAGAGACTGTCATTGATCAAGTAATGTGCAGCGACCGGAATTCTTCCTCTACGTGGCAGTTCTATGACCTGAATGGGCACTTTTACAAGGATGTTCATATCAGTTTCCTGTGTGAAAAATATATAGAAAACTATCAATTTCAGAATCATTCAATAACGACATTCTGCTGTAAATAAAGTGTCATTCTGCATATTGCAGGGAATAAAGTTTGTCGCGAAGGTTGCGTAGTCCTGCGGGAACGAATAGTGAATTCTTGGGTAAGGTAGGAAATTAGAGGATGAAATTGTGAAAGATAAGTTAGAAAGACTCTGAAAAGAAGCGGTCGTGGTTATTGTAACATAGTATCCAAGTGTTTGTCCTGACTTGAGTGAGGAGCAGAACCAACATTTGCACGACGTGGTGTTCTGACAGCGGTGCCAATAATATTCAAGTCCACTGTTATGTGACGCCGTGTTGATTGGTGTAAAACAAATTGACACGGCGTCTTGTCTAGGAAGACTTACGTTCTGTCAGTTTTATCATTTTGGAGTGTGGGTGTTTCAGAATATGAAGGAGGAATGCTAACCTCTTCGACCGCAACGTTCGGTGGAAGGACGAAGATGAGTAGCAGGACGAGAACCAGGAGATGAATGCAATAAAATATTGGCTATGACTTGGTAATTTTTAATTTATGTCGTTTAGTGCCTGAATTGCTGGGAAGAGCCTCAGTAGGCATACACAAAACCGGTTCCCTAAGAATTCAATCTGAAAGAAATACATTCTCTGGCCTGTTGCGAGTTAATTCTGAAAGGAATTAATTTTCAGACATATTTGTACTACCTAGTATATGGATAGCGTAACAACCTATTGTTTGGGTAAAACAGAACAGTGCGGATCCGCAATAATGCCCTGAATTACGTCGTAACTTAAAATGCCCGTGTTAGATGTATAAGACACTCTCTATCAGTAGATGTATTCAACGGGTATAGAAATTATGGGTAAATTACAATTTAGATTTTGAAAGAAAATTCCAGAATGAAGCGTTATTTACGCTGTCCTAGTTGGATACTAATTTATGGATCAAATTATTTATTTGCCTTATTGAATTCCACAAATTTTTGCTCTAATAGTCAATTTAATATTACTCACACATAGATTCCTGGCTTTCTGAACTGATCTATTCCCTTCAGGGTTTCAGACTCTGCATGTCCCCTGTCATGTATAAAATAGTTATTTAACCAGTGGTTTTATATAGTCGTGAAAATCCATGTGAAATTTCATGAAACGTAACTGAAAGAAATATGTGCATGAACTTGAAGAATGAACTGGGCGGGACACACTTGTTTCCCGTGTACATGTGTGGGGCCTTGGGCTCGATTTGACCCATTAAATCCAGTCCACCTTTATACACCATATTTCACAAAGACTTCTTAACATCTACTCCCATCTTCCTTCAGGCCATTTCCCTTGATACTTCTCTAGAGCAATTTTGTAAGCACATCTCCATTCCAGCCTCTTTATTTAAGGTTCCGAACAATGTTAGGAGAGGAATGAGCGTCGTTCGTAGTGTAGCTGTCACATCTCTTAGGTACCTAATATTATGTTCAATGTTTTTGCTACCCAATTCACATAGAAGAGCTAATACATTGTCTCTAAGAGCCGACTAAGTGAATGGACGTAATTAAAAGGTAACTAACTGTATGACATCTCCTCAAAAGGGACATGCTATGTGTCGTGCTGTAACAAAATATGGGGGAGGAGTGTAAGGGTTCGATGCTGGTTACAAAAGCCGTTTCGCAGTGGCTGAGAGTGACTGACACGTTATTTGATTGCTTTGCGTGTTCAGGCTAATGTCACTTGTAAAATGCATAGACTTGAAACTCCCGTGCCCATGAAGCAGATAGTATCACCAAACATGTTGCCCGGCCCTGTAAAGCGTGGTTATACATCTTGTCAGAAGGGGTCATAAAAATTGCAACATTACATAGGCTTATGTACTTTTGAGACAGTTCGTTGCTTTCCCTCTGCACTCTGAATTTTAACTTTATAAAGTACACTTATGTTTTGGTGGGGTGGAATGGGAACGTCAGGTTCAAACCTTGTAAAGGACGAAATCATATTTTATGGGTGTGTCTTTAGGCGGGAGGAAGTGAAGGGAGTTGGGTGAGAAAACCAGAAAGAAGATGGCCGGGAGAAGAAGGGGAGAGACTATATGAGAGATATAAGCATAGATGGAGGGATAATATTAAGATGGATGTTAGGATATGGGTTTAGCCTGTGAGTTTGTGGTAGTGGATACATCTGAATAAAAATGGGCTATTGTGGCAGCCTCGTGCAGGGACTGTAGCGGAACTTCAGGTGTCATACAGTTGGGGAATTTCTTGACTTGATTTTCGATTGTCAGCTTCTGAAGGAAGACCTTCAGCCAAGACGAATGTTGATCGGTGTGATGTGTGTAAAGGGAAGGAAGTGAATACATGGAGGTGTGTTTTGATAAACTTCATATTGGGCATAAGTAGACACATTCTATAATTTTATATTATATATACCGTGCATTTCATCAATTAGTTAATAATTGTATACCAACGAATGCATTACACTGTTTTAGTGAGTCCAATCACTAAAACAGTGTGTGCATTCGTTGTATGCAATTACTAACTAACATTCTACAATGTTTTTATTTCACTTTGTTCACTTCTAGTAAAAAGCGTTTATGTGGCTTGAAGCGTCTTTCTTATAGGGGACGAGATAAGCAGTCATCATATATAAGTGTCAAGTTTTCGACGTCGTGACGTGATCCCCTGGGAAAATGTCTCGTGAAACCAGGTCGAACGCAGCAACCAAAAATGAGCTGCATGCAGTCCTTGTGTTATCTACCTATTTTACTTCTATTCCCAGTCACGGAGGAGACAGAATGCACGTTGTAATATAGTGAGCGTACCCAAGGCTCGAGACTTCGCCATTGAAGGTGTCCGTATGTTGCTAGGATACCATGTTTCTGGATCCAAAATGCGGAGGACAATATTGGATGTACCGGGGGGAGTGGGGTGATGGATAATGCATAATGAGGAGCTTCATAAGTTGACCCGTCACCAGATGTTAATACCATGATACACTTCAGGAGGATAAACTCGGCAGGGCAAGCAGCACGCTTGCGGAGTTACGAATTGAATTAGAATTGTAATCGAAAATTATGAAAGGAAGAATCTTAAAGTGAATATGATATGAGGTTTTTGATTGGATTCGGCTGACCGAAGATGAGATTCAGTGCCAGGTTTTTCGGAATATGGTAGTAAATTTTTAATCAACCTAAAGGTCGGAGGATGTTTAAGCAGGTTAACCACAATTATTTCTGCAATAAAGGCTCTGCGCCATGGAGGTATAGCAGTTAGCTAGTTAACTGAGCTGTTTGTGGCAACCATTCTCGGTTACGATGTGGTAAGACATCAATCCTTCAATCGATCAGTCAGCAGATCTGACCTACTTGGCAAATCCACCCACGTCAAAACAGTTCTGTTAAGTGTACAGGGATAAGGCGTAGTACTAACAACGGCAGGCGTCGTACGTAGACAATTGTTATGTTCAATAGCAACGCCGTTTAAATTGCATTAGTTGCATGGTGCCATTTGAAATGGGAAGGTGATTGCGAACAGTGAGTGGGCCTTGCTTTAACGGCGGGAATTGCGGCGTGTTCTGAGGTACTGTCTTGGCACACTTTGGAGGAAAACAGAGCTGGGCGTTACCATATATATATATATATATATATATTATATATATATATATATTATTTATATTTTCAGGTTAGCTGCTAACAAAATGGAGAGTCCAACCGGACACACCCTGAATCAAGATGTGGGGCCTTACTATTACACAATTCAACAGGGTTCTCACGATTCTGGTAACCCAGACGACATGGTTACTTCGCAAATAAGATTGTGTAGTATTAAGTCCTGCCACAACAGCCTACTCTATTCCCGGTCAGGATGGCTGGTAACGCTTTCCAGAATCGAAAGTTGTAGGCCTGCATCTGGATTGTTATTCTAGGGCAGTGTTTTTCAAGCCTTCTGTTTCCACAGACACCTAATTACAGATTGTCGTTAATTCTGTGGACCCCTCCACAAAAGTGTCTCAGCTCGTGGAACCGTCAGGCACAACCCACGATAAAAATTCAGGATGGAATGTTTAAGATTAAGAAATATACTTAGGCCGATATGGTAAGAACCTTTGTTATGTCAGCGTAAAAGTATATTACAAAAAATAAGCAAAATAAAACTAAGATTCGGGAGAAAAAGATGGGGCGTCGAAACATTATGTCAGCAGAATCCTCTCAACCCGCGGATCACTCAGGGACCTGAAGATCCGTGGTTGAGAAACACCGGTCAATAGCGTCGAAAGTACGTCAATATCCTCTTTGTCGAGACCGGATAAGGCGGTAACACATCCGACATTCGAGCCTTGTACCTCCAGAATACACTCTCGCCTTAACATTACACCGAACTGCTCGGTTGGCGGAGTAACCGGACTTGATTCGGGATTCCCCTAAATCAGACTCGAAAATGATGACAAGCAGTGGCCGTACGTGGATTTAATTACAGACCTCAAGGCCCTTCTATACGTCCCGAGGAGGTAACGAGAGTGGCACCACAAGACAGGTTGAGTAATCGGAGATGACAAAACCAGCTTTGTAGGGGTGCAGCGGGTAAGTCAGTTGACAGAATATTAAGTAGCATTCGCGAACTAATAATCACACAGGAGGTCTGAGACACAATTACTGCAGATTCCTTTTGACGCGTGTTTTGTGTTTCGTTCATGTTATGCTCTCCGTCCCTAGGCTAATGGCAACTAGAATAATGGGTTTCGAAATAGCCTCTTTGCTTTCGCGAAATTATTAGGTCCTTGTGCTTACAACAGAGGTGTATAATCTGTACGTAGTCCTTCGTCGTGTTTGTTATTCTACCCGCATTCACCACAACTTAAAGTCTACAGATGAAACTGAATGTTTAATATATTATAGATGATTAAATCGTTTTTATGGAGAAAAGGAATGTTTTTGTTGCAAGATACGAAATTCTGAGAGCGATGGTGATTGTCATTTACGTTGTCTGGGCTGTCACGTCATGTCGATTGATAAAGAGCGAACGACTTGAACTTATTCTTATTTGCGTTTGCAGAACTGCAAAAGCGACTATTAGCTTCCCTACGTCTGTCTGTCCGTATGGAACAACTCGGTTCCCACTGAACGGATCTTCATGAAATTTATATTTTAGGATTTTTCGAGAATCTGTCGAGAAAACTGAAGTTTCATTAAAATCTGACAAGCATTACGGGTACTTTACACGAGCACCTATGTACATTTGTGATAATATCTAGCTGAATTCTCCGTAGAATGAGAAATTTTTACAGACAAAAATTGTAGAGAAACTCAACAACACACGTTTTATGTGCAATACTTTTTTCTCCGAAAATCGTGCCGTTTATGAGATAATGTGGAAAAATATGGTCAAGCCGGACAGGCCACATACTACAATATAATACGAGGCACAAAAATGCGATTTGCATGCCGGTTAACTAAGGCAAGAATACAGACACACACTTGTAATATTTAATACTTAACTGCATTTCCACGGAAATAAATGTTACTCGAACGCGTCTCAATGTTAGGTTATACATACATTGCCTATATTGTTTATTGTGGCGACGATTGACACCGCAGATAAGAGGCCACTATTCAAGTGGATGGTGGGGATATAATGGATTTGTGAAAAACGTTTTTCGTTTGCTACGCATTTCAACATCACGCAGCATACAGTTCTTTGTAACACAACATAATTAAAAGTTTAATTATGAACACCACGTATAGTTACTTCTCTCATCCATGAAATCATTTAAATTACAACATAAGTAAAATAAATTTTTTCTGGTTATTATGTTTATATGTGGGTTAGAATATTTACTTCTACGTAATTTGATATTTTAACTTACGTAAAATGTTTTCTACGATTTAGTTTCATTATAATATTACTTGTCTTCTTATATGTTTCTTTTTGTAAATATACATACTGGTAATGTTTTTCTTGGTTGTATATTGTTTAGTTTTTTCCAGAATTTTTACTTTGCTTTTTCTTGTGATGTTATATGTTTGCTTGCTACGATTTCTTTTTCTATTTATTCCATCTAGCTATCTTGAAAGAACTTTTTAAGTTAACGGCATGCATATTTAGTAGAATCTTAAAATCTAAGTGTGGTTCCGGGTCTGTTACATATGTGCAGATTAGTGGATGGGTTGTGTATGGAATCGATAGCTAGAAATGAGATTAGTCAGCCCTCCCGTTGAATGTTCTGCTGGTATTGCACTACGCTGTAAATACTGACACCACATTATTTCCTTTTTAAACACCCGTTATTTTTATCGGCACACAATTCTGTTCGTAACAGAATTGTATGTGTTAATTCATATAGTGTTTGTATGTGCAATTAGAGTATCATAATCACAAAGCTACCGGTTTTCATTGATGTATTTAATAAACAAACTTACTGGGCATGTATTTGATTAGTAACGATTCAACAGACTGGTCGAAAGGGAAATAAAACGAGTTTATTTTTTCCTTGAAACACAAGTCACAAAAACCCTCACCTACATAACACTAGAGAAGTACACATATTATTGAATTTAACACATTTTATGTAGGCTACTCAATTTTGTACAGAGTGGGAATATTTACGTACGTACTGAACATCACAGTTGTGTGGTTAGCAATCCTGCCTCGCAATAAAGTATGCAGGTTTCGAATTTCGGCTCCAAAACCAACCCTATAGACTAAAAATTTTCGTAGTATTCCACAGCGACCACTGGCGTCCTCGTACTACTGTCAAGAAAGCAATGAAACGTTTGTTCCTGTAACAGATGAAGCATTTTACTAACTGGGCGTCTGTCATCTGTTCAAGTAGTTTGGAGTTTTTTTCTAGTGCCGTAAGCCGAATTCAGGTAAAATGGACGCATTAAAATTGGCCAGGATTACGTCCTACGTACTGTTCGTAGTCATCTTCTCATCTATTTCGGCGTGCGAAGTTATGAAATTGAAACACCTTCGAGTCGGAATGAGTACAGGCTACTGAGAAGTGCAGCACAATTTATTATTATTGAAGTTTGCAGTATTGGAATAGTTTCAATTTGGTAGGTATTAGGAATTGCAACTGGTTTACCTTCTTAAGTGCTGCAAATTTGTATGTAACATTTATGTCAGAATTAAACATTTCTTTTCCTTAATCTCCGTCTTTACATATACGTTCGCTATGGCTCAAAAGATAAGCTGTAATTGATGGGTGTTCCCTGCGTACAGTTGGAAGAGAAAACAGCAACATTGATGACAGTAATAACACAGGGAATCCCTCACTGGGATTTTCTGCATTGAAACTCTTTGAACTAACTTCACGCACGCGAAGATGGTGGCACTGCCTCCACTTCATCCACTTATTTTTTTTATGAACTGCTCTTGATAACCATCGCTACCCAGCATTTTGCTTGCTTACTGTAGGTCTGAAATATCGCTATGGTGCTTTTTAATCGTGGTGAATTATGAGACATGAAGCCACAGAGAAAGAGAGAGAGGAGGGTGAAAGAAGGAGCGACATGGAATATATGGAGACAGCAAAGAGATGATGATAAGCCTTGATGATTATAACTAAGCTTGGTAGAGGGTGCCTTCCGCTTCGTTTTGGCAGATCACGTGCCTGTTGGTTGTGACGTCACAATAACGTTGCATGGGATTGTAATTGGAAGCGGTCTACAACTATATAGACATACAGTATTAGCTAACTCAGCGGTACAAGGTGTGCTTGAAAAGTTAATAGTTATTCGTCCGGTACGGGAATTTACTGATTTTGTGGAAGCCGAAATTTTGTTACTGCATTCTTGGAAGCCTACAACTGGATATTATTCTAAGGTTCTTGAGCTGGTAAAGGTATTTGTAGTTTATTTCTCTAAAAACCATTTAAATATTATTTTCTGCTGATTTTCTCTTAAGTTTTCCGCCAAAAAAGATGTATGTATTATAGTATAAACGTGATGCGTGTCCTACCTCGTCTTACACAGTTTGGTTTAATGACACTAATAGCACAAGATGACGAATACGGAGCATGCAGTTCGCTGTTGTGTGATTTCCAGTCGGTTCCCTGTAACTTTGCCTCGTAAGTCCACATACTCCCTAAGCACTGTGTTGTCACACTCTCTCTCTCTCTCTGCGCTCACCATTGTAGCCTAATTTAATGACACTAATAGCACAAGATGACGAATACGGAGCATGCAGTTCGCTATTGTGTGATTTCCGTCAGTTCCCTGTAACTTGAAGATTGATGGAGGATGTACTGAAACATTGATATTTACCTGCATACATGGCATCGCAGGCTGTAAAGCTATACAACTCGAGAAAATGGTGTTCAGGAACGTGTTATGATCTAAGAGGGTAAAATAGGTCAGGACTGGGCAAATGAGACAGTATTACTTAACAAGGACTTTGAAATTATTGCAGGTTACTCAGTGCAGGATAGAATAGTCAAGCACAGGAGGTTAGAATGGTCTGGACACGTGACTTGAGTGGAGGAATCGAAGAATCGTAAGATGCGAAGGAGCTAGGAAAGCTGCTTGGAGGCCGAGTAAGATGCGATGATACCTTTGCGACAGATGTTTAAGTAGTTTGTGAGTATCAGACGTGCATGAAGTTGGCCCAGGGTCGTGTCTGATGACAGGGTTTGATGTTAGAAGTGTTGAACCGGTTTTGGTTGCAGCTAATAATCAGAATTTTCTGAGGGAATTATTATAAAAATATTACTCAACACCTGTAATTATTGTCACCATATATACGTACTTACATTTACACTTATGTAATATAAACCACACTTTAAATTATTATTTTTCGTTATTATGTCTGTTGTCGACCTCGGTGGACTAGTGGTTAGCGTTCGCGGGTTCGATCCCGACCGAGGTCGATGGATTTTTAAGGGTGATAAAAATCCGGAGCGCCACTTCCTTCGGAGGGGAAGTAAAGCCGTCGGTCCCATGTCGTAGATTTACGGCATGTAAAAGAACCTTACGGGTATGAATAGAACTAGTAATGCTCGTAAGCAAAATTCAGCGGCCATTTCTCACCCAAGTCTCCTGACTGACTGTCAGATGGCTCTGGCAGTCACATCAGGATTGAGTCGAAAAGCGCGGCCAGTGGGCTGGTCACTCACTGCCACAAATGCACAAGACCAAGTAACCTCGGAAAGAGGAGGCCCAAGTTCATATAGGGCTGTCGAGCCATGGTTATTTATATATTATTATTATTATTATTATTATTATGTCTTATGTTTTTATTGAAAATTTAAGTATGTTTTATGCTTGAATACTGAAACTCACTTGTTGCTTTATTTTCTCGTTTACGCCATTTATTTTCACTAGTCGCCAAAATAACTTGCTCGTGTTCTGTTCTTTATGTATATTAGCCCCAGTTTGCAAACGCGCCTTATGAAAGCGCATGCTTTTATTCAATAAACCGCAAACAGATCCATAATATAGCTTGTCCAGTTCTGCCATGTCCCTTGTGTGACTCGTTTCACTGAACAATGAGGGTAGCAGCAGTAGCTACGTTCATGATATTCGTCGCACAGCCAGTACTTCAGGAACATTGCGATTTGTTCATAATGGCGCAGAATGTGTGACTTCATGAATTTTAATTGTTCAGTGAACATTAGTGAAGCTTGACAGAATCATCGAATTGTCAGCAGCAAAATGGCTCAATACATTTTATATGTTGTATGTACCGTGCATTTTTCATGTGTTTTAAGTTAAAACAAACTACTGCACAAGATTATTAACACAGTAAGATGTATTTATACCCTTACATCTTACTGTGTTAATAACATTGTGCATTAGTTGGTTTTAACTTAAAGTCTCAACACATATTTGTAATTACAGCATGATCTTTTGGCAACCGTTCTTTATATTATTTAGCGTTTTCTCATTTGGAATATTCAATTATTTTGACTTTATTTATCGCCTGTTTCAAATACAATTTAAAACCAAAATTTTGGGGACAGGAGCGGCCCCCCGTCCTTAGAAAAGAGACAAGGTGAACACCTACTCATTTGGGCCCGATTGGAAAAGCTATTTCAAACTTGTGGTCCTAACGTAAGTACATTAAGATGAGTCCCACTGTCTCAGTCATATTGTACCTTCCTGTGGATTGGACCATCGTAGTTCCTTTTTCGCGAGGCAGGACGTATTCCTTTAGCTACCAAAATGTCCAGACAGGATATTTATCACCTAAAACTGAGGCCGGTTCCTCTTACCTAGCAATAAAGCGCCCGGATGCTAAAGATGAACAGCATCGAGGCTAACTACTTCTTTATGGTTTCTTGCTTAGGCACCATAGACACTACCTTAAATGAGACTGAAAATGGGAGTGTATGACGTATGGGTTGTAATTTTTAAAGAAGCAGTGATTGCATGTTTAAAAGTACTGTCCCAGAATTCGCCAAGAGGGTGTAGGCGAAAAGAAAGAAAACATCACTTGGGATAACAGATAACCTTGCCGGGCTTCAACATGTATACCTTTGGAATACACAAAACCTGAGCATTATAGATGCACGAACTTTCACAGTTTGTTTTCCGTTTTGAGAGTTTAGAGTTCTTAAGACAGCATCTACTTATACTCTGATTGTCTGCAGTTATAACTGGAACTTACTGTCAGCTCTGTGTTCTATGAGCCTGAAAAAAGGACCTCGAGCGCCCTGTTGTAATTCAGTGACTTGGCTCAAATTGATCTCAGCTCTTCATTAAACATTGTTTTGGTACCGGTGCCTAATATGAATGGAACTTCACTTTTCAATGCGTCTTCGTGGCATGGCCTTCATGTTCCGTGGAAGTTATGTCTTACCTCTCTTATAGTTTCTTCTTCGAAAACATATTAGCCACCTGCATTTATGTGTTTGTACCCTAATTAAAATTCACATATTTGTACCATGGGCGCTAACTTCGAAATTTTCATTCATCTTTAAAGGAGCACCGTGACACTGAGGACAGTCCCTGCTAATACTTTGTGTCTCCTGTCACGAACGTGCTTCTCTTCCGCGTTTCGAGTGGAAACAACGTTGGAACCACTCAGAGTGGCCTGTTGGAATTCCGAGTTGTTTCATTGAGGCCTTGGATATACTAGTAAATGTTCGGACTTTACATTTCACTCCATTTTAGTGTTACGATAGTCATAGACAAATATAATACATTTCTCTTGGAATATTAATGTAATTAATAAATAGGTACCCGTAAAGAGATGAAAGTTATCAATATTTGAATAACGTTTGTCATATTTAACACTGGGCTGTATAGTAGCATAATTAACTTTTGTTACTCAGACGTCCGTGTTCCTTATTGCTGTTTACATACTTCAGACGGCACGGAGAGTCTTGCAGATACTGTCACGTGGTGTTTTTGAATTCATACTAGTTGCACACCTTCATATAACATTTTGATATTCCTTCTCATTTGGAGTCAGACTTTTTTGTTGTTGTTTTGGAGCATGTTCTGTGGTAATTGTAATACCTCACGTTTGATCTTTCAGGACCCTAGTAGGGTGTACACTGACGGCGAGTAATGTAAGTACTTTTCACCCAAACCTCGCATACGTTTTGTTCTATTACCGTACTTACTTTCTAGTAACAGCACGCAAAGGAGCCAGATCCCGCCATGAGAAACACTCCCATCGGCACAAAATCTTTCCACTGAGACGCGACCCAATGCTCTGTTTCTCGGTCTTAGAAGTGATCACTTTTCAATATGCTTCATTACGAAAAGGGTATTTACTTGCCTTGCTCCCCATGCTTGCTCAATGCCCAGTCCATCCTAACCTTCTAGGTTTTACTGTCCAAACAATACTAGATAACCTGTATAAACCACGGAGGTCCTGGTTAAGTAATGTCGTAAATAGACCTGTTGGTATATTGTTGCTACTTAATATTGCAGCCCTCCTGTGTTTTACCTGCACTTGTGCGTGATACTGCTCTGCCTTATAGGGCCGTGATAGTAACAAAAGTCCTGTGTGTTGCCTGGAGATTGCTTGTGTAAGAAAAGTCGGTGTTATTTTTATGCGGAGTAATTTTGCAGGCCTGAGGGTTGTATGTTACGTTATATAAGAAGGAGTGGTTTAGTTCAATAAATCACAGGCTGGTACTAAATACAAGGTGCGCACTTTGTTTTGGGTGGGCGCCTCGATTGTTCGTTAGCTGTGAAGGATGCACCATACAAGTCGACGTGCTGTACTCCATAACCTATCCTGTTTGAGGAGGAGAGAGAATATACTCCACCTTCAAGTACTTCAAACTTTTCCGATAAACTTTTCCTTATTACGGCGAAAACATGTATGTTATATTTGAAAAAAATAGGTAAATTTGAGGGAGGAAATGATATAAATTTTGCTACAGCGAAAGTAGTGTTTTCGTTAGTAGAATTTCACCACCGCGACTCGCACATTACGTCTATTCGTGTATGTAAAGCTGAACTAAACTCGTAACTTCGTAAGGATTTGTGTTTAACTCGGCGAAATTTGTGAATTGTTACGTTGTTACAAACTGCAAACCCTTTTAATATTTTCTGAAATAAATGTGTTCTCTGTTCACGAGATACAGTGTTTGAATTTAGACAGGAGTTAAGTTTATCCTAATTCTAGTTCATAGTCAAGAAAAATGTACAGAATTTTACTGTATGAATTTATCGAAAATTTGCTCCTTCAGATATATTGAAGAAGGCAGGACGCAGAAGCGACAATGGAACTTTAAGTCGATAATGAGGATTGAGGGTGGTAGCAAATGATTATGTTTCGTATACAGTGGTAGCCGGCGTTGGGTCTTCGACTTTCATTACCGGCGGTTTAGTCACTGCGTCACCAATATCTAGTGTTATCGCATTGCTAAGGAAATTTTACAACCTGCTGTGCTGATACAAAATATTCATCCCTGGGGTATTGTTATAATAAGCAACGCCTGTACGGTTTGCCCAGACTTCCCCCAGTCACGCACATGCACGCACGCCTTAGGGTGTATTGGTATGGATGTATTTGATTTTAAGCCCTTCTATCCCTAACCATCGGATTTCCATCCCCCATAAAGTATGTGACTTACCGCTTTCCCATCCAAGCATTCTCTCTTACCCCCAGGCTTACCCGCTCTCTCCGCCTCTTCCTGTATCCTGCAACTGATATTCATCCGACAGCCAATAATTTTCAGCTCTCTGTAAACATAACCTCTCTCAAACTCCCCCAAACTCTACACCTCGCAATAAATAAACTTTAGTCACTTAATAAACAATATCGGATTTATTACGCATTTTGTTTTACAAAGGGCAACACACAAATAGGTCTAAATAATGAGGTAAAGTGCAATTCCGTCGGTCTTTTATGCATATTTATGCCTGATCCACCCTAAAGATAGAGTCACGTTTCAGCCAGGAGCCGGTCTAATATTCTTCACTGTCTGAAGAGGAGCGTGCACGTAGCGCACACGAACGCGATGTTGACCCTGTGAGGCGCCGTAATACCAGTAACTTTGTTGTTAGGTTTGAGGTTCTCACAACGGCCCTGATTAAGTTTGAAGTCAAAGATACAGGTCTCCTGTGATATTACGCCGTATCGATTGGTAAATACCGGCCCTTCGAAGGCACTATGCTCCTTCGAAAGGCCGGTAACTATTTACCAGTCGACACGGCGTAACATCCCAGAACACTTGAGTCTTTCCAAACACGTCTGTGAGAACCCCAGACCTTCCAAAGTGCAAGTTTTCTGGGATATGAGGCCGTGTCGATTGAGGAAAAGTTAATTGAAATTTCGGAAGTGCGTAGAACCTGAAGATTGGGACAGAAAGCTCTTCCAAAACATCTGTAAGTTCCTACCTGTGGAGATGGTGTCATCATGGAAGACTTGAATCTTCAACTGTTTTGCGAGATTTGAGGTTCTCCCAGTCTTGTTTTTGAGGCTTCAGGTTTTCTGGGATACAACGATGTGTCATTGGGTGAGTTTCTCGTGACCTTTCGACGGAACGTCGTGCGTTCATCTTCAAGGGCCAAGTAGACCCAGAACACGGGAAAAATAAAAGAGATTTACAGCTGCGGTTTAACCTGTTAGTGTCTTACGGCCAGGCGCTAAACAATTAACGCCACACATGTACATCTCCTACATTTAACCAATGTTGGCTATTCTTCTTGGACTGCTTGACTTTTGAAGATGTAGGCACTATTTTTCGTCGAAACGTCGGGAACCAGTCACCCAAAGTTACAGCGTCGCATCCTAGAAAACTTGAATCCTTCAATTTCTTTTTGACCGAAATGTTCTACCACTGAGTCAATGATGTGGATTTTTCTGTCTCATGCAAGGTGGTACGTACGTAGTAGACAGGCATCTACCTGCAGAGCACATACAGTAAGAACGTGCATATAATTCCTGCTTCAATCGAGATGTGAACTTGCTACACTATTCGTTCTAGTCGCCTGAGATTGGAGTCATAATAAGTGGTCACTTTAGTTTTGTGCCTTGTGTTAGAAATATACAGATTTTATGTGTTTTTAACTAAGAAGGAGAAAGTGATGAAAGACTGGAAAGATTGTATTCTGGGGAGCTTCAGAATCTTTACCATTTACACTGATTATTAGGTACTTTAAATTAAAGAGGGATTAAGCTGGGTAAGACATGTAGTAGCTTTTGGAGGAAAGAAGGAAAGAACACAGCATGTATGGGGCCTGTTTGAACACCTTCTAGAAAGTGACTGGGAAACTATGCGTTGATGTAAGAATAGGATTGTCAGTGCGTGAATTTGAGTTAGGCTGTAAACATATGTATGCATGTATATATAATGAAGTCATTGTGAGCACACTAATGGATCGCTCGGTTTTATTAAGTCAGGTAACTTATTTCCCTTCTGACTGCCTACTAAGTGCCCAACAGAGGCCCTGCGCCAAGCTTGTAATTTGTACGACTGAATGGACTATTATGTTGTCCTGTTATAAATAAGATACTTTGTTGTTTCCATGGCGCGACAGCCCCTAGTGAGCCAGGGCCTCCTCATTATCGAGGCTTCACGATCACACGCAGACACACCACACTCGGTAGGTCTCCTCTGGAAGAGTGATTAGCCCGACGCAGAAACTTCTACCTGATAACACTGATAACACTGACAAGAGACAAGACATCCATGCCCTCGGTGGGATTCGAACCCGCAATCCCAGCTAGCGAACGGCCGCAGACCCATGCCTTAGATCGGCATAAATAAGAGAGTAGGCAATGTAAAACCTGCCACGGATCGTGATAATTAAATTATCAGTACTCATACTTGTTATTACAATTGCACTGGGTTCAAAACTTGGCCGAAGCACTGACAAACTTGATTAAGGTTTTGTATTTTTTTTTCAGAATTCCTGTGGGTTGATTTTGCGATAGTGTATATGTATGTGTGTGAGAGTTCATAGCGTTTTTTATTCACGCTGTGGATTGAGGATATGTCTCTGTGGAACTTAAGCCCTTATCGGGCCCTTTGTCCATCCTTTGTGATAGATGAATGGATGTGGAGCATTAGTGGAATGATAATTGACAGGGGAAACACAGAAGTACTCGTAAAAAAATCTGTCCCGTTGCCTCTTTTTCTACCAAAAATCCCAAGCGGATTTCCTAGCACTGAACCCAGCAGTAAAACGCAGGCAGCCGTCGCCAGAACTACGGAATGGCACCCCAGCGGCTTAGTTTTCATATACATTTATCATTTACGTACATTCAACGTTTCAGTTCGTGCCCTGCGGTGGTTACATAAACCAGCAAGTAAACAGATATAAAGCCAAAGCATACGATGTCATGGCGCTAAAGCAATGTTTCTTGTGTGGACTGACGACTGTTACGACATGCACATATTTTACTTGGACAGCACAAACCACTGCTGTGTTTAGTTCATGTTTCGTAGTGCGTTAGGAGTTGCTTGTCACATACACGGCCCCTGCTGACGTCGGCGCATGTCACGGGTAATGTGTCCTATATTCTGCGGCAACCAGCTTGCAGCCCGTTCAATGCGCCTCATGACTCACGGTGCATGGTTGTCTTTAATCGAGCACAAAGTGTGTGTATTGCTTGCAGCATGTTTACATACTGTCACAACTGCATTATTTTGGAAGTCTGTGCTTCTAAGTAAGCAATTAAGAATATTACGTAATGAAAGGTCCGAAATTTTTACTGTTCACTTCGTTTTTTCGGGCTATTCAATAATGCAGGATTAGATGGGCTATACGTGAAACACCCATGTTGAAAATATATAAATAAATAAATAACATTTGCCTGGAAACCTCAATAGGAGAGAAGATTTGGGAGACGTTTGCCAAGAAGAAAGGATCCTCTAAAAATTAATGTTTGTGGAGCATCTCGAATGTGTGGAATGGATACAATAGGCTCAGGATGGGGTTGAAATGTGGGATATTATGAACATGTAAATGATACTTTTATTACATGAAGACAGGCAGTTGTTGGCCAGTTGGAACTTGTCAAGAATGGCCTTGTACTATGTAATAAATTTTTATCCAGACGTAGAAACTGGCAGCTCCGGCTTCGACGGTTCTGAGCAGTATTATAATGTAAGAATTGTTAGGAGGAGCGCTGTTCATTGGTTATCACCTTCTGAGTGGTTATCAGTCGTACTTCGATTCAGGTGGTTTGATTCTCGGTTAGAAGGCCGTTATCCTGCCGAATTTCATCTTGTTGTTGCTCAGTCTCCCAGGCACATTACTTAAAGTGGGCCACGACCGATTTATTCCTTATTATTACTTCGTTATTTACAGTCCTTACTCGCTATATAAATTGTGTTCTTGAAAACATGTGTAATAAGTTAACATATATTCTTTTTAGTAATTTAAAAGAGTAACTCGTTCCAGGTAACCTATAAATTTATGAAACGTTGTCTGCTGCAGACACGTGTAGTTCCTTGTGTCTCTTAAGCAAAAAAACAAAATATTCAGCAAAACTAGAAGGCAATAATATGCTGCATCAAAGTTTTATTGTTTTATCATTTTCCAACGTAATTTGCTATCATAATTTTTAAAATTGTATTTAAATTTGTACATGTTAATTCTTGAATATACGAATTTTTATGTACGGTAGTATACATATTTTAGCCTGACCCCAGACACTGATAATTTGATTTTACGTTAATGGATTCAAGCGCGTATAATTGAACGCTTTTTCTTCTGGTTTATCTGTTTGTGAATCACTCATGTGTAATTTTGTCCCAGTTGTGCAAAATACGTGTCAAATCGGGACGCTTGTGGCAACAGCTGTGAATATAATGACAGCTGTTTGCACACACCGGGTGACGAACTTATGTGTCCGCGACAGAATGTCAGCAAACATTTACACTGCTCTCCCCTTAGTGCTGATGAGTTTCCGTGTGTATTGTCGAGTTCTGTGGTGTCTGTGTGTTCCTGTCCAGGAATTATTGTCCTATCCACTGAAAGAAGGAGATAATACAACGTCTTCCAATGTGACATTTCTACTGTTTCAGCTATACCTTAAATAATTGTGACGTTACTGTGGCACTGGACTTATCTGTCGCAGGATGGAGACCAGTACTGGACTCTTTTGAACACGGCGTTTGTTAAGGAGCTGGGGAGCTTGGTGACTTGCTAAGATACTATTAGCTTTTTAGACTTTCTGCTTTGTGGAGTGATATTTAGTTATTTCCATGGAAAGGGTATATGATTTGACTGGTTTATTAGAGGTCATATAATGGATTAAACGACACCGCTTCTCAGGCACTGTCAATCATTGGAACCACGAAAATCCAAAAACTTAAAAAAATTAGAGTAAAATTTATTTTTCTTTTCAGCATCGAGAGATTCTTCGCCCCAGCTTCTAAGGAGAAAATATTCATACTGGACTCAGTGTATTACTGTGCCTTCGTTTCATTCACATCGTGCTCGGAGAGAGCACCCTCTTTCTTTCTGTCTGTCTGTCTCTGTCTCTGCATGTGTGACCGCTAACGAGTTCCAAGTCGAGAAAGGATGGAAGAATTTTGATGAAATTTTGTATAAACCTAATACAATTTTGGCCATCCCTATCTTGTAATTTATAATATTTACGGACTATAACAACAACATGATGGAATCGTGAACTTGTGAAATGGAGTGACATTAACGTCACCTCGTAACCGAACTATTTGTAAAAGCGGTTTTTATCACGCTGTTGAAAGTGCTAGGGTGCAGAAAGCACGCGTGGAGAACGTAATCCCCTATGTGAAGCACATTGTACATCTTATTATTATAATGCAGTATGGGAATGGAAAGTTTTGCAACATTACGACTTTATTTCTGGTTCTACTAATAATATTGAAAAACGGATGAATTTCATTACATTAATATATATATATATATATATTAGTAGAGTGGAAGACATTCCACCGAGAATGCATGAGCTGTAAACGAGCATAACTAATTCAATTTTATGAATTATAACCCTACAAGCTACTCCTGATTGTAACTACTAGACATATCGGATTATCTGTTCAAATGAAGAAAAGCGGCGTCACAGATCTTTCCATCATTTTAAAAAAATTCTCTTCGAGAGTAAAATATCGTGATTGAAGTTGAAAGTAGCAAGACAAAATAGCGTGAGAAGTACAGAGGAAGGCACAGACAAAGAAAATAAAGAAAAGTGAACTAACGGAAGAAGAGTATTTTTGAATGGAATGCTTCAAGCTTTCATAATATTCCATCGCATCTTTTAGAGATTAAATCTTTTTACGTGAACATACAATTGGTGAAAAAAAAAATGGTTCACGCCAGCCGTAATGTGGAAAATCGCTCTGGAAGTATTATCACCTCCAGTGGTTTTTTTTACGAGTTTTGAAGTATATAACTGAGTTCCCAAATAGGTCAATAAATTATGTTCTGTGTTAATTACTAAATTATGCTAAGTACTTTTTTCTCTAAAACGTGTGGTTTTATAACATTATTTATTCTTGAAAGAAATATTCAACTAGAAATAGCAATGCAACAGTGCTGCGAATGGAACATCAACCTCTTGGTTAAATTGACAAAAGTTATGCTGTAGCTTACAATTTCCACCTACAGGAGCGCTGTGACATTCCTAACATTCACAATGAAAGCTGTTACGAGTAAATTGTCGTTTCCGAAAATAGGCTATCAACATTTATGTGGTGTGGTCCAAATGCTTAGTCGTAGACGCTAGGTGTTTGGTACAGGAAGTGTCAATCAGTGTCAGGAACTGTGCAGTACAAGATACACTGCAACCCTTTAAGTTTGCCCTGCTCATATTTGGCGCCATACAGACCGACTTTATGTGCGTTAGTTGACTCAACTTCTACTCATTCATTTACACCGGCATCGTCTGAAACCTTAGGTAGCCCCTCTAAGAAAATACTTATGACCTCTTGTGCCTCAACAAGTCCATTGCACGTGTTTGGGATAAAAGAGCTCACTCACTGAACAAGTCCGTACTGGAGTGCGTATGTCTTATTTGCGCCTTGGAATTCTAAAAATTTTAGACATTCTGAATATCTTCTTTGAAGACGTTATTACTATATCGTACAATATCATTTAACATGGTAACTTTCGTTACTATAGTTACTTGATTTCGGAAGTGGAGGTAGTTTCGCTTCCACCTCAGAAGTTTGTGCGCCTGCTACCTTGTTATAAAAAAGTGCAGGAAACTGAAGTATTCCGGCTTTGGAGTGGGTTCCAGTGACGTAAGGCAACGTACGTATAAAATTTAATGAAAATCCGCCTGGCTGTTCTCGAGTTCGAATATGAGGACGGATAGACAGGCAGACAGACAGGCAGACAGACAGAATAATCTCCACTGTATGAATAATATTTAGCACATTGTACAAATATAACTGTAATAAGGATTGACGGACAGCAGGCAGTCGAGCCTCTTCGAAACTCGGGGTTAGGCGGAATGCTGAAAGCTTTTTGCTGTAAAAAGAGAAGTTGCAAGGTGTTGCACAGGATCTAGGATCTGGATGATCTGGTGATAGGAGAGTGGAGAAAATTGCGCATGAAGAGCCTCTGGGAGGAGCGGGTCATGTAGCATGAATTGGGAGAGATGAGAAATATATATGCAAATGATGTCCGAAAACATAATGAGGCCATTTGGAAGACCTAGGTATGGTTGTGAAGGCAGTATTAAAGGACGTCTTCATTATGGTGAAAGAAAATTAATTGGATTCATCTGGGTAATTATAGGGACCAACGTTTAACTCTTGTGAACCCCACAATAACTTGTCATGTTCCAAAAAAGTGGCGGACTTCTTGATAAGAGTCTCAAGGACTCTGCTGCATGGAGTTAGAGAAGATCCTCAGATGTTAGATGTTTTAATGATGCCACTGACGTGATGACGTGATGATAACTAATACGGGCTATGCTGCACAGTACAGCCAGGGGCTCGGTGAAAGATCTAGGTGGATTCCCTGAACTGCAGAAGAGCCACTTCGTCGAACTTAAAGCCGGGGTAGGTGAAGTAAAGTGTATAACAAAGTCGACGATGACGACTTCCGTCTTGTAACATTTCGGTTGGCTGGTAACAGGGGTTTCAAATTGGACTCCGAATTACTTAGCCGGTGTTGTAGGGCAGGAAGAAGGGATGGTGCCCGCTCTTGATTAGAAACATCTGTTTGTTTACCTTCATTCTACATTCCACTCTGCAGCGTGCGTTATGGGTTCCTTCTTGCATAATAAGTTAAAAGAAAGGAAGTGAATGCGAGGAAGATAGAATGAATAGTGTCAGAAAGAGAAAACTCTACAGAGTGTTCCATATAGGTGCTTCTTAACAGCTGTCAGAAAGCAAGCTGACTTGGTGGTAAAGGCCTTCCTTACAAGAGAGTAATCCTTACAGTCAATCCTGACTGACGCCTTGCATATTTAACAGTCGCTAAACTCTATGGAAACCGAAACTTCGACACCATATTGAAAAAGGAACACGTTTTACCTTGTTCCGTGACTAAGTAGATGTTTTAAAAAACAGTTTAATAATTATTTTATTGTTATCCCCCATGTGTACGTATTTCTCCGAGGTAGTTTACACTCACAAATTTACTAACAAAATTGTATACGCATTTTACCCGCCATCTCTTTTAATTTTATGTTTAATTACCCTAACGGTATTTGCAGAAGTGTAAAACTAACAAAAATTTCCATCATAAAATTTGCTCACTGTTACTTCACATTTCCTGTATATACTCTTAAATATTATCTTATTACAGCCAGGGAACAGTCACTATGAGTGGCTCATTGGAAAAGTCATAAGTAATTTACCATGGCCTATTATTATCCCATTCCTGTGGAGAGGTTGGTGGTAAGGCAAAGAGCAAATTCACAGGGATTAAATGCTCTTCAGAAAGAAACTCGATTATGAGAGTCTCAAAATACAGGTGCAGGAGGCCGATATCTCAACTATCGTAACTAGGTCAGTTGAACATTGAAATGATTCTGAAAACCACTTTACAGTTAACTCGACGGACCGAGTGAATACCACAACACGCTTCGCTGTTCCATGCGCTCCCGTAGTGTGAATATATTGGTTTTTGCAAATGTGATTGTTACAAACTTTATAATTAGTGTAAGCTTTATTAGATGCCTTGACAATAGCAGGAGCTGGGAAAGAACGACTGTAAAACCGCCTGCCCCAGGCAGCTGGTATGCCACCCGCTCGATTATGTACAGTCAACTTCAGTTAGAACGCCTGTATGGACTGCAGGACCTGATTTGATATCAGTGTAAGAAAAGTATGCGGAGTTTTAATATAATGAACATAAATGTGTATAAATAATATTTTTTGTTATCTAATGGCAGAAATACGGAAGTCACGTAGCTTAAGTTTTACTTATGGAATGCTGTAACATGTCGGATTTTTGTGGGTAAAAGTCAAGAAGAGAGACCACTTAGAAGACCTAGGCTTAATTGAAGGGTCATATTAAATCATATCGTGAATGGCGTGTGCTCTGTGTTACTTCTCATCGCTGAAACTGCTTGACGTGTTCTCGGTGAATTTACTTGCTACTGAAATACTACAGTAAACGCCGTCAGACTGAATTTTTTAGTAATTATTTTCCCCAGTGTACCTACTTACATGGGGGCGCGCGGTGGCGTAGTTGGTTGAGGCACTACGCTACAAACCCGGAACGTCGCGGGTTCGATTCCCGATGGTGTCATTGGAATTAATTCCTTGACATAATGGTTTCGGTCGCACTATGGCCCTGGGGTCGACTCAGCCTCTAACAGAAATGAGTACCAGGAATATTTCCTGGGGGGTAAAGGCGGCCGGTGCGTAGGGCTGACAACCTTACCACCTTCATGTGCCGATTGTCTAGAAATCTGGGAGCCTCAACCTCCTGGACCCCTCAGGGCCTGTCTAGGCCTGTAATGGGATTGCTTTACCTTTACCTGCTTACATGGAATTCAAATGGAAGTCTATTTATTTTTAAGAAGTGGCTTGTCGAAGAAACAAAATTGCGATCTCGTCAGTCTACAAATGTTATTGGAAATTGTTTATTGTAGTTAATATCAAGTGCCAGAAAAAATAATCTCAAACCACACGTTTTGTGATATATGGTAGACTAACTCTGCAACAATAAATCGGTATATGCAATGGCTCGACATGAAGGTCAGTGATGTGTGAAAAGTAGCAAGGAGCACATTAAAACAACATGTGTACTCCCAATTGGAGTTTGAAGCTCACTTTTCCTCGCTCGTTATTGCCCATTGCAGGGAATTAATATCCATGAAGTTGGCTTCAGGCTAATGAAAAAAAAAATTGAAAACGCCAGTTCGAGTTTCCAGTGATGGAACACTTAACTTGATTAAACTACTTCCAGTGGCTAAAAATTCGCACATTTTTAATTTTAAGTCTCAAAATTGAAGTTTGTCCCTGCGGCGGTATAAAAATATGCAGAGCAAATGCCGGTAGGGCAGTGTTATATCGGGTTTCATAATCATCCGTTTAAAAAAACTAAACTAAGCAATATTTTACATTTTCTAACAAGGAAGTATTAAATATTTTTACATAAGACTCAAATTAATATTTTACCCACGACAGTAACAGTTTCAAACTTATAAATAATTTTCATCATGTTTCCTTTGCGTTGCTTTTACCCATCCTGTACCTTTTCCTTAATTAAAAATGTAAGAACTATTAAATATTTAAACTTCATAGTTTTGCTTTAATAATAGTGTGTGCATAGCTATTTATAGACTTCAAGAAAGCCTATGATTCAATTAGGAGGTAGGTTTTGTATAATATTCTCATTGAATTTGGTATCCCTATGAAACTAGTAAGGCTCGTAAAAATGTGTCTAAATGTAGCAGAGTCCGGGTAGGCAAACATTTGTCTGACATTTCCTATTAAGAATGGTTTGAAACAAGGAGATGCTTTATCGCCATTGCTTTTTAACTTTGCTTTGGAATATGCCATTAGGAGGGTTCAGGCAAACCAGGGGGCTTGAAATTAAATGGTACACATCAGCTTCTAGTTTATGCTGATGGTGTTAATATATTGGGTGGAAGTGTACATGCTATAAAGAAAAACAGAAGCTTTAGTAGTCGCTAGTAAGGAGATTGATCTAGAAGTAAATGCTGAGAAAACTAAGTACATGGTCATGTCTTGCAATCAGAATGCAGGACAAAATCACAACATAAAGTTAGATAATAAATCCTTTGAAAGGGTGGAACAGTTCAAAACCTGGGAACAACCCTAACAAATCGAAATTCCATTCAGGAAGAAATTAAGAGCAGATTGAAGTCGGGGAATGCTTGTCATCATTCGGTGCAGGATCTTCTGTCTTCCAGTTTGCTATCCAAAAATACAAAGATTAAGATATACAGAACTATAATTTTGCCTGTTGTTTTGTATGGGCGTGAGACGTGGTCTCTCACACTGAGGAGGAACATAGGCTGACGGTGTTCGAGAATAGGGTGCTGAGGAGGTTATTTGGGCCTAAGAGGGACGAGGTAACAGGGGAGTGGAGAAGACTACATAACGAAGAACTTAATGATCTGTACTCATCACCAACTATTATTCGGGTGATCAAATCAAGAAGAATGAGGTGGGTGGGGCATGTAGCACGTATGGGTGAGGGGAGAGGTGCATACAGGATTTTGGTGGGGAGACCTGAGGGAAGGAGACCACTTGGAAGACCCAGGCGTAGATGGGAGGATAATATTAAAATGGATTTTCAAGAAGTGGGGTGGAGGAGGCATGGACTGGATTCATATGGCTCAGGATAGGGGCAGGTGGCGGGCTCTTGTGAGTGCGGTAATGAACCTTCGAGTTCCATAAAACGCGGGGAATTTCTTGACTAGCTGACGACCTGTTAGCTTCTCAAGAAGGACTCTGCTTCATGGAGTTAGTTAGTTAGTTAGTTAATAGTGTGTGAATTTGCTTTGATTGAGTAATTCAGTGTAGAATTTGCTTTGTTTTTTTTCTCGAAATGTTATATTTCTGTGTGTACGTAATTAAGAATATGTACCACGATTTTTTGGGACGAATGAGCTGGATTTCCTGGATGTGCAAAGAAACCTAGTAATTGTTAAAACCTAATGACTATAGTTGATAGTTAGCGGCATATCTCTGTTCATGGTTGGTAGCTTTCACTTTCTGAATATTGTCGTGTGTAATCTTGAAATATCCACCATAGTCAGGCTCAACCTTGTAACAAAAATAAGTGAATCTTGTAGCCTTATATAAGTTTATGGTCACATTTACTTATTTTGCTCTCCAATTTTCATAACATTCGCTGAAATTGTTCATTATTTGCCATTAATACATAGAAAAGTAATATAGCAATACCTTACGCGCAGTTATACTAGTTTCGTGCATTATTCTGTAAAATTACTGTAAAAGATTTGCATATTGCTTGAAGATCTATCGCCATACAAAAATTCGAACACAAAGTATAGTAATGCCTGTCACATCATAGCTGTGCCGTATCTCAAAGTTTGTATTACCAAGTGATGAAGAAATAAAAAGGACGAATGTGAAGTGTCCACCACTGCCAACATTTTTATGAAATTCTTCCATTTATTGAAAATTATTATGGGAGTTGGGGTGAAATTAGTAAGTGTGTGTTTGTTTTCTAAAAGAGGATGGCCGCCAGAAATGATCGTTGTGGCTCAGACTTCTTGTTGTCATTCGCATTCACGTATTCTCTGTTCACTTATGAGTCTTTAAGCCGGCCGTGATTCGCCATAATGACCCTAAGCGGACTCTAATTTTTTTCATTAAATTTTTCACTTCATTATTAGTGCTTGCCTTATTATTCTGCACCACATATAAAATACCAATAAATAATTGAAGAAATGGCTGGTTCGAAGGGAAAACACTATTGACTTGGAATTCTTGACATCACACGAAGTTACGAGAAATTTGAAATATCCTGTAGAAGGATATTGTATGCAGCCAAAGGGAGAAAAGGGAGATAAGTGGGCAGGGGAGAACGAAAAATGAAAGAGAACGGACGGACTTCAAAAGTCAGGATACTGCTCCGAAACAGAAAACAATAAGGTACTTCATGATTGCGTAGAGCACTGTAAACGTCGGAGGATGAAGAACAAGATGGAGAATTCACTTAAAATTGTATCCCATTTTTAAACCTTTACACGTTAGAGAGAGAAAGACTGTAAACGTTGAAGTGGAAGAATAAAATAGATAGAGGAGCAGTCAAGGGTTAACACGGTGTAGGACGGCGAGGGAATAATGAATTGCCGTGGAAAGAAAAAAAATTTGGCCGAAGGGGAGTTAGACTAAACCTCCTTCCCTCTCGGTCCTCATTACATATTATTTTAGGGGTTAATTGTTCCTGCTTCCTCCTTTTCCGTTAACTGTGGCTTATAATATCTGTTGCTCTCCCCTCCATTGAAGAATGTGTGTGTGTGTGTGTGAGAGAGAGAGAGAGAAAGAGAGAGAGAGAGAGAGACGTACTACAGGCAAAGAATTACAAAAGCACAATGTCTGTAATAAAGTATTACTGCGATTGGGTTGAGCTTTCAGCAAACTCGGCACTTTGCCGCATTATTGCTGTAATAATGCTTGTACCTATACCTTTCGAGTTCGCATTCCTTTGTAGACAAGCGACGTTTTGTCTGGTTTTGATGAAAACAAGGGACTGCGGAAAATTAGTTAATACTGAGCTGAGTAATATATAGTATTCAAGCAATATTATTATAGTAATCAAAAAAGGAATGAGATAATTGGGACGTAAATAGAAACTTATTTATCTACGCTGCTTGTTTGTTAATTTCAGCTAAATCAGAATAGGGTGCAATTCGGACCTTAACGACACGATGACTAATCTTCATATTTTATATCTGTAAAAATATAAAGTTGTTACTTAGCTAATGTGCTGCCACAGACAGATTTGCATCTGTGCTTGAGCTACGCGTCCTGAAGTCGTGTAGGGTGTGTGGACGCAAGGTTCAACAAATTTTCGGTTTTGGCACTAGACGTAAGAAATTTCGTGAGCAGAGAATGTCATAACGGCAATGGCTCTAAGTTGTGTAGTCGACATGGGACTCTTGGGGCATAAATGTACGTGCAAAATTCTGGTCGAAAAACGTGCACTTGGGAGACCATGTCAGAGATGGAGGATATTATTAACAGGGAGATGAAAGAATAAGGTGTGAGATGCGGATTGCATTGCTCTGCTTTCGGGTAGGGTGCAGTATTTGTTAGAATCAACATCGCAATGGATCTAGTAGGATCCTAAAAAAGTGGGAAGTTTTGTTACGAAAGAACTAATACTGGTTTTAGATGCTAACGAGTGACGTGTGACTACGGTAAGGGTGCGTAAGTGCGTAACGTTCATCAGCATGTGCCGTAGACGAAAGGAGGCATGTCTGCAGCAAGCGGAGGCATATGAGATGCATATTCACAAATCCAGTTCACCAACGTCCCGGGCTTGACCACTGAATAAGCTAGTGCCCCTTGGGGTGACTGTTAGTTTTACGTACGCAGGGGGCAACAGTACGTGCGTGAGGCAACTTGAGGTGAACACCTCTCTTCACTCCAGCCTGATTTTATTAGTGCATTAGTAATCACGGCGGTGTTTGTTGTTACTGTGTGTTGTGTCATATGTTTGGAACACATTTAATGAGATTTAACATGTATGTAGAACAAGCAACAACCTGCTAGCAGAAATGGAAGGATTCAGAAATGTATTCTTTTTAGCCCTTACATCTTCTAAAGTGGCTGTAACAGAAGAGGTCCTGTTAGCCTTGTTTTGATGTTCAATAGAGCAAAGTCAGTGCAGCCTGTCGGGCTAAGTCATTTCCTCTGCTATACTAGAACATGCGGGCAGACACAGGTCATGGGACAGTCCTATGCGTTATTTGAAAATGCGACTTTTTTCACATTTCATTCTTTCTCTTTTACTGTTCCCTCTTTACACAGTTTTCTTTCCCGTAGACCCAAATGAAAATTTGATATTGCACTAAGACATGTCATAAATGAACTTGCAATTTGTGGGAAGCTTATGAACAGTTCTGTGGTTCTTTTAATTTGAACTTCTTTTAATATTAGGAATATTAATATTTATAATTTTTTTTCTTCACCTTTCTCTTTCTTTTATATTGCTTTGTAAATTTCTTCTGTAATTTTTAATGTCTTATTCGTCTTTTGACCATTTAATGAAAACCTTCTTTAAATCTTTTTATTTTTTATATTGCTTCCGCACATAGACCTATGTTTCTACATCCACAAGACAAACATGCGCTGTGCTCCTGCACGCATCTGCAGCAACTTGCTCCACATTTTCTTGTGAAAACTGAATATAATTATTTTATTTTCAATCTTGGTAAAGATCAGACATATCTTACAACCTTCACATTGATTTTAACAGAGAAGTTAGAAAATATTCGAAGAATATTTATCATTTTCACCTGTTTTAATTCCAGTTACGCTACATTGCGTTCTTTTTCGACTTAATGTAACATGTTACGTGTGCAGAAAAATTTATTCACTTTTGCATTTTCAATGCATATGTGTTATCTGTGGGAGAGGTATTTACATATTCAGACTTTCTGGTACATTGTGACGCTGCTTCTGTGTTTTTAACGCCGTGTTTCACCGGATATCCTCGTTCATCAACCTGTTGCCTGTCTGAGTTTTTTAAGCTCATTTAATTTTCCTTGCATAGAGTAAAATTTATTCGTACGTGAAATGTTTCTTCAACTTTACAAATTTATTCATTATATAACACTGCCCTTCCTTCCGCTGTTGTGGTCCTTATTCTCTTCCGTATGTTCCTTAATCTTTTCAGCCTCATCCTTTCCAACTTGACATTTCATTTAATAAAATGGGGGCTTTTCTTCGCATCTGCTGCTCCTCTCAATGCAAGGACATGTATTGTACTTCGGTTGAGAGTATATTTGTATAATTATTGCAGTATTGAAAGCTGCGCTCTTCTGGGATATTACGCGGCGTCGTGTGATAATTCTTTACCGACGTTTCGGGACAACGTATCTGTCCCATCTTCAAGGATGAAGAGTCCAAGAAGAAAACAAAGCCAGCAAGCCTGTCGCTTACTGATTACCAGTCACCGCGCGCACCTTCCCATATAGAAACTTACATTAGGGCTTGCCGGCTTTCTTTTCTTCTTGGACTCTTCAACCTTGAAGATGGGACCGTTACGTTGTCCCGAAACGTCGGTAAACAATTAACACACGACGCCGCGTAGTATCCCAGAAGAGCGCAGATCTCATCAACATCGTGGCGGAAGCCTGAAATGAAGGTTTATTGCATTCTTATAACAAGCCAGAACAACAATGGTAAGGTGAAGTCCAATCCTCTACATTCTTCCTCTCTCTTGTTTTTGAGTAGGTACGTACGAGTCCGAAATGTGTTCGTCGTGACTCTTAATGGGTACTTGCCTTTGCTGTTTATTTGTTGCACACACAGGTGTATTATCTTAAGCTGACCGTGATGTAGTGCTGTTAAATAAACACAGTAGCGAGAAGTAGTTTTAATAAAAGTTGTAGACATTGATAAAAACTACAGTATACTATATAATGTTTCATACCTTTTTGACTCGATGATTATTTTTAGCTATTTAAAACACCGCGGTAAACAATTTGTATCACCTGTACTAACATTTAAAAACTTTTCATTTGCACCACATATATATTCCGATAGATTTTAATAGCAGACAGTCTTTATTTCCCTGAAGAGCATTAATAGATTTGTATTTGCAGCAGGGACTGTATGTGTTTACTGTGAGGTGCGAACTCTGTTTTTAAATATGTGTTGCGTGAAGTTTGTGTTTGAATGCTAAACATTAAATCGAAATTGAAATATGGAAGAAACTGAGAGCCTACTACCTCTGTCAGAATAGCTGGTTTAGTGGGTCAGGTGTTGAAATCAGATCTCTTCCCGGTGCATATGAAGAGTGACTTGTAACACTCATGACTGAGGTATGTGACCAGACCAACCCTTCTAACTGTGCTTGACTGTGTGTACGTCTTCAGTTTCGGAAGGTCTGTAATTTTGTCAGTGGTGGCGGTAAAGTACAGGTCTAGAACGTCGTCAGGAGAGTAGCTGGGACTCTTGTGTACAAAGGTTATGCAGAGAAGATGCGGAAAAGCGAGGGGTTGTTTCTCTGCAACTGTAATGACTCGACCGTGTCGCATCCCCTTCCCCGCCATCACTGCAAATTCTTCTTTAGATCTGCGGACTCTCTTATTCATGGCAGAGTATGTGGTACACGAAGTGGTTGGGCAGCCTCTGTACAGCGCACGTATACTGAGGCAAGCAAAACCATTTTTTTTAAAAAAAGAGAAAAGGCACAACGTATGTGGTTCATAGAATCTTTGTGTTTATACCGATTCAGTATTTAAAGCTCACAAAACACTGACTTGTTAACGATTATTGGAAGTCCAGACGTAAGATTTGAGGTTTCCACGACGGTGTGTATGTAGTTAAGGCTTTCTGTGCAGTGACTGCTTGTAGTCTTGTCCATAGATATCATGTTTCGGGTGAACGTACTGCCTCCACTTTCGCGGTCGATGTGAGGGAGGCCCGAGTGCTTCACATTTCCTCTGCACCGTTCCTATTGGTCCATACAGGGATCTGTCTGCTTTCACTTCCCATAAATCTTTCTTGCAATCTAGCTGTACTACATTGTTGCCTTACGCACTTCGATCCTGTAAATGAGAGCAGGAATCTTTTCCGAGCCCGTCTTTGGAGTAACATTAAAATGAATTATATTGAAGTTGGTTGTGTTGATACGTTGTTCATTGAAATGACAGAGGGATAGCTTTCATAATAGTGAGTGCATTGCCGTGTGTTCAGGTATTCAGCCGCACCTTAATATGTACCCTCGAGATAGGGAGCAAGGTTTCCTGTCAAAAAGCAGTCTATGTAATCACATCACATAAGAGTTATTTCACAGGGGTTTCTAATGGTTCGTGTTGCTCGGATGTCAGTTCATGACGAGTTAGTGGAGATACAGTTATCTCGAGGCAGTCTTCCCATTTCGGGGATGTTGGATCAGTGGACGATTAGTACAAACACTGTTATGTTGCTCCCCAGAGCGAATGTACGATGACCTTCTGCTATGCAGTTATATATAGTCCTTACATTGTTTGTTTAGCAGATATATGTTTGCACGTGCAGGGGGCAGAAGCAATTGACAGAAGCTGATGTTCAAAATGGCCGTCATCCTTTACCACCGCTTGATCGTGTGATTACAACTTTCTAGGGCAAGGAGTGTTAATGTCATGACAGTGATTTAGTCCTGTAGCCTGTTTTGTTAGATCATGTGCACACTTGTATGTATAAAGTCAAATGACATGTGACGGTATGTGTGTGTGTGTGTGCGTGTGTGTGTGCGCAGAGTAGTATAATTATATAACTGTTGTAAGGCATTAGGAATGAAATGGGTTGCATTCAGAGATAAAAGTAAATTTGTTTCGAAGGTATTCATAATGACTGCCTGCTTTATTATGTACAGCTCGTATTTATAATTATTAATAATAATAATAATATTATTATTATAACACACATATGTGGTTATAAAATAGACTTCACAAATATTCTGTTTCTTTGACAATGGCAAACCACTCATAATTTAGACTTATAATAACGGCCACAATACGAATTTGCTACTGAGTTTAAGAAGGTGCAATGTCTCGGGCTATGTAGATAATACAAAACTAACGGAAATTTACCATATTCATAGGTCTAATTTTTATTTTTGATAAGAAAGAGCGATGATAACCTTTCTTCTTTAATAGGGGTGTTTAATTGGTACACACAATATTCTTGGTCAAGTTATAAGCCCGAAAGGCTACTTATACGCTGACACTTTTGTTGCAAAATGTGACGCAGACGATTAAGTATAATCAAAGGAACAGGCACTTTCTGATCTGTGTAGCTGGTGGTCATTCCTTTATTATTTCTGCAAATAAAAGTCCTCATTAATACGCAAACCTGTATCGACTGAACCGTTAGCCATTTTTGCGTTAATGGCCATCAGCGTCGTATTTCACACCAATAATAATGTGCAGCTCGCTTCCTGTCTGTATTTTAATATCGTGCACGTGAATATTAACATAGTAATGGAAGTCGTACAGATACATTTTTGGCCCTTTCAAAATTTATGTATTATTAATATTAGGTACTTTTGTCATACGTGTTTTAAATTTGTTCACATCACCGAATGTATTGAGCATTTCTGCACCGAAGTTCGAAAATTCTAGGCTCTGTATTCGTTACTTTGTTCCCATAAAGATAGAAATTTTTATTTTCGGCTCGGCAGACCCTGTCGTGAACAATTTTAATCCAATGTACACTTTCACACTGAAATTCAAAATTGACTTTTTATTGCCCTCCTTGTAAATGTTTAGTATATCTACGTGTGTCAAATTCTCCTAGACAACCAGCCATCTCGCTGATCAAAACACTCATCATAGTGGTCACAGAATCCTGCTATTAGAACACATACTGTGCCAGTAGACTCCCTCCCCATATTCTCACAGTACATTTCTTTATTGTCTAGTTTCTTCATAATAGCTTTCTTGTCGATGGCGAGGTCTCTCACATGGTCTCTTCTCTGGAGGTTTCTGACTAAATTTCTCTATGCATATGTTACTTTCCTCATGGTGTTTGCGAATTTAAGTCGGTACATTATGGAAGAATAACGTAGAGCATCCAGAAGTTGAAGGATGTATGGCGACCCCTTGAGTCTCAGCTGAACACACATTTTCAAGTGACGTAACTTGGATAAGGCTCTTACGGATGCTAATATTCGACTGCGAACAGAAATCTCTTACGCAATGCTTGGGAAATGCAATTGTCGTAATAGAAAATTACATGGTGCGAGTAAATTACAAACACTCAACTGTTTAAAGCGCACGTACCTCTTTATGTAACATTTCAAATCTCTGCTTTTTGCCCTAATAGTGTGTCTGTATGTTCCATATGATTCTAAAGATCCACACTGTTTTTTACCTAAACAGCATTACCGGATTTGTCTTTATAGCAAAGATGGTCTTAGTTCTCTGTGACGTAGAAACTGATTTTCTGTGTATAAACTATATGAAACTGAGAAACGAAAATCTATGTATAAAATGTGTACGTTTTTAAAAATACAGCACGTGAACATATAGTGACTGCCGTTGTTCTGAGAAGCACACGAACCACAAAAATATTTAGTGTGGGCATAATGTAGAATTTTTGAATGTTAAGTCTGGTGTTAGATGTAGCCGGTATCGGTTTTAAAGAGCTAAAGGAGATGGTCATTTATCTGTTTTAGGATATTATTTAGCAGGAGTGACGTGCTGAAATAGGTATATCGAGACAAAATCTTAGGCAAATATTCAGACAGCTTCAGCGTAAGAAGCACGACTGCGTAGTTCCTTGCGTCTCTTCCCTTCCCCCACTCTCGATTAGCATGTTAGTGTTTGTCAAATAGGCTAATGAAGTGGTGGCGCTCATTACCTGTAGCCTACTTGCTAGGCATTCAGTTAGAGCCCTTTTCGGCTTATAATCTATCTTGACTGAGGTACTTATGTTTCTATAAGTTCACAAAGCATGGCTCTTAAGAAGCTGATAGTAATTCAGCTGGTTAATAAATCCTATGCCTCCTATAGAACTCGAAGTTATAGTACCTTATTTTAAAGGCCCCATTGCTGGACTGTGTCTTGTATCAAATGAATGTTTTTCATTATAAGTCTTTTCATTAATTAATGTTATTTTTCCCCCATTGAATATTTACATTATATTGTTACAGAAAAGCAATCTTAGATCCTTAATAAAGCAGACAGGTCTATCATTCAACTATCCTTTCTATTTCCAGTGCAGAAATTCATTATCATGTGTTGGAAGAATGGGTTTAATGTCGTTTGGAAACGAGCTATCCATAATGTTCTTCGTGAAAGGTCTTGGAGTGGCGAATGTATTCTTTTGAAAGAGCAGAACTTCGTACATTCTATCTAATTAATTGCAGAAGATTAACAATATGTTTTTAGTCAATATGCAATAATATGAGATTTGGTCGTAATGAATGAATATTAAATATACTGATAATTGTGACGCGCTTCAAAATCATACATGTCCTGAGGGTAAAGGCGGCCGGTGTGTCGGGCTGACAAACTTGCCACCTTCATGTGTCGATTGTCTTGAAATTCTGGGAGCCTCAACCTCCTGGAGCCCTAAGGGCCTGGCCAGGCCTGTATAAGGTTAGCTTTCTGAAAATCATATTCTGCCGTTTACTGCTGCCACCTTTATAACGTGTGATGAAGGTAATATCTAGGGACACTGATATAGATATTACGAGTAGAAAGGGGCTTTGTGACTTGTGAGGGAAATGATACCATATCTCTTCGTGTTTCTAAGAGAAGAAATTGTTTATTATTAAACTTTTGTTTGATCTTGGACAACAATAGCGGTATCTCTTATGTTTTCAGTGTGTTAGTTTTCTTGTAAAGACACTTTCTAAAATGCGGTACAGTGCAACTCAAATATAAGAAGACTCGGGAAGAATCTCACTTGAGTCCGCGGAATCCTTTACTGTAGGTTCTCATTATTGAACATTCTCACGGTCTTTTAAAGTGGTCCATGTTTCACGAAAACGTCTTGTGTATCCTGCTGGAGTATCCACCGTTTTGAACTAGGGACTTAAACAGTACGAGAGAGGAGAAGAACATCCTTACAGCATTACTGCCATTCTCCGTATACATTTCATTTAATAGGGTAAGGGGTATGGGAATAAGAGATTTAAACGGAACTATGCAGGGTTATTAAACGGATTTCTTGGTTTCCACATAGGTCGTTTTCTTTAGTGTGGTTTCTTGTTTTTTAGGAATCGTTTACCCCATCGTCTGTGGTCATTACGAGACGCCATAAATTGTATAGTGTGTAAGGGAGGAAGAAATGCCGAAGGGAGGATTGTTACTGAAAAAACAAGTGACTGGTGGAAGATAAGAAGGAAAATGAGTAAACAGACAATAATGAAGCACGTTTACAGCGGAGGAAAAAAATACCGTTGATAAATTTTTTTTACTACTGTCTATATTGATGGACGGCATCTTGTGTCTAAAGTGAAAAGAACACTAGAGAGCTAAAGGCTACAGGTAAACCACACAGTTTATAACTGGAGAATCTGCAGAACTGGTATTGAAATACATAGGGATGATCGAGGGCGCTAAACTTAGAACTACCGCACTCATACCATCACTAAGCCGAATAGGTTCCCTGTTTTGAGGTTTTGGAAGATTAAGCTCTCAGGCTTTTCGAGACTGAGGCAAAATGTTTGAAGAAGTAAATTAATCGAAGACAGATAACTGTATTAGGCAAGACGGTGCCACCGTCGCTGCAGTCCAGGACAGACAGCTGCTATTACAAAGTACTAATTTTGCATTTCTCAACTAACAAGGCGTTATTGAGACCACATCAACTTTTACGTTTAATTTCATGTTAGCTCTGACGGCCATATAGGGCCTGCACTATTTAATTGCATATTACCACTACGACGTCCTGCTTGAATTCTTCTTTCGGTGGCCAAAAGCCAAAATCGGGCCTACACCGCCTAATTGTTGAGGTCTCTAGATCACACACAATTAGACACACACCCGATAGGACTCCTCTGAGCGAGTGATCAGCTCTTTGTAGAGACTACTACCTAAACAACACATAACAAACACAAGAGACGAACATACATGCCTTCAGCGTGGTTCGAACTCGCGATCCCAGCAATTGAGCGACTGCAGACCTACGCCAAGACTGAACGGCTACCGGGGCTTAATAAATTTACTCATAAATTATGTAAGTAATCTTGGAAATTGAAGATGCTAAATGATGAACACAGATGCAAGATATCACTCAGTCAACGTCGGTCGTATGCCCTTCTTGCATGTAAAAAATCGAGACTGTGGAAGATAAAGGACTAAGGAGACATGGAATTTTCTCCGTAAAAATATATATGCTAATTACATTCTCGTTCATCCGTTAATGATTGTGGGAAATAATTTGAATCAGTCCAGTCTTTAAGATAAATCAAAATCAGTTTATTTTGTTTTGTTTTATTGTCATTAATTTTCTTTGCGGATGACGGTGATTACAATTAATGGAGGAAGGAAGAGGCTAGGCAAAGAACTGTGCAGATTCGTATCACACGGTGCAGGAACTGCCTGACTTGCCTTGACACCAGTTTCCTGCACATTTCTGCATGGCCTGTAGTACCTTCCCTGCGACCAGTGAACATGTGCTAAAATTGAAGTAACATAATTCAGAAAATTCATGATTGTCTTGTAAAATCCTTGTCTCTGACCCATGACAGTGGCTTTAACACACTGATGGAGTTTCATTTACTTGGTATAGGCGCTGTTTAATAAATTCTAACATGAAAATGTGGGGCAGAGGATGTACATGGGAATTCGAAGAGACTGATAGGTGTACAGAATTTGTTTGAGGGGAAAACCTGCTTGGTGACTTGGACATAGATGGAAGGATAATATTAAAGTGGGCATTTGCATAATAGATTGTGAGTTATAGACTAGAATGACGTGACTGAAACAGGATTCACGGCGTGGACTTTTATGAACACAGTGTCCAATATTCGGGTTACATAAAACGCAGACTACGTCTGGATGAAGTGACTGATCTTTGTGTGTTAATTAAATGTTACCGTTATTACCAGCGTGGAGACTGTGCAAACTTCTCAAGCGGGTGTGATTGTAGAAGGCCCAGGAACTGTGCCTAGTACCTAAACGATGTTAAATGCGTAACTTTTAACTAGTAAATTTTTTATAAAACTGAAAACGGAACATGAGGAGTAAGAACAGACGATTGACGAGCGTAAAGAGATGAAAGCGGATAAGGAATAAACAGAAGAGGAAAGACTGAAAGCAACGCTTCGTGACCAAAACCGTGAATTTCATGCAGCACGCCTTTGCGTTGTGGTGCCATGTCGTTACACGCTTATTGGCTCTACTATATATGCTAATGCTATAAAATGCCTCTTTAAGTTGAAGGAGAGAAAAGCGACCCTTGTCTAACGAACCTCGGAATAACAAAGTTACAGCTCTGTGGCAAACAATTTTGTTTGATGGAGCCCGCTACTGTTGGCTCTTCGTACAAATGGAACGCACCACAACGGCCCGAAAACATTCGAATTAATGAGATATGTTGCCAAAAAGCTGCAAGATTTGATTACGTGAGCCGTTCTGCTCTCTGTACTTGCAAAGATTGCTTGAAGTAAACGTATAATGGGAAACCGATATTTGCCGCATGTTTAATATCTGAAACTACCCGATGGCTCTCATGAAATTTGGCGCTGGGGAATCATGCTAAAATGATGCTGGAAGAATATAATGTTAAAGTGTATTCATCAAGCTATACGATCCTCACATCGCACTTTTTCATGTTTCTTTCTTCATTCTTGGTTCATTTAAAGACACCTTCAATTGATAAGCTTGTATATCAAAGAATGATAGGGGATCAGTGATTAATGAGGTGCAGATATGGAAGGAAGTGGTCATGGCCTAATTTGAGGGAGTATTCTTGCTTTTGCCTGGAGAAACTGAGTAAAATCACAAGACCCTCACTCAAGGCAGCTGTTCTGCGGACCGAGATTTGGACCCAGGACCTCCCACGTACAAAGCAGAAATTCTAACCATTCGACCACCGTGTTTGGGTTGAACGTAGAGAATTTCCACACAACTGCTTATGTATAACAGAAGAATAAGCGTGCATGATACGAATGAAAGTGGTTCTACTTTAATGCTATAACTTTTATGTGAAACATCGTGTTTCTATGAGGTGGGTGTTTAATTAAACGGAAGTCAAATTATTTGTGACTGTGCAGTGTATTGTCAGCAATTATGGTACATATGCAATTTTATGCACTATATTTCCAGTGTAAAAATATCAAGGAATGTTACAAAGTAGGCAATTTGGAAAACCTGTGCTTTAGAATGGACCTGCATAGTGGCTGACCTTGCCATAGCTCAGAGGTTTATTCTACGTCTTTTGAAAGCGGAGGCTCGAGTTCAATTCCAGGTTAGTCCATGCGACATTTGTAGAGGTCCGAGTGGAACATTTCTGTCTACGCACTTAAGTTTTACGTTGCTGGTTATAATTGCATTAATGTTGTACTAATCTCTGCCCAGGGACAAGTACAACAGGCCCGTCTTGGGTCAAAATTGCAAAAGACTCAGACACACACCATTCCTACAACAAAACAAATGACATACAAAAGTGATGAAGAACAAGATGAGGGATGTAGGTCCGATGTGAAAGCAAGAAGTGCAGACAGAATGTTGGTGTGGAAATCACTAATACAACTGAGCAGACTCTTTCTTGAGCAATGGGTAGTTCCTCGGCTGGTGATGGAATTCCTCGCCTTCTGTAGGTCAGGAAAATTTATTACGAAGTTCACACGAGGTCGCCGCTGGACCGTGTCCAATCGAACTGGTTGACTAGGGTCCACAAAATTGCGCCCTGCTTCTTTAAGATGTGTATTAATATTATCCTTCCTTTCAGGTTTCTCACTTAAATGTATGCATTTTAAGTCGCCAATATGAAAACAAGGGTTTTACGTGGAAGAGTTATTCTGTAAATAAGCTGTAATATCCCATCGGAATGACGTAAGATTTATAGCCCAAGTCACAAGAGAATTAGACTTGTAAGTTGCGTTTCGTCTGCACGTAGAAGTAAAATTATCTATGTGAACTGTACGAGAATAAAGATTTTCAAATTTTGTATCTATTCAAAGGCCTTAGTGGGTATAAATGTATGTATATTTTATCTCGTATCACATTTTTGACTTATCTAAGCAACCAAAGAAAGGCCTCGGTACAATGACTTCAACGTTTTCCCAATGGAAATGAAGTTTATTTAGTTCCCTCTCCATGTCTTCTTCTTTATGTTCTCATTAGGGGTGAAAAAAGTAAGCCTCTATACAGAAACGCTAAGAGACTCAGTGGTAAGGCCCATTCATTTGCATCGATCTGGGTCCCCTAGCCGGGTATTTCTTTCATTTGTTCTACTACCCTTTTCATTCTCATTTCTCCATAGACGCTGCAGTAATTAAAGGCATTATCCCTCCCCCTTGTTCCTCGTCTTGTCTTTTTTCTTCCGCCTCAACTCCTTCCTCCAAACATTGCCCGCCTTTCCGTATTATGATTTTCCTAACCTCTGTCCCCTCCCAGACCCTATCACCACAACGTTTCTCCATTCGATATCAGAGTTTATCCTTATCTTTCTTTTCATCAGATTTTGTACCTTTCATTTGTGTATACTTTCTTCCTCTTGAATTCTATTATTCTTTATCTTCTATAATCCTGGGATAAAGATCTGAATCCCCATTTATTCCCAATGATTCTATTTACTGTCTTATATACGATCCTGTCACAAACGTTTCAAAGCCGATATTGCAATGTAGCGGCGTGTACAAAAGCCAGTGTCGATTTTAAGACTTGGATTTGTCTTTGACGAATACAGACATTTTCTGAATTTTCGGAATAGTTTGGCACAGTGCAGTATTTATTGTTTTGGTTCTGGTTTATTTGACCTCACTAGCTCCATGAAACAGAGTCCCTATTAAGAAGCTGATAGTCAGATGGTCGAGATATTTTCGCCTTTTGTTAAGCCTTGAAGTTCATTACTTTCACAAGAGGGTTTCCCTGGGCATTTAACATGGGGTATTTGAATCCAGACCTCAAACTCGCATTCTCTTTCATAGACGTGTTCGTAAAATTGCGAAAAGTGACAGCTTTGTCATGCCTGCCTGTCTCTTCGTCCGTCCGTCCGCATTGAACAGCTCTGCTCCCACTGGAAGGTTTTTCATTAAATTTTGTATTTGAGGATGTTTATAATATCTGTCGGGAAAATTCAGTTCAAGTTTAAATTAAAATCTGACAAGAATAGCGGTACTTTACATCATTGTCGCAACCGTTATGGCGGGGAGCGGGGAGGGGCTGTCGGTTTTCAGGCCCCTCCCTCGAAGCGAAATTTAACGAACACGTTTTGTATACACGATGTTGTTAAGGTTTTACGTGATTTACATTTCAGCCTAAATCAGCCACTGAAATTGGCTGATGACTAGTACATTGTAATTTTGAAAAATACAATAACAACTTAAGAATATCTAATTTTTTCCTTTTCAGTTAATTTTAATTTTCCCTGTAACCTAACTAGCTGTAGGCCAGGAAATTTGGACACGGTTTTCGTAGCATAGTTTTTAAAACCAAACATAAATTGTATATAGCCTAAGGTACTAAGAAACATTCTGGGTGCGCCTATGCTTTACATGAAGACCCATGTACATTTATGATAATATATAGATGCATACGTCTTAGAATGAGAAATGTTTCAGGCAACAGTTGTAGAGAAAATTAAAACACATTTTATGTGCGATAATTTTTTCTCCGAAAATTCTGCCGTTTGAGAAATAATGTGGGAAAATATGGTAGAACCTAACAGGTCACAGATGACAATATAAGACGGCTAAGAAAAGATGAGATTTGCATGCCGGATAACTAAGGCAAGAATACAGACACTCACTCATAATAGTTAGTACTCATTGCTTCATAATTGATTAATTCCGTCTGCTCTCGTAAAATGTTTTACGGCAACACTTACAAAAACTGAGAAACTACGCAACAACGTATCTGTCATTACGATCTGTATAGCAAAATTTACGTCTGAAGGAGGCCATAAGCAAACGAACATTCTTTTATTTCAATGCAGCTTTTATATGTAACGTGTGAAAAGAGTGCAAATTGGTTGGAATGCAAATTCTTTCAAAAATCGTTACGTATAATTTGCATTGTTGCCGGTGATAAATTTCCCACAAAACATTGTCGTGCAAAACGCATTATTTTTGTGTGATTGACAGTGACATGTAAATGAACAGGAACGCACCCACAATGCATTTTTGTGTTTCCCACTGCAACAATGGTTACTGGAACGCCCCACAGTATTACGTTATACGTACACTGCCTATCTTGTTTAACATCTATTATCACTTCTACATCTTGGTCTCCAAAGTAATTCTTCTTTCCATGTTTTCCGAGAAAAAAGTATGTATTTAAACTATGCTACATGCATATTAAATGCCCCTTTCATCTTATTCTATTTACTCCCACCAATGGACTAACAAGTGGTGAACAGATAAGACTATTCGTTTTAACCCTTCACCGTCACACGCTGTATGCTGTTACTTAGTGCATGTGTGTTGTCAGCTTCAAATACATTTTTGTTTACTTTTAGTATTGTTCTTGCTTTCACAAGATTACGTAACTTTATTTTTGTACCTGTGTAGGTTGAAAATTTATTTGTTTACAGGCGAGTTTATGAGGAGTGAATCACTGCATCAGCCCGGTGTGCTTGCTAAGGATCACTTAAAGTAATATGTGTGTGTGTATGGCTCGACAGCCCTATATGGGCCTGGGCCTCCTCGTTTCGTCGAGGTTTCATGGTCACACACATTTGAGACACACCACAGTCGGTAGGACTCCTCTGGACGAGGGACCAGCTCGTCGCAGAGACCTCTACCTGACAACACACAACACTCACAACAGACCGACATCCATGCCCCCGGTGGGATTCGAACCCACGATCCTAGTAAGCTAGCGACCGAAGACCCACGCCTTAGACCGCACGGCCACTGGGATCGGCTAAAGTAATATGATGTAGTGTGTTATTATATGCTTGGAAGAGGTGGAAAAACATAAATATTGCAAGATTTGGACTATGAAAAGCGACAGCATTGTTGTTACGTGTGTAATGAAAGGTATTGCTTACGAGTGATATTGATTGAAATGTGGTTGTGAAGGAACGGAGCAAAATGCATGCAATATATAGCGTCTCTGAGAATAAATCACGTACGTATATTATCGTATATATAGAACAGCATTAGAAAAGCTTAAATAGGCTACGTTTGTGGAGACTTTTCTTAGCAGCAAGTGTTTAAGCGAAGAAACCTTTAATCTCTTCAAATCTGCAAGTGACATAAATGAATGGATTCGCTTCCCACAACAGTTTCAATGCGGTTGATTACGGCCAGCAGTCCCGCGACCTTAATTTCCGCGATTAATTTGTGAGTGTGGGGGTTTCTAAATGATCGCGTCTCCCTTAAGAGGGTTTGTACAGCTGAAGAATTGCTGGGGTAAATCGAAATCATTAATGCGATCAGTGGCGAAAGTTACCTTATTTGCAACTCTTCAGAATTCGTTCTTCTGTTGCAGAGAGTTATACAGAGTTACAAAATAACAACGTTTTGCTTCATAAGTTTCTCCATTTCTTCATCATCTGTATATTTACGAAACATATTCGAAACGGTATTATTTACTTCCTTACGGAGATCGACACAAGGAGGGTGACATGGTGGGTTATGTTCCATGCATGAGAGTGAAGAGAAGTGATTCAGGATTGTGGTTGGAAAACCTCAAGGAAGGAAACTGCGTGGTTGACGTAAGCGTAGGTTGTAGGATAATGTTAAAGTGCTTCTTATAGAGGCAAGGTAGTGGTGGTGGTGGTGGGAGTGGTGAGGGGGGATTTTTGAAGAGAATAGGAAATGTTTTAATGGTAGAATACTACGTAGTAATAAGGCAGATTAGGCTATGAGCAGTAAGTAGCAGAGCTACCCAAACAGTTGTGTTTCTAAGGAACCTGTGCCCCGCAAGTATCCGGTGCCAAACCGGCACGGGTGTGTGGATGGAAGGAAACAGTATTTGGTAAGTACATTTCATTTATTTTACTAGGAATTTCCAATGTGGCACTTCTTTGTACGATATATGAGGTGGAGTTGTACCATTACTTTTATGGGTCAGATTAATTCTTAAATGAAATTATTTAGTCGGTCAGTTATTTAGGCATTAATATTTCTCGTCTTGTACGGTCGGGAAACCGCTACTTCGTTAAGTGCAGTACTTTAAATTCCGATGAGTGTTGTACGCCATGCGTGTTGTGTTAAATTGTGCAGACTATCTGGCGACGTATCAAGGAATTGTATTACTTGTCAGTTCTTCATATATTCCATAACAGGATACGAGTATGTCTTTTTCCTTAATGAACATAAGGTAATGAATTATTTTTTCTTTATTTGAAGGAACATAGCCACACTTCATCCAGCACAGAATCTAACACTGTGACCGACACCAAATGTTATATACGTCCATGATCTGGACTTTGAAATTTACCCCGCTTTAAATATTAGAGTGGATTTTTGGGTTTAGATACGCAGTGTAGGAGAATTGTGCTCTTATGTTGAGTTTGGTTGTTCTTGGGTAGACTTTATCAGATAAAGCGGTGTGCTGTCATCGTTATAGGAGGGATGAGTTTCATAGAGCGGAGAGACATGAACGAATTTTTCCTACCCCTTCAGGGCAAACAAGAGGGTTGAAAGAAAATGCTTCAGTTAATTCCTGCTAACTCGTGTCTGGAGGTGTCATAAATTGGTTCAGGTCGGTTCTGTAAAATTAGTATTAGTCCTATATCTCATGTAACGTAGAAGACTCCTACATCTGCATACCCTTATTGAATAAAGCCTAAACTCTTTAGAGTAAGCACTTAGCTGGCTCTTTATTACAATGGGCTCAAGGCTCTGTCTCGGTTGTCTTCATTTCAGATGAAATTGATTAGGAGAAACTGAATGATAGGGTAGGGAGGGAATAATACAGCTCAGCATAGCATTTAGTGGCATACTATTGTGAAGTCGGTAATGTACCTTCGGATCCCATAAAATTCAGCGGATCTCTTAGTTTGCTGAGCAGCTGTTGGCTTATCAAATCGGCACAGAAGCGCTAAAGGAAAAAAATTTAATCATCATATTTGTACTAATCTTTTTAAAAAAAATATTTGCATATAAGTTTTGCGAGATGTGAGGTATTCATGACGGTAAGAAAGAAGATTCTGTCTTCTGGGATGTGACTGTGTGTAGTCTCTTTCGACGTTTACCGACGTTTCGGAGGAAGTCATTGGCTCCATATTCGTGGTAGAATGACGAAATATAGGTCTATGAGTCTAAACTTGTTTTTAACGAAATTGCATTGAAGAAATATTTCTGAGTCTATTGCTTATTTTCATTTATCACCTTCTTCTTTCTTTCTTTCTTTCTTTCTTTCTTTAGAGGCAGGATAGCGTAGTCGGTATAGTAACTAGGATAAGGACTGGAAGACTAAAGAATTGTGTTCGATTCCCGGCAGGGACAAGAGATTATTCTCTTCTTCAAACCATGAACACCTGTTCCAGACCCCACCTAGCGTCATATACAACTGGCACCGATGGCTCTTTCCCCGGAAGTAACACGGCCAGGATGTGATGCTAACCACGCACATCCATCTAGCGCCATGTTAAGAATGGGTAGACCTTTACCTCTGCTCCCCATTTATATACGCCTTCATGACGTGGACAGTGACAAATTTACATTTACCTGCCTTCTCTCGTTCTCGTTCTCGTTTTTTAATTTTTATTTTTTTCCCTTTACTAGCGCACCTTTATCCTCTAACATTATGGGTTTCCGCAATTGATTCTGTCCGTTATTTGTGAAACATACTTAATGGGTTTGAAGAAATGAGTACATCGGTACTTGAAAGTAGCTGCTTTAAATTTATGATGCCAAAACCTCTCTGGCTGATGGAACCAGAAACATGGGGCTCAACTACTTCAAGTCACAAATAGATCCCCAGTATCTATTTCCAGTCATTCATGTTTCTATCTGTTTTCATGAACCTTAACAAAGTTATTTCCCTCCCTTACTACTTGAGGAGCGACTAGGCCTAGTTAGTGGTGGTTATCTGCTCACAAGTTTCGGAAATGTGGTTCTGAGTTTTACCCTCTCCAGCCTTCCCTATCCACCGCTACCCAACCCAACATCCCTTTAGATCGTTCACGTTCTCTTCAAATTCCTGTGGAGGATCTCACAGACAGTGAATTGAGAGGAAGAGAGAAAGTTACAGCGGTTGTTGGTTTCTCAGAATACAACGTGTAGGTCTTAAAACCACACTTTAGACCTATTCAAGCTGCGGAAATGTGGAACAGCTCTCATACGTCTCGTAGTCGAAATCAAGCCAAGTGGCTTGAAAGCAACCCATTTAGTCCTCACAGTACTAGTCTTTGTATTTAAAACTTCCTCTCTTGTTGCTTATATTTCTGTGGCATTATAAGATATAATTTCTCTTGGTGAAAGCCAGTTCTGAATGACCGGCCCTTTCACTTATTTATGCTTTAGAAAACCAAAAAATGTAGAAAAAATCTGCTAGAGTTTTAAAAGAGGTATCTTGCATGCAGTTAAAGTAACACCTTCAGTTTATGCAGTGTTTGACAATTGATACTCTTTACCATATATCAATAGGAAATTATCCTGTTCATTGATGGATGCTATTATACAATCGTTGTGCCTATTATACCCGTACTGATAAGCGTTACTAAACGTGGAGCAAGGGCTTGCTTATCGACAGTTTTTAGAGCAGACTAAATGCTAGAAAAATGTCACCTACGAAGTAACGGAAGCTACATTTGAACTCATATGCTAACTGTAAAGTTTTGGTTCTACAAAGTTTTTAAATTATAATTAAATCCCAGCAATGTTAGTTATCCTAGTACGTAAAAACGTTGCAGTTATGCGTTCAAATCAAGAATAAGGAGATGGGTGAGATATGGGTTTTTGTCCTACTTGGGAGGCATCTTGCGGTCAGGGGGTCACCAAAGTTACCTGATGTCTTAGGCGAAAGCGACTGAAAATCGTCAGGCCAGTCGAGGTTGGTAGTCCGTAACGAGGCAGCGAGGTCGAGAGAAAGAACTGCGTATATTAATTTTTGGCTGCACTGACTAAGGTTTTCCATGGTTTTTCTCTGTTATAAAGTAAATTCCAGAGTACCATTAAAAGACGGGGTACGGCCCACATTGGCCCAAGTTACGGAGACCTTCAGCCCAAGTGACTTGCCTCCAGGTCGCAGATGCCTTCAGCCTATGTGAGCGAGCCACTCTGGGTTGAAGTCCCAGACATCCCTCCAACCAAAGTTTTTCCACCCTAAAGGATGTAGGCCTATTGCCATTTGTATCAGAAGTCCTCTGTATGACCACGTCAAGGACCTCTGCCAAGACGGGAAATCCGTTAGCGTAATCATAACCCGCGTATAATCCTAGTTATGTTATCCATGTCATAGATCAGCGACGCGTTTCGTGAGCAGCAATGGCTGAACGGATTGAGGGACTCGCAAGTCTTTGTTCCTATTAGCTCTTTGTTTTTTGTTTGATCGTTTGGTTGGATGTGGGAGACATGATGGTTGCATATGAAAAATACATACGAAATTTTGGTAGAAAATCCTGAAAGCACAATTTTACTCCTGGGGCCTTGGCATAGAGGGAATCTTTAAAATACAGGGTCTGATGTGTCGGACTGAATTTAGGAGCCTCATAATAAAGCTCCAGTTGTGGCTTTTTGTAAATATGGTAATATACATTCGGGTTCCTTAACCTACCATTTTTTTCAGGAAATAAACTTATCATGCCATCAGTTGTGAAGTTAAATTTTTAAAAATACATTCCGCATGTATTTCTACCTGGTTGTAAATTTTACCCTCCTGATACGTTTCGCAGAACCGTACAAATGGAATCTGCACTGTAGACAAAATCGACTCAGTTACACTCCATGAAAGGAATGATTTATACCAAAGGTATTACTCAAGATCATACACAGAATATTAACAAGAAAGGGTTACAGACTTTAAGGAAGATCCTCGTTTTAATCGAATCTCCAGCAAAGAGTTCTCTACTCTTTGCTGCAATACCTCTTGATCGGCTCTGAATACACCAAAGTCTTTAGATATCCCCGCAGCCAGAGATCCAAAGGATTAAGGTCAGAACATTGTGCAGGCCAGCTGACTGGAGCTCCACATCCTATCCACTGTCCGCCGAAAGTCTGGTTCGGGTGCTGACAGTGCGGAGAAAATGGTGTGGTATCTCACCATGCACGAATCGTATCTGCCGTCGTTGATGAAGATGCTTATCATCCGAGAGTACTGGTGAATCATTAAACAAAAGCCGATGTTGCACTACACCTCTTAGTCTGTCAGGCGAGACAGCTGGTCCGAAGAGCTGGTCTCCTGAGATGACCTTCTCTTGAATCGCACTGCAGTGTTATTCTAGCAGCCAATCAAATAAACCCATCGCTCATACCTTGGAAGGTACTGGTGTTGGGACGCATGTCGACTGGAACATTTGTACTCGTTAGGGTGAGTTTTACACACACTTAAGTACATCACCCTATTTTAACAACCGCTATTTGTAGTTATTAAGGTAAAGCTATTTCCATTCTTGAATAAGCACCGCATCCTGAAGTAGTAGGAGGAGTTGAGTTAGAACTTCACATTTTTAAGTTTTTTTCCTAAATGGAATTGAGTTGTTATCTTCACTACATGGCCGCTTTGCACCTGTGGAAAGAGTCTTTGTTACCCTCTGAATAGATCGCTGGTCGGGCCCCAGAAGCGGTTTCGAAGCTGTGGAATTCTATGCCTGGAATCGAACGGCGATTCCTCGGCTATCTAGGCCGTAGCCTAGTCACTGTACCGACTGCGCTATCCTGGCTCATTCTGTATCTATCAGAACTAAAACTTTTTGCAACGTCGGCGAAGAGTGTGCAATGTTTTTTGGGTAACCGGAAGAGGTCACATTATGTTTGATTTAAGTAAACTGCGTATTCACGGTGAACTGTACAGTGATTTCCTGTAATAAAAAGGAGAAAATGCTTTTATGTTTGAACAATACAAACATTACAAGTTGGTATGAAAGGAGTGCACGAGGTTTCAACAGCAGAGAATGTGACATGAGAAGTGAGTGGTAGTCATTTCCGCTTTGTCAGGGAAACCTTTTGAGTAAGAGTGTTTCTGACAGAGTATTCTGCTACAATGAAAACAATGCGTCATAATGGAATGTTCAGCAGCTTTTCAAGTGTATGTAGTGTGAATGAATAAAAAGCCTGTCCGTAACAAAAGGTACATACTTTGCTTCGCATTTGTGCCACGAGTTAAACTCTGCACGGGACATGATCTAACCATCTAATTCCCTCGTGCCTGAAATGTGGTTAATTACACAGGCGGTTAAGAAATTACTCAAATTATCATATTTACAACAGTCAATTATTCTTAGCATATTTAATCCACTCCACATCCTCACATATATTTCTTTTCGAAGATATGTTTCGTTATTACCGACCAATACCCTTGTCTCAAACATAAAATTCCAGCACGATCGATTGTAAACCTCGCGGTACACGAGATCAGTACAAGAAATATATATCGCCGCTTACGATATGTCGTTTATAATCGATTGTACATTGTTAGGTGCGTTGAAAATTTGCAGTGTGTGTTGTGTGAAACGTTGAAAGACATTTTTCAGACACTCGTATCAGTGTTCTCGAACACAGTCTCGATTTCAGATCTAGAGAACATTACACCACACACACCAGAGATGTTACTTTTGCGGACATCTTATGACTTCTTAATCTTACCATTGCTTCCTGTGTGTTACTTCTCTTTTTATGCCAACATTTGGTGAAGAGTATCACTTATGAAACTCCTTTTTGTGCAGTATTCTTCTTTATTCTCCTACTGATGTTTTGTTCCAAATTTTTTTCACTGTCTCTTTGATCTCAGACATCCTGAAAATGGGTATTTCCGCGCAGTCAGAGACCAATACACAAAAGTGATTTTAGCTTTAATTTTATATGGCTATGGAACTCGAACATTCTAAGCAATACATGTAGTTTGGAAGTGTCTAAGAACAAAGTGATGAGGATCATATTTGGATGTGTGACTGATGAAATGCGAATTTGTTTCATTTTTCAAATGCGATATCTCTTGGTAAATAAACGAGTTACTACACTTACATTTTAATTTTACTGAGATCTTAAAATTAAATACTTTCTACAGATTATTTTTTCCAGTTACCCGCTTACATATCTACTTTAGTTTCCAAAACTTTATTTTTATAAATACCTTTACGGTGTAACTAACGACACTACTCAAGTAGGAAACATAAATTTTTACACTTGAACGCAGGTGTGTTGAAATGAACGAGACCGTTACCTTCTGACATCCCTAGTGTGGGGATTAATATCTTATGATCTGTGACAGTGTGTCTTTGATCGAGGATTTTCTGGCGTTTCGAAGGCATTATCGTCTTTCGAAACGTCTATAACTACACGACCAATGACACAGTGTCACATGCCAGAAGACATGAATTTTTGACAACACAGCTGTGAGAACCTTGAATCTTCAAATCGTAGTGTTAACACCAACAAACTAATTTCGAACTGATACGTGGATATAATATTAAAATTGGGGAAGCGGACTATGAATGTGTGGGGTCGATGAAACCGATCCAGCATGGATTCCAGACGCAGGATCTTTGAAGAGGATGGTGAAGCGTTGTGTCTCATGTAAACAGGATCTGTCATGTGCCCAAGGAAGATCTTTTACTGTTTGGCTAGTTAACACTTTAATGCCAGTGGCTAGTTTATGTACCACCAGGTGTAACATTCAAAACTTCTACGTTATGCCCCCAGGGTTTATTTCTTTGATTTTTATGGATCACAGAAGAAAGAATGATTATTTTCTTCTACAAAATTAACTGACTTGCTTTTATAAACGAGAGAGAAGGCGTTTACTGCGCGGTAGGAAGTGACTTCTTTTTATGTAAATCAGGTCATTTTTCGTCTGAAATGTTTAATCTTCAACGATGAGAATTGAAGGAGATGCGAAAGAGAAGGGGGAAAACTAAAAACCTCGTAGACAAGTTAAATTTGAAGCTTCAAAACCGTTGATATATTCGGATATTTCATATACTGAGAGCAGCCTGCTGAGAGCTCAGCACTTACTGTTCAATATGGTCGTTACTTCTTAGAATTGAATTTCTCAAGAAAGTATACACAGTGGAGCATTGATATGCGCTGCTTTCCTTTCACCAAATCGCGGAATTTGAGGTGTCTTTGCTTTACTGCCTTCGCTACTGACGGTTCATAACGGGAGTCAGCAAGGGTAAAAGAGGTTACGATAGCACTAAAACCCGGGAATTCAACGCTTGTTCTCTGTTTTATTATCCGCTACAGCAAACGAAAGTCATTCCAATCCAATATCATTTCTCGGAAGCGAAAAGTACCCTTATTATATGTATGCCTTTATTTTATGTCAAAGTTTGTGGCTAATAAAACAGTTTTTAATCTATTCAAAACATTCAGCTTAAAACATAAACTGGAAAGCTTTCCTTTAACATCGGATAAATATGTTTATATTCTAAGCCATCGCAGTTTTACTGTATTGATGCTGTGCTATTCGGCACTAATGCACGTAGTACCTTGTATTCGGAATGACTCTAGTTCGTATTTTCTTTTAACGTCGTTACATGAGTTATAGAGGGCATTCTGGGGCATGGGATGAAATAAAGAACGTAAATGATTTTAGAAACGTTGTTATGGTGCATTTAACGGTATTGACCTCGGAAATATCCTAAGGGAATTTAGAAATTCAGGAAACATAAAGCTGTTACAAGACTAGAACAGAGTGAATTCCCTATGCGGCTGAGATCTGACGTGCTTTGTGTTATGCAGATTTTTACCGATCACAGTCTTGGAATGTCGAAGGCATGTACCGTAATACCGCTAAGACTCTGATTATGGGGTTGAATCCCACGAATGGCGTTCATTTTATTTTGTCGTCTGTAGGTTTAAGCCTTTCGATGCGCAGTTTTCCTGTCCAAAATGTCCTACCAAGTGTCTACAGACAAGTTTATAAACCCGGGAAATAGGAGATTCTGATTTCCTTGGCTTCTAGCGCCACACAAGTGGATGAAGGCATTTGTTTTATGTTAGAATTTGTCTGTTGAAGAATGTTTAACATGCACGACATTCATTTCTAACTTCTTTGTTCCCAAAACATTGTACAGTTAGAGCCCGATATAGCGTCACCCTCATTTAGAGCCCGTGAAAGTGTGCGAACAGAAATTCCCTATTACGGAGTATTTATATTTACTGCCACGCCGATATACCGCCATTCTCGATATAGCACCACAAATTGCGATCACAAACGGAGGCGACTGCACGAAGTGTAGTTCAGACAATGGACAGTTCCAGAGAAGCAGTTGCAGTTACAGATCTCTAGAGAACTTACGTTCAGGGTTCTGTCAAAACGACGACCTCGCAGTTGCACATGTCACGCACAGCACATTGCATTTAATTTGCTTTTATTTTCATCTGCATATCAATTGTTTTTATTTTACCGTCAAGAAATTCCGGTAGTTTGCAGAATCTTATGCTAGGATATGCGCTTTCCCAGGGGTATAGAGATTGGAGCATACGGCGTTAATTTCATCCAAATAACTTGATATTATACATATTCCATGCAGTTGTTATACATGTATAAGTTTATTTATACCAATTACTGCACACCAATTAAATATATTCATTCTGTACACTCCTACATGTTTCGGCTGACATTCTCAGCCATCATCAGGGTGTCCTCGTCTGTAGATTTACGCAGCATGCAGCTTGTTATTGAATGATAAAATATATACACACACATGCATATAAATATACATATATTACAACCATAGTTGTCCATAGAAATCCAATAAAATAACTACGGCTGTAATATACGCATATATATACACGCCATTCAATGACAAGCAGCATGCTGCGTAAATCTATACAAGAGGACTCACTGATGATGGCTGACAATGTCAGCCGAAACATGGAGGAGTATATAGAATGAGCATATGTAATTGGTGTGCAGTATTTGGTATAAATAAACTCATCCAAATAACATTTCATTGCTACGTCTCTCCTTCATAGAAACTTCGCTACGTCCCGATTACAAGGACCAAACAGTCAGTGCTCTTTATAAAAAAAGTCGTTGATCATTGTGACAGACATGTGCTTCACATAAGTACAGAATGTGGACAAAATGCAGAGTTCTCGAATGTGCTTGCGCTGTTGCTGCAAAGCTTTCAAGAAGCTTCTTCTCTTACTGTATTTAAATGACATACGATTTCTGTTTTTGACTGCTGATGGATGGTGAAATACTTTTTTCGCAGTTTTTCAGTATCAAATAAACGAAGGTGAGAAAATAGAAAATATGTTAAAAATTACGTTTTATTGGAATATTTTTTTTGCGTTAACAAACATAATTTAGGGAATTTTTTTATAGTAGTACTTACTTTAAACGTTTGTAGTATATTGTTTTTAACTAAGGTAATATATAGGCATCAGCCGGATAGTGTAGTCGGTAGGCTATACCGACTAGGCTACGGGCTGGACGATCCAGGATTTGAATCCCCGTAGCATCAAGGGGTTTTCTCTTGTCCAAAACTTCTAGACCGGCTGTGGGGCCCACCCAACCTCCTGTTCAATAGGTACCGCGGTTCTCTCCCGGTCTTAAAGCGGCCGGGGCGTGAAGTTAACCACCACGTCTATCTAGCGCCGAGGTTAAGAATGAGTGGCCCTATACCTCTACTTTCCCTATATGCCTTCATGACGTGTAGAAGGAAAGCCTTTATTATATCGACAGCAACTGGGATACTGTGGAACACCAGTTTGCATTTGTGCGTTAGCCAGGGACGGAGAATAAGAACAGATAACTTATGCAAGGAACGAGGAAATCGCTGTGTCCAAAACCTACTCTCGGGTTCACGCCTTTGCATTTGAAGGCCGCAGCTATTTCCACCGAATGTGAAGGTTAATAATTATGGAATCTTACCTCCGCTGTCCATGCGTCTTTATGGCGCATTGTGCTTAGGCATAGAGAAAAGTGGTACGTAAATTTATGATTGAAACTATAACATCGGATAGAATTTTACCAGATTAATGTTGGACCTAGGAACCCTCAGGGATGGAATGAACTGTGAATCGAGCAGCTGATTGTAGTCAGGAAAATATAGACAATGAGAGGTTTAATATTAAAATTTCAATATAAAATAGCCCACGGTCTAATATTTGAATACCTATATTTTAAAGGAAGTAAAAAGCTGTGTATTTATTTGTACTGAAAATGTGGGAAGACTAACAAATGCAGAAAAATATTATATTTTGTGCTGCAGGCTGAAATAAATGCTGAAACCCTGTGGAGGAAAATTTAAACTATGAACAACGTATGTGATGTACCTTCTGTGTTATTAACTGAAAGGCGAAAGATTCTGATCGTACAGAATGACTGGAATGAAAGCCAGTTTATTCTAACACCAAAATACCGTTGACTGCGCGAAAAATTTTGTATATAAAGCACCGAAGAAGAGACACTTTAAATAATATTCAGGGTCTGTCCCACGTTATTTGTTGCTATAGTGTCGTGTATTGCCGTCACTTGGCGTCGTCATGAGGAGGTACTCTTTCTGCGGTATGTTTGCTTGGGTTACTAAACTACAAAGGTTACCAGCATCGTGTGGAGCTGAAGGATGGTCATGAATGACGAGAAAGAGGAAATTATTTCCCTGTTTCAAGGCATTTTTTGTGTTGAAGGGCTCCGCAGCAGATGCTACCAGCCTTGAGGCTTAATGCGCAACCCTGTGATGGAGACGATTAGTTTTTTTTTTCATTTTTCCGTATAATGGAGCACCGGTGGAATGAAAATGACTGGGGAAAACCGAAGTACTCGGGGAAAAACCTGTCCCAGTACCACTTTGTCCACCACAAATCCCACATGGACTGACGCGGGATTGAACCCGGGCCTCCGCGGTGAGAGGCCGGCGACTAACCGCCTGAGCCATGGCACGGCCTTTTTTCAAGGCATTACCTTGAATTCTTCTTGCCCGTCTAAAGAAAACATGAAGTACCTCAGTCTACGTAGCCGGTAATACGAATCGGGTACGACAGTCTAGAAAGAAGGGAACAGAAAAGAGACTTGCACGTTTTTAGAACGAACTACTTACGCCGTCGCGTTGAGGCAGCGATAAAACTATAGGACTGACACATTCCCCCCCACTCCCCCAGCCAGGAAACGTAACTTATGCCGAGTATCTTAAGAGCCAGTGTAACTCCTGGAATAACGGTAAGCTCGTACAGCGGTGACAGTGGTCCCACATTTTTAGTTTACCCCTTCTGAGTCTGTAGAGTACTAATTTACCGCAAACATTTTTATAAATTGAGTTCGTACCTTACAGAAAATACTCTTTCTCTCCATTAGAAAACCCGGGTGTTTAATGCGGTTTAGGGAAAAATTACTCTCTATTATGCGGATTACATGAAACGTATAAATATATTGTTTTCATGGAATACGGTCTTTTAGTGTTAAAGCAAGTGATACGTGTGGACACCACTGTGCTCTGAGTGGACCACACCTTTCCTTTTGTCATGAAAGTAACAAACTGTGAAAATACTGTGATGAACGTTACCTTTACGATCTTGCAAGATCAAATATTGAAGGTTCTGGAAGTGACAGTAACAATTGTTTGCGGGTTGTTTACTTAAGCCAACTTGACCACCTGAAGCGTTCAAGTAGCTGAGTGCTGCATAACGTACAGTGTCATTCAGGTAGTCAAGCTGTTCTCTGGTTTTATAGAACTGTAAGTGTCACTGCCATGTTCAAAAGAGTCCATTGTCTACATTTTCCACAACTATTTAACCATGTATCACATTTTAAGACCTACGTTTTAAATAACTGTAACAAGGCCTACTTTCTTGCACACTTGGGTCTGCCACTTGACCTCAGTTTTCTAGATTTTCTGTCCAAAGCTTTGCAGGCACTCCTTGTCTCCATCATTAGTATTAACGTTTCCTCACATCTCACTTTTCTTCATTTATGACACTGAGAATATTATGTTGAAAACAAATTCTCGGAACAACTTTACGATTTATCTATACGAAATCTTTTTTCCTTCATTTATTTTAATTGCGCTGAGCAGGTTTGTTTAGCCTGGCTCCAGACTTCTTTACGTAACGTAAATAAAGTGAAATTTGTTCTGTGATTTCAATAATTCTTACAGGCGATGGCTGGTTCTTGCACTGAAACATGGAATCCGCCGCCTTTACAATCCTTACCCACAGCTCTGATCATAATACCATCTCTTTCGAAATTTCGAATCTCTCCAGCTGGAGCAGCGTAATCAATCAGTTATGTTAGTATAAAATAGTGTAATCGACAATTTGTTTTGAAACACAATCTATGTTTTTTGCTGAGGTAGATGTCACGCTTCACATGGATGCAGAAGGAGAACTAAGACTATACTTCTATATTTATCTGGTTATTAGAGAGAATGCGGGTGATCAAAGAGTATAATTATGTTCGAACGGAAATTGAAGGCACAGTCTTCTCTAAGAAATATTTATAAAGGCGATTCCATTACACATGCTTGAACAAAATGTTAAGACTTGTTTTGTAATCGCTTGATGAAGATAAATGGCTGTGGCCCGCGTTTGTCTTATAACAACAGGACACAATAATCGTATATCGATGTTGAGAAGACCGTTTATTTAAAGGAGATTTATAGGCAGGCTTAACACCACCTGCACCTGCTAAACAATTAACGAGTCCATGACGCACTGTAAATTTGCCCCGATCAAGTTGCCACTTTTTCTCATCCAAATACTTGTCGAAATATTAGCTGCTCTTTAAATTTTCACTCGTATAATACTTTACGAATGATACTAGAATTTCTCACCGAACATGTTTTTACTTAACTAACTCCATGAAGCAGAGTCCTTCTTGAGAAGCTAACAGGTCCTCAGCTAGTCAAGAAATTCTCTGCATTTTATGGAACCCGAAGGTTCATTACCGCACTCATAAGAACCCGCCACCTGTCCCTATTCTGAGCCATCCCTCTTCTTGAAGATCCATTTTAATATCCTACCATCTACGCCTGGGTCTTCCAGGTGGTCTCCTTCCGTCAGGTCTCCCCACCAAAATCCTGTATGCACCTCTCGCCTCCCCATACGTACTACGTGCCCCGCCCACCTCATTCATCTTGATTTGATGACCTGAATAATATTTGGTGATGAGTACAGATCATGAAGTTCCTCGTTATGTAGTCTCCACTCCCCTGTTACCTCGTTCCTCTTAGGCCCAAATATCCTCATCAGCACCCTTTTCTCGAGCATGTTTCTTTTTTTCATATGGCTCAACAGCCCCTAGGGGGCCTAGGCCTCCTCCTTTGTCGAGGCTTTGTGATCACACTTTAGACACACCACACCGGTAGGACTCCTCTGGACGAGTGACCAGCTCGTCGCAGAGACCTCTATCTGACAACACACAACACTCACAAGAGACAGACATCCATGCCCCCAGCGGGATTCGAACCCACAATCCCAACAGGCGAGCGGCCGTAGACCCACGGCTTAGAACGCGCGGTCACTGGGATCGGGAACATGTTTTTACATATTGAAAATAATTATTTGTATGGCGATAAGAATGTAAATTACAATTGAAAATTGCAGATTCTGGTAAATTTAATTTTCAAGTCATGGGTTTATATGTAGGCCTACTAGACAGAACACAAATTCTCTCTTTCTTCATAGAGAGCAATAAGTCGTTACTGGTGAAGTTCTGTTATAATTAGAAGCACTTACAGTAGCATCACTTTATGAAGAAATATTAGCGTTTTATTAACCTCGTGAAAGTACCAAATTATAGACGTGATAATACAGAAACATCGTTTTCTCAATAAGTAATTACTTTTCCTGCTTCTTAACCTTTCTGAGTGTGGGAGTTCATTACATTCTTAGTTCAGTACAAAAATTGTGTCGAATTTAGTAAGATTCTCTCCGCAGTAGGGCGTTGTGTGCATTTCTGAAAGCAATAGAAGCTAATAAAATGATGTATACGTTATCATCAGTGCAGTTGGAACAGACTACAGAAAGCAAGACTTTCGCAAGAAAATAAGCCAGAAGCTTGAAATACACGGTTAGACAAGAAATATAAAGTTTCGCACCATCACTATGCTATAATGTAAAGACAAGGAATGCTCCACAACAAATTGTAACCACGTCAGTGATTTCTCCTCGCTACAAATTTCACGTCTGTGCCCACCGTGATTCATTTTTCTTCTCGGCAGCAAACGGAAAGACAAATAGCGACCATAGATTCTGCGCGGCCGCCATGTTATTACTTTAAATGCCAGGAACGTTTCATTAAAAATGTCGCACATTTTTCGAAGTTATTTTCGCAAATTCGATTTCAGAAATCAATAAAAATATCTTTAGGCTTAGTTTGATGTCGGATATTCCCATGATCGTCTTCTTGATACTATCGATGTTAGCAAACTGGAGAGCTTTATAAGTGACATTGCTATGCTTCCTGTTCAACTGATATCGCTAGCCGTACTAAAGAATAAGAACAGGCGGCTGGAACATGTAGCAGGCGTGGGAAGATGATAAGTGTCTTACAAACTTGCAGTACGTTAACCATATTCCGGTTTAGTGGTTACTCTACGTAGATGCCAGGCTGCTAACATTTCTTGCCCTCCTTATGTATGCGTTCAGTATGACTAGTCAGAAAAGCGGACAACAATTATTGATACATCATTAATTGATTGGCCTTTGTACTGGACACGGACTGTGTTCTCTGTGAGATACGAACTGAAGTGAAGGACCTGAGGTAATATCACAATTTATCCTACGTGTGAAGGGGTGAGTGTAATTCAACTGAATTATAAAACAATCCATTGGTCCGCATTTATAAGGAAATATGGTGAACCTTTAAGTCTTATAAATTTGAGGAGTCAACTTTTCGCACCAAATATTATGCAGGCTAAAGAGTTTGGTAACTTTAAGTGGAATCTACCTTTAATAAAATTTCATTAAAAGTCACGGAACTATATGAAAGTGGTGGGACTGACATGCACACTGACATATTTATACCATGAACGTAGAAAAGAAAGGCTCTGGAATCAAATGCGGCACATAGAAGGTCCCTAGCGGCGAGAGAGCATTTCTTTGGCTCGCTTTATGTAGGTCCTTCTACAGCGCAGCTTAGTTATTTTCTAGAATCAAATTATGAGACATGCACTATAATAAAACTCTGCCCTGCTATGTTTCTAAATCACATTACAGTTTTATCTGATGAGAATATCCATCCACAATACAATTCCATGGACCTGTAACGTAGAGAAATCCATCAACGTACGTACTTGATTAGGCCTACCTTGTGAACAAGCTTAATAAAATTATATCCTTGCTTTGTAAAATAACTTGAACTTTTTTGTACGTACGATGGAAAGCCCAATCCATAAATTTAATAAAAAACGACCTCGGTCTAAGCAATATGTACTAGCTTTTAATGGCCGGACTAGTATGTAATTGAAAATAAATTAACCCACGTTGAATTCGTTTTCATGTGATTCTCGCTAAGTTCCATTTTTCCCCAAAGTTAAGAGGTTTATATAAAGAGAATATTTTTAAAAGTCTAGAGTGTGGGGCGGATAAAGTATGAGGCTTCACATGGAAATGATAAATCTAAAAAACAGTCACATGCTTTGCTAACAAAAAAGTGGATTGGGAGACAAAAAGTGAAGGAACTTTGTAACAGAGTCTTCCAGGTTCTTAAGCAAATACGATGGTCTTCAGATTGGAGCAATAGGGAAGAGGCTTTTTATATTCTGCTTCTTTTATGAAGATTCTACAGGACCTGACGCCACCAATTTGACTAATGGGGAGTATCACAAACTCTGGCCTATGTGCTGAGACGTTAGTTGTGTGGGTAGCGAGATTAATGACCGGAGATCGAGCGATCGGATCACAAGGGAATATATTCTCTTTCTCAACTTCGAACCCAATTTTGTGCAAGGTTTACAAACTACAGCATTGATGTTTCTGTGGCATTAAATGTTTTAATATTTAGTTATTGTAACTGCTATAGAATTCTACTTTTTGTATGTGGAAACTAAAAATTAATATCACTTGTTCTGAAACGTGCTATTGATGGGACTCTGTACAGGACTTGCACACCTGCCGAGACTTAAGTCCTTACAGTAATGGCTCTAAAAGGTCGGTGAACGTGCGCCCGGGTGCGTGAATTTATCTTGGAACCCGAGAGTTTCTTTCAATTTTTAGCTGCTGAAGGGTGTAATTATTAAATGATAGCTTCTTACCGAGATACGAGAGCATTTCTGTCCGTTTTATAGATGAGGTCACTTCAATTAAGGATATCAGAATGCCGAAAGTACATTACGTAATGTGCTTCGTTTGGTTACAGAAATGTTAGTGTTGATGGGCAAGTGAGGCTAAATAGTTTAATTTCTGTGACACTTGTGGCTGCCGACAGAACCTTGAAGCTGTGCATGAGGAATGTAATTTTTAAGACAGTTTAGAATTTCCGGAGGAAATTATATTTTTTACATAAGCAAAAAAAGCATTTAGAAAATAACCATTTCCTTAAAAACATAGCCTGTATTATTTAAAAATTTCCAACAGAATTAACAGACGTAGTAAGGTTAATTTGATGTGAGAAAACTGGAGTTAGCAGGTTCCACTGAAAATTCCGTTCCTCTCTGCAATACTATACGGTTTCAAATCCCAGGAAAACGTCATCTTAATATTCACAGCAGTGTGTGCAGTCTCAAATTAAGCATGTATTTCGATCTGCAATGTGTTTCTGTCGTAGTTTCCCATCCAGTGTAGTGTCTTACTGTATCATTCACTCACACACGCCAAATAATCTCGGTATAACATCATAGCGTTATAAAATTGCCTGTCAATCATACATACAGAATTCAACGATGTTTGAGATATAAAATGTGATTTGGAAAGTAAAGGGTATGTAAGGAAAACTAAAGCGTAAAGAGATAAATAAAGTGAGATAACGTTACAGGAAACAAGCGAACGGGGGGTGAGGATTGGTCGAACGGCTGGCTGTGACACTCTAAAAGCGCCATGTCTGACCGAGTCAACATTTTGATGTGACATCCCGTGTTATCGGGAAGCAGGCATACCAACCCTCTGACATCCAATCTTCCCCCACACCTTGCCAACCAGCTGTCCTTTTCTCCCACGTCATCCAGCAGGAAACTGTGTACTGCTGAAACTCCCATGGAAGGAAACTGATGAAGTGTGCTACTGCCATAAAGAGTTGTTGATAACTGTAGACGTTCTAATTTCCTCTCATTGGACCGTGAAGGACAGACCGGCGCATTGACCTCTCGATGGCCACTCTTACCTATGTTTCAGGCTCCAGGATATGAAGAAAGAATCAAGTGAACGATTTTGTGAGCGTCACAGTTGTTGAGACGGCGTGAACTAAACAAACGTAATTTCGTATTGTTCTCCTTCTCTCTTCGCCGTGTCTCTCCATATTATTCTTTGTCTTCTCGTCAACGTCATATTTATTCACTTCATCTTTTACGCCTCGTCGGAATCTTTAAATCAGGGACGCCGCTAGCGAAGTGCAGGGTGGTACTGATGCACTTCCACCACCCTGGGATTTTGACATTTAATTGTTTATTAAACCAAGCAATACAAAATCAACAAAAACAAAACTTACTTTCGTCCATTTCCTACAGTTTTAGTCTCAGGATTTTTTCCTCATTGCTCGACAGCCCCAGTGGGCCTTGGCCTTCTCTATGACGTTCCGCGATCACACTCAGACACACCACACTCGGTAGGACTCCTCTGGACGAGTGAACAGCCAGACGCGGAGGTCCCTACCTGACAAAAACATCTCTCACAAGAGACAGACATCCATGCCCCCGGCGGGATTCGAACCCGCAATCCCAGCAAGCGAGCGGCCGCAGACCCACGCCTTAGACCTCGCGGCCACCGTCTCAGGATTAATTAAGGATTTTAATTAAATGACAACTATGTTAGTATCTTGTCAGGCATTGGTCATAGAAATATCTGGCCACTTTTAGATAAAATGGGCACCACCGTGCAAAAAGAAATCTTACGTTATATATAACGTGGAGTGACTTTAGTCTTTAACGGATTTAATGATCATACTGCAGAAGCTGTTCTGCGGGAAGAAAGTGAAGTACGTGCAAGTGGGGTTACTGTGGAAGTAGGAGCGATGACATTTATAATCCAGAATGATCAAGCTATTTTAATAAAAATCCTCTTGCTTAAAGGAAATCAGCATAAACAAACGTGTGGCTGCGTGACAGACAGACCTGGCGCCATATTTGTTTAACAACAACGTAATTATTGCTTCGTGTTGCTATGTACATGTGTTTATAGAAGAGGGTACTCTTGCTCTGCAGATAGGGACAGCAGTTTATTCGAAACATTGGTACTTGTATGAATCTGCACCATGTCATAGCTCGGCAGGTAGTATTCATACTGTCGGATGTTCATCTTTTTCTTCCATTGTAACCGTCCAAATATTTTTGTCCTGTGTGAATGGCGACGTTTTTAGTCTAACAGTATCCTGATGCTTTCACTAGGGTTTGCTTCATCTGTCTTCGGTGAAAATATATCCTTCAGCAAACAGTTTTGAGACGCATGTAACTTGTGTATTGATTGAAGTAAGATACGTTTTAACGAGAGTGGAATGAAAATAATTATAACAAGAGTACCGAGAAGATTGTATTACCAATTTTTTCCGAAAACCTACGAAGGCATTAACACTATTAAGCAGAAATCAAATTTTGTTAAAGTGCTTTCTCTGGATACTGTTATTACTACTGTGATTTCTGTTATTTTATTGTTACTGTGGCTACTGCATTTCAGTGGTGGCTCATCCAGCTCACCGGTTTATGTGTCCGTCCCTAAAATGTCGTAGGCGATTGTTGGAAATAAAAAGGAGAATTTTGGGTAGCCTCTATTGGCGTAACTTTAATGTACACACAGTGCAATCAAAATTCATCGTGGGGATTTCAGTTGGAAATATGCGGGCGAACAGGCACCTGTGACCTCACAAATATGGTTCAATTTTACATACATTGTGCAAAAAAGGCGCAATAATACTACTAATAATAATTTGTTTGTTGGAGTGTCCCAGTTGCCAATAACGAGGCTGCACCAAGTGCAAAAAAGAACGAATCAAGACACTAGCAAACCCCAAGAAAAAACAAAAGGAAATCATAAAAATTATAAAATTAAAAATGAGAGTTAAAAATGAAAACGAAAGAAGAAAGTTTACACACAATTGTGTTGAATACATTTAACCTGTAAGGATATTTTATTTCATACGAAGCGTACTATTCGACATCTTATGTGACTCATGGAAAGAAAATTCTTGTCTAAGTATATTAAGAAAATCAATACAAATAATAATAATAATAATTCTCAAGGACAAGATACCCTCTACTATGGCGTGAATAATAATAATAATAATAATAACTAAAGTGGCATTAACAGTAACAAAAATGAAAACAGCTTCTGAAATATACACGTGTATGTAGGAAGCCAAAGAGACGAAACTCGGCATTTGACGTTAAAGACTTGCACCCTGGTTGCTGCAGTGATGTCGATAGTACCTCTCACCTGTCACGACAGACAACACAGAGCCCGAACGTCTTTTGTCAACTCTTGTCACACTCACACACTCACAATCACACACACATGCGACCCGATCCTGTCTCTTTCAATTTCAGTGTCAGGAGAACGGAAACGGTTTGATAGGAATTTCAAAAAGTTGATGGCGTCATGTATGGGATCCCAACGCCTTGGCCAACACAAATATTTCCATTTCTACTCGTTGAACCGAAAAACTGCTTTTCTCCTTCGTATTCGCTGCACTATGTAAGAGACATTTTACGTTCCTAATATACATAAGACCTGGCTGTTGTATGCAGTTTGTGGGGAAGTGTACAACAGAGTGCTGAGTAGGTTGGTTGTATTTTATAATGTCAGAAGAATTGGATGTTGCCTTCAGTGACTGGTGGGCTTAAATGTGGCGAATAATTGGATGAACGAGATAAATAAACTAATTGATAAGTTAATCGATAAATGAACTAGTCAGGTAGTATGTTAATGGGGGAATGAACTACTGGACACTTGAATTTTAAGAAGCCAGCTTCATAGCGCAGGATGTTTCTTGTGCAGTTGATAGTTCTAAGCTTTTCAAGGAATTTTCATCCATTTAGGTCTCTAAGGTTCATATCCATCATATATATAAAGCCTTATATTTACACATGTGACAATTCGCAACTTGCTGGTTTGTATAAATGGGGTTGATATTTTACGTATCTGAAATACCCGCAAGCTACAGTTGCATCTGGAACACCAGTTTATGTACATGGGCCATATAATCCTGTAACCCAAAGACGCTCGGCGCCTAGGTGATAAAGATCACGTTTGAATTGACTAATAACTTGATCAAGAGAAATGCAAAGGAATGAGGGAGTTAACTGGACAGGAGTTATGTTCGCTTATGGTTTTGCATGTGGCAGTAAGTGAAAGAGTGTTAAAGAAATAAGTTTGGGAAGTATTATAGGCCTGTGAATACGAAGAATTAGAGAATGCATAAATTCCTGTCAACAAATAAGCCCATTGACTTTTAGCTAGCAGAGCTTTCATTTTATCTCAGACATCATACATTTCCTTAATCCGGAAAATTGACCTTATTCCTGTATCAGCGTTTTTCAAACGTTCTTTTCCAGCGGCCCAATTATAAGTTATAAATATGCCATGTAGCCACATGACATTATTATAATGAATACATCTAAAGTTAAAGTAAACTTTAAATGAGGCATCCCGTTGTGCTGTAACTGTACATAAATATACATTGAGCCGGAACAACGAAACACGTTTTTATTTCCGATATTTTTATTACAGGTTTCGGTTGTCAACAACAATCGGCAGAAATTCATTAAGTTGTGTAAATCAGTACCTTTTTATAATGAAGGAATCAATTACCTTTATACACAATTAGTGTATATTATATACTTTATTCTGGCAACATGTTTCGACCAAGTATGGTCACCTGCAGGCCAATATATAAAATTCTTTTTGAAGTTGTACATACCGTGCAAAGCTTGAGATAATTATAACTTAAAACCAACAATATTGCACTTATTTTATATATGTATAT